>OZ010582.1:46068431-46290931 GCA_963932145.1 Acanthosepion lycidas
TTCTTAAGGGTATTAGCACATAAGTGAATGCAGTGGATTCAACTGTAATTTGAACTCGGCCCCTCAGATTACACAATCCGAGCTGCTATCCACTACTATACCATTGTTTTGTAATATATATATATATATATATATATATAAGGATTACAAGAATGTAGGATGCCCATGGCTAAGATACAAAGACAAGCTGAAAAGCAAGTTGTCAGCAGTCAATAAACCACATAACACCCTCGAGCACTTAGCCTTGGAGCGGGTAGAATGGAGATGAACGTGTTTTAGTGGACTCAGCAATTTTCAATCTGCTTGTCTGAATCATCTTCAAGAAGCGAAAACAAGATCTAAAAGGTCAGCCAATCTAACAGTGATCTCATCTCACAATCCTCACACTTGCTCTATATGTGGCCTCCTTTGTAAATCACTAGCCATCTTAAATGCCACTTATTATTATCACACAAAATTTCATAACTGAATCAAGTAAGCTGTCAGATCCTCATACATTGAAACCGACAGGAGAGTCCATTATTATTATATATATTTTATATATATTTATATAATAAGGCAAAAGGTTTGCAAACTAAGAATGATGTTACCACACAAAAGGGATACAATCAAGTAATCACAGCATTCTGACTTCAAGATAAGAAAGAACAAGAATATGATGGATGAGACTGAGAAGTGGTCTATCTTATTGGCTCACAGGAAATCCCAGCATGCAACTCTATGTTTTGCCTATAAATTTGGGAAGGGGGTTGATTTTGCAGTCATTCCAACTAGATTTGGAACAAAAAATATTTTTAAATATCTAAATTAGTAAAGCATATGTGAAAAACTATTTTTTCTAGTAAAGCAAAACATACACATCTGCACAGGGATGCTGATAAATTCTCAACCAGGCCAAGAAGAGGTTAAAAAATATATCCAATGATTGATCACTTGGTCAGATTTGCCAGATTGAAAATCTTTAAGCACCATTTTTTTTTATTATTGAATTTTTTCTTCTTCAAAAAAAATGCATTTCAGTTTTTTTCTGTTTTTTTAATAGATAAACTACCTGTAATTTCATCCAAAAACAGAGTAAAACTATAATTGATTTGTAAAGTAATTTCAAGGAAACAGTAGACATTAATATAAAAATAAGTATTCATTTTAATGTGTTACATTGTCAGAGTGAATGAAAAAAACAGTTTCTTCTGTTAGACATTTTCATGACGATCGTCTTTGAGTATAGAATCCAGAGGTTGGCAGTGAATATTTTGGAGACAGTAGGAAAGCGTAGTTCAGGTTCGCAGTGGATATCTTAGCAGAGCGTAGTTCTTCCTTCTCTCCTCTTTGCCTGTCAAGTTAGCACTGGTCCTAAACAAAGATGGCCGCCTTTATACACGACGAATACAATGTTCTGCGGCTTCTGATTGGTTAAGCTTCTATTGGTAGACTATAAAGGAAGTTGAGTCATTTGGATTGTCTCCCTAGTTATAGTATATATACACAAAAAACCATAACATCTTCTACATACACAATCTAATTGATAAAAGAAAAGGAGACAAACATGGAGAAACTGACCTGTAATAATAAGACATAGTGTGAAATGCATTTTTTCCATACCACCAGTTTTTTAATTACCTCTACTCTTTGGCAATGTTTATTGATTTAAAAACTGATGATTAGAATTGCAATAAACCTAAACATATGGTGAAAGTTAATTTATACATTTTTTTGTTCTTGACAATTTACAACAAAAATATTAAATGCTATTTATTTATTAGGTTGTTTATTTACAAGTATAATTTTATATTTACAACATTCTAAAAACTAATACAATTAGAACTAATGCAATGCAATATTTATCATTTACCAATTCATAAAGAAAAACAAATATGAAAACAATTTTTATTCATAAATTTATAAACATTTACTAAATTATTAAAATATGTGAACCTACTATAAGGAAATCCTTATTATTTACCATTTTATAAAATTTGAATCAATTGGTAATAAGCAGATATTTTATCAACCATTCAAATAAATTCAATTTCATATGTTTAAGTGTTATTCCAATTCTAATCCCTTTTTAAACCAATTGCTGAAAAGTAAAGATAGTTAAAACAGTGGTGTCATGGGGAAAAAGTGGCCTTTTGATACTTATTGCAGGCATGTTTATCCATGTTTGCCAAAAAAACATTATCTATTTTCAAGCAACAGGTATTTATTTATTAACTTATGCTACTGATTTATAAGATCAGTAATCAGTTTGTCTTAACATCCTATTATTTTAAAGCAAGTTATAATAATATTCTCGCAAAACTACAGATTCACTCTTTCTTCATAGTACATCCATTGTTCATTGGATTATTAAATTTTTGCTGTATTGTTGACAATAACAATCTATGTTCAGTTATTATATTTGTGGCCAATTGTTATATTTCCAATGTTGTTATACTGCTTTGGTGTTTAAATTAAACCCTTCTAAGCATATGAGGTTTGTACTGATATGATATTCCAAATACATTACATCTGTTGGATACTAAGACTTTGTTTAGCCCAAGTCAAGTTGTAACAAAACTTTTAAAACTAGAATGTGTAATCTCTCATTGCACTCCAACTTACTACCTCTCTGTCCCATAATAGTTGTTACATTTATTTTATAAAATATATATATAAATGTATCTATTATTATCAGACAGTTTATATACTTCTGTCTACTGTATTCCTGTTCTCAATACTGATTCTCAACGTTAAATATATTTGAAAACATAATTTAACATAGCCAGCAGGCTTAAACTGTGGTCCTAACTAATTTTTATTGTTTTTAAACTTCTACAATAGTCAAAATTCCAAATCTTAAAGTCTATTTTCCAATTTAAAAAAAAAATTTGCTTAAGATTAAAATTACTTTATTGAAAACAAAAGAATGAAAAGGATCTGGAATAAACTGACTAAGATTTGTAACTTTAAATTATTTGGATAAATTTTGTGTTTGAGTTGAGCAGAAATATCCGCAAATACTCAAGTTTCGGTTTCAAAGAAATTCCACAATATACGAATCTTTACAGCTAGGCACTAAAATGTGAAATAATATACAAGAGGTGTTCTGAAAGTAATGTCACCTGTATTATTATGTTGGCCATATGGTATCAGAGATTGTGCTACAACAGTAGAGGTTACACCTTCCTCACCAATAAAACATTGTTATTTTTCACTTATTTTTTTTTTAATATTATTTTAAGATACAAACCTAAATGCAACTTGAAAAAGTTGAAGACCTGTTGAGATTAACTGTCAAAAGAAACAGGTGGGATATTTCCTAGTTTTTCACTCAATTTTTATCAAACATAATTTTTGATAAGTTTTAAAATATTAAGCCATGACACAGAATAATCAGTAAAAATCAGGTGAAACTATTTAAAAGGAAACTTATCTGCAATCTTATAGGAATTTTTTTTTGCCTCATTAAAGAGAGAAGCCGAGTAGCAGTCTGGCAAAATGGTATCTGACATGAAAGTATTTATGAAGCAGAAACATGTAATTGAATTCCTCCATATGGAAAAATAGATAGGCAAGCTGGCATATAAGGCCCTCACCACTTTAACATTATATATTAACAAAGACGTTTTTTAACAAAGATGTTTTTTAGTATATTTATATGTAAGTATTTAATGTTATTGAAATATGTATTTACAATACAGCAGAAGAAAAACCTTGAACAAAACATGGAAGTAGAAGAACATGTAAAACATTTTTGATGCTGTTGTAATTTATAAGAAAAAACAAAAACAACTAAAGGATAACAGAAAACATTTTATAAAAACACGCTGCCAGCAGAGATGAAAATACCAGTAAATTGGGGAAATCAGATAAGAACAACAATCGTTTATAGTTAAACTATACATAAATGCTGTAAAAAAACATGGCAAGATAAAAACAAATATACCTTCAGTATAGTAGGAAACATTTCACACAAAGCAAGTACTGAGTACAGAAAATTAGACAAGAACAGTCATTTAGAGTAAAACAGTATTCAGTAGTAAAACAGAGAAAAAGAAATAGCAGAAAGCATTTCATAAGAGAATAAGTTACCAGTATTGTTGCAAAAACAAAAATAAGTCTACAAAATGTTGATGTTTTGTAATGAAAGATTAAATTTTGTTCCAAGTGAAAAAATTCAACTTTGCATTTAAGATCTGCACATGCACACACACACACACACATATATGTACATACACTACAGTTCAAAAGTTTGAAACCACACCTAGAATTAGCATGAGAAGAACTTGGCAAAAGAGTAAAAAAAGAATGGAATCAATTATCAAACTTATACTTTGAGGAACTTTTGCAATGAATGTCAAAAAAAAATATTCTTAGCTGATGCATTTGCCTTGATAAAATCCCGCAGAGGATGAAATGCGTCAAGTTTTTCCTCTTGTCTCTTTTTATTCATTTTGTCTCCCTTTTTGCCTTAATGGCCATATTTTGATGTGCCTGATATTTTAGCCTTCTGAAAATCGGGATTAAACTGATAATTTGTTGACTCGTATCAACATTTTTCTTGAAGTTTCATGATCATGTTAGAATATGCAATAAAAATTCCTATAGGGGTATGAAATTTTTATAAGACTTTATGCCAGGGTCTGAACCATAACTGTTAGATCCCAAAACAATATGATCAGCATACAATGATCCCAATATTATTGTAGAACATGCAGTTGAAAATATTGTGACAAAAGCTGAAAGAGAAATACAAAAGTAAGAATAACATTGATAGTTCATTTACATAAGAAAGTATGAAAATGGTTTGACTTAACCAATGGTTTAGTACATAATAACACTAAACCTTTCTTCACCACACTGGGTCATCACCATGAGAGTTCCTCCCCTGAATGAACAATCAGAAAGAAGCCTTTGAAATCTGATCTGCTAGATAAGTTCAAAAGAAAAAAAAGCTAAAGCAGACAAGATTTCAAATATATTTGTCTTGTTATTATGAAATATGCTTTTATGTAACATATCAAGTTTACACAGTCATTGGTATTATTGTTATTGTTATGGCTTCATATTTTATACAAGAAAGGAATTGTGGCGGAAATTGGTGTAGAAACATGCACACATTGAAAGGTAGATTAAATTTAATTTAATAGACTATTAAGCATATATGTACATACGCATTCCCTGCAGGTGGTGAAATCTGAAAATAATAGCAACTATATACATATATATGCTGGGTATGGCCAAAACATTTCACTGGAAAAGTGATACCCTATTTCAAAAACATAATTAAAATTCTACTACTTTTCTAACCCAGTGTGTTGGAGCATGTCTTTTACTCATGTACTTATGTCTTCCACCCACAAATTTAAGCAAGGTGATATGTGTGTGTTAGGAAAAATTCTATTGGCTTCATCTTTGTATTCTTTAGAAAGCTGAAAGTTTAAAATAGTCTATAGACACATCAGGTGTAACAGTTAACAGGTTCTTGCATATATTTTCATTTTTGATGGTGATATGTCCCGGAAAGGGATATATTTGAATGAAATAGCTAAGTGGTTTTGGCTACTATAACCAAGTAGAATACAGTAGCAGTAATCGACTGGTATGCATTGTAGTCACAGGTAAGAAGGGTAGATCAATGGCATAGTCCAATGAGCGTCATTATAGACTTAGCTCTCAGACTAAGACTATTGACTCTGTCATACCTACCCTCTGTCGTCGGTATTTATGACAGACACCAGCCAATCATATTCCAGTGAAGGGGAACAGAGGTGTATGCATATTCCATTATATCAGATGGTAATATTTTATAAGACATTTGTTTTTAGATTTTGATTTTTAGGTAATGTAGTAAAAACATATTTTTAGTACATTATTTGAAATTCAAAAACCAAAAACAAACACCTTGTAAAATATCACCAAGAAAAATGCAAATATATGCACTATATCCAATACATGTAATGCAACATGCTTTAGACAAAAGCAATACTTTAAACTAAACAAATAAGATAACCAACCCTGAAAATAAATAAAATAACAAAATAACAAATAAGCAAAAACTCAAAATAAACACTTAACCATATATAATAATTTTCTCTTATTTAAAATAGAAAAAAAAACTACTTTTGGGGCAAGTTTAAGAAAATAATAAAATTAAACTACAAATACACGCATAAACACAGGCAACTGTAATAATAATCAATAACAAGCAATTAAGTAATCAATAATAAAAAAGGAGTGAAAAGTTAACAAACAACACTATGCAAAAGCTACAAATAATTACATTCAGATACACAATTACTTCTACTCAACAGCCTCTAGAATAATTTGAAATATAACCATTACCACCTACACAATAACCATTAGAATAATACAATAGACCTTGCTAACCATAATGCACCTTGGACCAATATATATATATAAATAGTTGAGCCAACACACAAGCATGAAACAGATTTCTGCTACTGGGTAACTTCAGTGTAACTTGTATATCTATATATATGTTCTATCCCTGATATTGAGCACTTTTGCCCATAAATGTAGCATACGTTAAAACTATATTTTTATCATATATATATATATATATATATATATTTATATATGATAAAAAAAGTTTTAAAACTATATTTTTATCATATATATATATATATATATATATATATATATATGATATTAACCGAATACCCAATTAGCTATATGCTTTGTGGATTTCCTACATAAAATTTTTGTTTGTAGTTGTTAAATAAGAGGCTTCTTTAAGAAACTAGTAAATAATCTAAACATAAAATTATTTGGTAAATAATATACAGCCATTAAATAAATATCATCCATATATGATATTAATAATATCAACCAATCAATGTAAAATGTCAAAAATACCAATACATCTGTATAAAATGTTAATACTACTAGGAGATCAATACAGAACTAAAACCAAAATTAATCATACAAATAGAAAGATAAGCTCTATATGGTGTGACACAGGTCAGCTAAAATCTAAGAAAAAACATTGTCAAATTCCAAAGTTTAACTGAATTGTAAGGTAAAAGGTAAACTGTGTTTACAATTTACCATTAATTCAGATCTTTGATTTAATACGGAATTTTTATCCAAGAACCTGATAATTTCCAATTTTTCATGTAAACACAGAAAACAAGGTTCATATAAGAATCTACATGTCTTTGGTCTTTTTAAAATTTTCCATTTCCCCTTAGGAATTTTATTATCATCTTTAAATTCACAAAATATTTAGAAAGCGATGTATTATTTCTATAAGTGTTATTGGTAAAGATATGTTGATAACTTTACATGAAAAATTGGAAATTATCAGATTCTTGGATATAAATTTCTTATTAAATCAAAGATCAAATCTTATGAACGTTGGAAGTGTACTCTATTTGTTCTCATCATACCTGGAAAAAAGAAAGAACAGTAAGATATATAATCCGGTGTTCTTATAGATATTTTTATTTTTACAAAATAGTGCTCAATGTAAATTTACAGAGCATTAAGAAAAGCTAGAATATGTAGGTCATTAAATGACCCATGTCCTTTGTGCATACATGAGAAACTATATATTACTAAGTTTATAAAAAATAAAAATTTACTGAATCAGAGAAATGAAATAGCTATTTTATGCCGTCATTGTCAAAAATTTTCCTTAAATAATATTTAAAAATAAAAATAAATTTATAAAATAGGATCAGGTAATATACATAATTATATTTAACATGAAAAATTAATTTTATATATACTGTAAGTAATTCTATTACTTGGTTTTTCCTAAAAAATAGTCTAAAATATTTTAAAATAACTGTGAAAATATTTTAAAGTTGTATTTAAAATTGTAGTTAATAGTAATACGAATTCTAACCTAAACATCTTTTAAAATTGTAGTTAAATAAAAAACGTATTCTAACCTAAACACCTCTCAA
Organism: Acanthosepion lycidas; assembly: GCA_963932145.1. NCBI lineage: Eukaryota > Metazoa > Mollusca > Cephalopoda > Sepiida > Sepiidae > Acanthosepion > Acanthosepion lycidas. Next base: position 46,076,348 of record OZ010582.1, read on the forward strand.
AAAGAAATACCGACACTCAAGTCAAATGAATCCGATAAAACACCCTACAGAAAAAAATAAAATTATGACGAAAAGCTAGAGAGGATGTGGACCATTGAATGACCCATGTCCTTATAGTTTCACCTGTATGTACAAAGTTTAAAAAAGAAAAAATTTAAATATAAAATTTTTTAAAAATCGTAATATATACTTATACTTGATATAGAAATTAAATGAAATATAGTCTAAAAACTAACAATGAAAATATTTTAAAGTTGTAATAATTGTAGTTAAAAATGAATTCTAACCTAAACTTCTTTTAAATTGAAATTAAATAAATAAATTAGGTTTACTAAATCAGAGAAATGAATTAGCTATTTTTGCCGTAAAAAAAAAAAAAAAAAAAAAAAAATTACTTAAATAATTTTTTAAATATAAAATTTTTAAAAATCGTAATACTGGATATAGAAAAATAATTTTACTTAATGTCTAAATGAAATAGTAGAGTCTATAAAAACTAATAATGAAAATATTTTAAAAATATTTTATAGTTGAAATTAAAATTGTAGTTAATTAAAAATGAATTCTAACCTAAACTTCTTTTAAATTGTATTTATTAAATAAATAAATAAAGTTTACTAAATCAGAGAAATGAAATAGTTATTTTTGTCGTAAGTGAAAAAAAAAATATTTAAATCGTAATAATAATTATTGTAAAATAATTTTACTTACTGTTTTAGTTTATTGAAATATAATAAAATTTTTAAAAATCGTAATATACTTGATGTGATAATAATTCTACATTGTAGTAGTGTATAGTGTAAGGGATTCTAATTACATTTAATTTTAATTGTTCTTGAAAGAAATAAAAATTAAAAGTAAAAATATTTCAAATCGTAGTTAAATAAGAAGTATTAATCTGACGTAGACACCTCCCAAAAATCTTTAAATATACGAAGGAAAAAAATGCCGTAAGAATTTTAGCCGTTAACGAAAAAAAAAAAATCCAGACGACACGTTTTTAGTTTTAACGGATGTTAGATTTCATTGAAAAATACATCCCTACCCACTACCAAAACGTAACAATAACTGATACATTAAAATATAGACAAATTGAACACCCAACACTCCTAGTCTAGCAAAAACTAAAGATTATCTGTAACCTTGGAAACATGAATTTTGTTTTAGCTGTGTATTTAAAACCCAGTAATTTTTAAAGTTACTCCAAAATTCGCTTGAGGATGAAATGGAACTAATGTCTTTAATTTAATTACAAAATTAAATTCGGAGCTTTTAGCTTCCATTTTTGAAACATGGTTGGAACTGTGTAGCGAAAAACCATATTTTAAGTCTATTAATTTATAATATATATATATATATATATATATATATATATATATATGTAAGAAGCTATAATAAATAATAATTTACAGATTTAAAAATACATGAGCAATTAATTCACTGAAATGTTGATACTATAATATTTTATTTTAAGCATTTTCTCACCTTTGAGTTGCAGTATCTGTGAACGAGTATTGACTAATGTACAAATCAACTCTACTAAATATTATAAAAAATACTGATTGTAAAAATATGTTCAGTGTTACTTTATTGCTTATATAAAAGTTATGGCTTCTTTTAGAGATTACAACATTTGATTTTACACAAGGATAATTATTCTGTGTTTTGATCTATGATATAACTACACTTTCATTTCAGCACAAAGACTACTCTTCATTCTTTTAGAGGAAAATTTGAAAGTCTATGAATGAATACATACTGTAACTATTAGTGTATAAAACACACATTTCAAATTTTTAAACCTTAATGTTAGTAATGCATATATTATATTATACACAAGAACAAAATACTGACTTCTTTTCAGCCATGTGTGTTCTCATATTTGGAAAGATATGTCGCATATTATATTCATGGTCCAAACTAACTAATGTATAACATTTAAACCCAACAGCTATTGGCAGGACTAATCAGAGGCTAGAAGCTTGGATTGATCAATGTGTATCAGCTAAAATCCATAAAGAGCAGTATGAAAATTTGTATAAGCTTGTTAATACTTTCAGTTCCATGATTGTAGAACACTTAATAAATAATACTACTTGTGCCTCATCTTTTATCAGATATTTTTTCACAGAAGTTAGCAGGGCACATTTAGATTAACATCTGAGATTGCTTGGGTCTGTTTATATTAAGTCAAAGCAACCTTCCCTTCGTATGCAGAAAGAATAGCTGCTGGTTCTAAATGTAATTTATCCTATCTGTGATTTATGCTGCTGATTTTCTGGTAGTATATTTCTTTCTTCCTTTTTATGCACATATATGTTTTGTCTTCAATGGGCTCTGAAAAGCAAGAAGCAATAACCAGTTAGACATTTTATTATTTTTTTTAATCCACTGCTTTACGATGTGTGGATATTTTCTCCTCCTCTTTACTTGTACTCCCCCTTTGTTTTATATATTTTTGTATATACTTTTAAGATGTTCATTTTTAAAGCTTTAATAAAATGTATTTCCCACAGATTATTTAAGCATAACATAGAGTTAAAAGCATTAGCTAAACGTTGCATTTGTTTTTTAAAAATAATTATTCATATAGATATCAAAACTATTTTAATCTACTTGACTGTTGTACATGTCATGACAGTTTCATTTATATTGTCTGCATAGTTTATTTTTTTATGCTGTTTTCATCCATAAAGTCTTCTTGTCCTTCTTCCTTAATAAAGAAGCACTAATAATGTCCACTTTTATATCTCTACAGAGAAATAATCACTAGAATGTGCATTTATAATTTTGTTTCTCTTTGGGTGAGTTTATTTTCACTGAAAAATTACTGTATTTTTTGTGTGAATATGTGCATTATCTGTAAATACTGTGTCAGTTTTTGTTTTTTTTCTAAACATAGCGTAAACTACATAAATTGTTTTTTCAATTAAGATGAACTTGTGAAAGGTTGAAGAGGTAAAAATTTTGGTCTTGTAAAAAAATATATTCAAAGAAAAATGAAAGGAAAAGAAGAAAACTGAAGTGTAAATCCAAAATTTTTATATTACAGAAATTATTGAAGTGATTTACAAAAAATTTGTTTGTTTCTTTTTTTTTTTTTTTTTAGCCCAGTTTCTTCATATAAAAACAGTTTTTGTGCAACAGGAAATAGACTAGACATAAAAAAAATTTCTTAGTATCTCCTTTTACAATGCTGACTCAGACTGTTACATCCATCTGTTATTCATACCATAACGCAGATTGGTTGTTTGATATGTTGTCCTTTTATTTATACCTAGAGCATGGATGTAGTAGTAGACAAAATGCTTGGCTGTATGTGTTACTTGAAGAGTATAAAATTTCTAATAATGATACATACTGAAACTTTGCAGATTAATGTCTTAAATGCAGTGTAAGTTTTATCTTTCTCCATAAATTATAAGTTAATTTTATTTTAAGTTGGTATCCACTCAGTACAGATATTTAATTTATTTATAATTTTCAATAAAAAATGTTTCAATTTTATTTAAAAGTGACTCATTAATAGACTATGTCCTAATAATGTCTGCTATAATCTGAATTGATCTGATTTGCTCATTTTATCAGATCTTAATATATACAGACTTTAAAGATTTTCTTTACAAAGATTACAAATCAAATAAAAAATTTGAATACATGTTAAATTTAACTGCTATAAGTTTTAAAGTCAGTGTATATTATGCATGAGATATTTTCTTCCAGAATCATGTAGCCCAAAGTTAGAGTTGTGCATTATATAAAAGTAATTAGAAATAATTAGTAATTAGAAATATTTAAAACAGATGAAAATGTGTTTTTGCATCTACTTTTATTTAGAGATGAAAAAATAAAACTCACTTCAGTCATGCACTTCTGAGGAATATGCAAATATAGAAACATTATCTTCAACAAAACCTTTCAATTTGCTAATTAAATATAAATTAATTACAAGCCTACTTATGAAAATTACATACAATCAATACCGTTTACTCAGCATAGATTCCTGAGAATTGTAACCATTTTTAATGCTATTTTGTTTAATTCTTTGTAAACACTATACTCTTTGTTTTACGAGGCATGTGATTTTATTTTTAAACAGTAATAAATAAATTCTTCAGACTGACTCGAAAGTCACGAGTTAAAGAAAATTCCTTTCAACAGAACAATCCCAAATTAGGAATCCGGAGAAACAGGTCTTGTTATCTATTTATATTTCCTTTATAAATCAGAAAATGTTTCTCAAACAATGTGTGAAGCAGTTAAACAAAATTCAACAGAACCAATTATACTAAACCATCCCCCACCCACCCATCAAAAATAGTTTAATATATGCACCAGTGATGGTGAAAATGACTAACCAACAAAAAAAAACTTGTATCTTTCAATGCTTTGGAATAAACAAAATTGAAGTGGTTGAATAGAAGAATATTGTGATGGTACCAAATGTGTGTGTTATTTTGTTTTTGTTGAAGGAATTCTCTTTTTGTCTTTGGCTTTGACATGTTTTGTTTTGCTTGTTTTTTTTTCATCTTTTTGTTTTTGACTTGTTTTTGTGTCTTTTTGCTTTTTGGTTTGTTTGCTCTTTTTTGTTTGTTTTTTGTCTTTTAGATTTTAAATTTTCAGTTTAAATACTAAGATTACTTAAATGGAAAAAATAAGGTTACAATTATAATACTGTAAAGAGCAAGTTTACAAAGATATACAATCAATCCTGATTTGGAATTTCAACTTCAGTCACTTTCTCACCAATGTAGCATAGTTTCTCTCTTTCTTTTCTTCAAATATTTTCATGGTAACTGTTCTGATAACCTTTTTTCCCTGGTGTCCCAACTACTTGAATTTAAGCATGCTGTTGAAATAGCTAAATGCAACCGCCACTTCTACTCCAAGAGTTTCTTTTCTCACACTTCTCTCCTGTGGAACTTCCTTCTATTTATTTGCTTCCCTGATAATTATACTTTTCAAAAATTTAAATGCATGGTCAATTGCCATCTTCTATCTTATTGAATCCCATTCATCTTTTGTTGTTTTCTCAATCCTCCCTATACTTAGTCTTTTTTCTCACTTTCACTCCCTATAACTCCCTGTGTACTAGTGACATTTCTGCCTTGTGAAATTATTAAAAAAAATATTCAGGCTTAAATCTTTTTGCTTCACTTATACAAAATAGAGAAACAAAGTAATACTTTCCTTTTGATTCATTGCCAATAAAGTATGAAGATGCAGTAAGTTGTCAAGTTTAAAATAGCAGAAAATTCTGTTTCTCTTACATCATCAGGAGATCCCCATACAGAGATGGACAATTCACTGATCTCTATGCAAGACTATTATGCTAATATAGAAAAATATTACACAATAAACATGTAGATACATATTACATATGTGGATACATGAATTAAGTGTTCTATTTATATATGTAGTAAAAAATACTAACACCTTACTAATACTTATATTTTTTGTAATTCCTATATCAAAAGAAACACATGTGAGGGAGTGAAAAATTATCATCTGAATCTTATTTAAGATTTTAATTTCAGCTCCTTGGAATATAATAAAAGATAGCTATCTATTTGATGCGGGTTTTGTAACTCAATGTAAAGCAACCACTTAAGAATAAAAATGAATTTTACCGACTCGGCTCTATTAGCATAAAAAGCCAAACTGTTCTGCCAAAATTTTTCTCTGTTACTACTACTATTATTGCATTTTAATAGGAAATTCAATATTTGTTTTTGATACACATTCTTATATCAATCTGCATATATAAACAAACACTTGAATATTATATTCCAAATATTATGTGCATGAAAAAAAATAAACATTCATAATACATTATAAAATTATTAAATAAATTTAAATATGCATAGCACAATATATATTTATACAATTCACTATATTAGAAAATTTTTTAAAAACAATTACTTGAAAGGTTAAGAGACTATATGTATCACATGTCTTAATGGTAAATAACTAAATAGATGCAAGCTGATTTGCTGCCATTACATATTTTGAAATAAATGCAAGGAAGAAACAAGTATGTATAATAAAAAAATACTTATTTAAAAAAAAATACTGCACCTGTTTTAAGCAATTACTCCAAATTTTCATGCAATGTGTTAACTATGAAGCCCAGAGATGAATAAGTCGCCTTCTACCGTATTTAGTATTAATTATTAATTTTGTATTCAAAGTACATTTTATGGAAGAAATTTCTCTTTTAATGTAAAGAAGTAAAACATATCTATTGATATCATTAAATAATTTATTTTCATACTTTAAATCCAGATAGACGTTTTAGGACATTTTTGGTGCTTTTCATTCATTGTTGGTCCAAAAAAATTTTACTTAACTAATAATTAATAAAAAAATATGCTTATTATTTTGAAAAAGACTACACCTGTTTTATGCTATTACTCCAAATTTTCCCAGTGGAGCAATAAACCTTCTTTTTATCATCTTTACATACAAATTAAAATATGTAATTAATAATAAAATTTATAATATTGTTAACTCATCATTTTGTATCATGAACTGCTTTTTTAAAAAGCCCAGTTAGTTTATGTGTGGTCCAGTTATTAAGTTTTCAATTAATATTTGTTTCATTTTAATTTAAGTTGATTTTTATTGTAACTTTCACATCAGGATGCAAGTTCAACTCTCACTAGAAGCTTAAACTTTTTAAATTTCCAACCCAAGTTAATAACAACCATGGAATTTTGATAATTGTAATAAAAAAAAAAAACTGAAATTAAGATGTAAGAAATACTAATCAGAAGAGAAAAGTAAAATTTGTAAAAAAAATTTATTATTAATAATCTATGAAAATATCTAGTAATAAATTATTAATCTATTAATAGTTACATGTTTTCTAGAAAAATTGATATTACAAACTCTTAAATAACAAAAAGACACTTATACTTAAAATCAAAAAGAAACAGCTGGAATTTCTAGAGCCACTGTAAGGAAAGAGGGTTTGGAAAATTTAACACTTACAGGACATATTGAAGGAAACAGTTTTTGTGAATGAATGGCAGAGTTAAACATTGTTAAGCAAAAAAATCAGGAAGGTGTAGAGAGTCATGATCATCCACATCCTGATAAGAGATGGCACATAGAAAAAGAAATAAGAAAAAGACAATATTTAAAAAGTACAGTAAATATTTTATTCAGTTTTGATTCCATTGCACAAATTAATTCAAAATAGAATGTGAATTCTTTGTAAAGTAGTGCAAGCAGAAAGCATTAAATTTTGGCAAAATAAAATGAATCATGACAAAATATATAGTTCAAAACAAAAAACTGAAATAATAGTGCTTTTGAATATAGACTATCATTTTTTCTTTTTTTTTTTTTTCAGTTGAACTAGCTCGGACATTTATGAGTCTATCACACCACACATCAGTCCTACATCAAGGTTGGAAGGTCATTGGGGCGGCATTCTGTGTTATAACTGGTCAATGTAGGTGGTTGCTGGGTGACCAACCCATCTTGCTCCAAGAAGAGTTCCACAAACAAAAAGTGGGAAGAAATTGTTAGTATAGAATTTACAGTTACAACTGGTTGAATAAAAGTGAAAAATGAAAGTACAATTATGAAACCTATCTGCCAATCTAGTACTGCACTTAAATTTATGAAGTCATGGTACCAAAGAGGAAAGCTCATCAGAAAAATTGACATGATAATATTTATAGAAAAGGCAAAGGGAAGCTATATTACAGCATTAAAAAAGGGACTGAATCAGAGATGCCAGGTCAGGACCAATAACATTGCAGATTCTTCATTAGATTTTATCAAAATATATAGTAGAAGCACTAGACTAGATACAACAGTAATATTTGATGCATGAAGAAATGGTAAACTTATAAATGTACAAGAGAGATTCTCTCAAGAAAAATTGTCTAGCACAATACCCAACTTTCCAAGGAGCAGACCTGATAATTGATTCAATATAATTGTTCCATTTCATGTCAATGGAAAACATGAGACTGAGTAGGTGCAATGCATTGCTCTTCTGGAGGTTAGCAAAAACCATACTGATGGAAGCCAAAAAAATTCTTTAAGATAATTAATAGAGAAAAGTTTCATTTTGAAGGCATTAAAATTATCAAGTCACTTCTTGCCCCAGTTAACAATAGATTGAAGGTCAATTTAATTTTATTGAACCTATCAGACTTAATCATCAGAAAAGTTGTTGATGAAAATAAGGGACAAAGAGAATAGAACCCTGGGCTGGGGACACCCACATTAAGGCAAAAAGATCTAGAGGTGTGCCTGTTCAAGACAACTTTCATTATGCAGTTTGATAAAAAATATTGGATTAAATGAAAACCCTTCAACTTGTGAAGAAGCCAAGCTTCTCAGCGAAGACAACATGTTTTCTTTCAGAATACTTCAGTAACCTTCAACATTCATTATTCTGATGATGAAATGTAGCACACCAGTGCATTTGAAGATCATGTAGCCTAAGACCATAACATTTCTACCACCAAGCTTAAATGCTGATACCAATTTTTTCTTTATACATCCTACCAGAATTATACCAAACACATTAGATGCCATTAGACTGAAATAGGTTAATTTTCGTTTGATGTGACCACAAAGTCCTAAAGAGCCTCGTGAGGCTGGCATCCCTCTCTAACCCTTTTACTGTTGAAACTGTTAAATGTAGCTGCCTCTTCTACTCCAATAGCTTCATGTCTCGCACCTCTCACCTGTGGAACTCCCTTCCCTACTCCTGTTTTCCTGATAACTTTAATCTCCAACTATTCAAATGTAATGTCAATCAACATCTCCAGTTGCCTTGATCTATCCACTATCCTTCTCCTCATCCTCTCCTCTATCATTCCTATCTGCTCTCGCTCCAAATCCTCACTAACCCCTTGCATGCTAGTGGTTTCCCGCCTTGCTAGGGGTGATATGCTTAAAAAAAAAAAATCTCAGTTTCGATAGCAATTTCCTGTATAATTGTTAACCATGCAAGTTAGTCATGTTCAGTTTATAATTAATTGTTGTAGTAAAAACATTAATGGCACAAATTTCATTGACCTTATTAGTAGCTGATTATTATGCAGCTGATTTTCTCAGCCAATAACCTAATAAAAGGAATAGATCAACTTGCATAGTCAACTCAGTCCCTTTTGTACACCACCAGTTTTTGAACAAGTTTGACAAGTGTTTTGTTTAGTTTTGGTCTTGTAGCTATTTTTGTGCAGCCAGAATTCTGCTTATAACAAGAAACAACAAATTCCTTCAAATCAGAAGACAGCTTATCTCAAGTGGAACCATTGAACTGAACATCTGTAGACTGAAAATTATGACATTATAAGAACTATTTTTAACAATGCAAACTGTTTATATTTACATCTTCTAGTAGAAAAAATAACGATTTCAAAATATACTTACTGTAGAGAGTGGAATAAACTTTTCTTTTTTTTTTTGTAGAAATGTACTCATTTTTTGTACTCTCATTCACTTTCAAATGGCATTGACGCTACTGAGGAGTATAGAGACACAGCTGCCAATATGCTAGGTGTTGATGCTGTGGTTTCCATAGGGTGGAGTTGCTAGCCCCATGACCAACCAATTTTGAATTCAGAGTTGTCCTTCAAGACTGGTTGCCAACTATGGCTGAAGAGCTCAATCTGCTCTATTATTTCACCCATAGCAGGTGAGAAGAAGAATCAAATTCAGATCTTTTCCAAGGTTATTTACACAAAAGCAAATGTAATCAACTCTATTGGAATTCAAACTTTACTTACTGATTTCTTATTCCAAGATACTATTACACCACCAACAACAGACGATATATATTTTAGGAAGAGATTTGAATGATTTAGATCAAACCTTAATCATCTCTACAATGTATTTACACTATTTACATCGTTCAGACTGTTGTCCTCATCTTTATTGTCATATTCACAACATTTTGGCAGTTTTACACTCTGGCCTTCTTCAGGTGATATATATTGGAATTTACAAACCGAGTGGATAAAAGCGTTGGTTGAATTAATCCAAAAAGTGACTTGACCCAAAGAGTTGTGAGTTCAATACCTAGCCACAGCAGAGGGAACAAAAACTTGAAGAGTTAAGTTACTAAAGGGAACTAACTGAAATTGAACATAGGACTAAATAAAAGGTTCAGTTCAAAATTCCAATGTATATCACCTGAAGAAGGCTGAAATGGCTGAAACGTTGTGAATATGGCAATAAGGATGAAGACAATAGTTCGAATGATGTAGTAGTTCTACAAAAGAATGCTAATAATACCCTAGATAGAACATGTGAGCAATGAGGAAGTTTTAAGGAAAATGGAAATGAAAAGGACACTTAGAAAGAGACAGTGGAAATTTCTGGGACAAATAATGAAAATTTGACACTCCTAGGACATGTTAAGGGGCAGAGAGAAACAGTGAGTAACCTACCTAACAAGCTTGTATAAATAGATATCCAGATTAGGGAGTGTGAAGGATAGTAAAAAGCAAACATTGCTAAGAGTTCCAAAGGCAAGAAGTTGTGGACAGCCATGATCGCCAATATCCTAAAGAGACGTGGCACATAGAAGAAAAGAATACAAAATAAACATACAATTGAACTGTAATGTTAACTACTACAAACTAATCTTATAGAATATTTATATATTTTCATCATTTTTTGTTAGAGAGAAATTATTGTGAAACAAATGTACTTATACCAAGAATTAAGGATCTTTTTTATTTAGCAAAGGATGAGTGACCATAAAAAATAAGAGTACTTAACTTTTGAAAGCAAATTTAAATATGAAATTACCTCATTGTAGGGTAATGCTCAGTAATCTAGTCTTGCAGATCATTAATATTGAGTAGTGAGTTCAATCCTCACTTTTTTCAATAAAATAAGACAAACAAATGGAAAAAATACAAAAAATATATTTCCCCACAATTCATCTTTTATCTATTATAATAATAAAACCTTTCAATTCCTGCTATTTCTTCCTTTTGTTTGCCTTATTGAAACATAAATCATCATTCTCAACTATTGGGAAAGGAATGATGATATCTGATTTGACCCCACCCCTAACAGCTAAATATTTACAAACTTTGTATGTTTAATGGTTTTCAATTCTGAACCACAATGAAACCACTAGAGAGCTGATGCATGATTAATAGTTCTATTCCATCTTATACATTCCATAGGATGCAGTGAATATTTTATACAATAGTAATGAACAAGGGCATCTATCATACAGTTAGAGATAGCATGTTAGTCCTATTGCAAGTGAATTTGAAGTTCATAAAGTATTCCACCACCATGTTAAATTAAACTTAATAATTATATATAATGAAGCATAAAACTATATTGGTAGTTTGTTTTTGTCAAAACATAGCTATGGAAACATTAAACTGCTACTGTTATTTTTTTTTTTTTTTTTTAACAAAGTTTTGCAAAACCATTTTTCATAAGAATATTAGGAAAAATATAAGATTTAAAGGAAATTCAAATAACAATTAGAGAGTATGATTAGACATTTTTTCTACTTTAGCTACACATCTGCAAAGATGCAAAAATCAGTAATTCATCACTTGTAATATTTTAAGCTTCGGGCCAGATATTCTCAATTACACTTTACGTCTATATTTATATGCTTGCTTATTTTTTTTTTTTATTTCTTTTTACTACTAATGTTATTTTAGTGGATACTCATGTTTTTTTTCTTTTTTAAACAGGGAAATAAATATCCACTAGCCTAGGCCTTATTAAAGAAAATAAAACTTTCCGTTGTTTAGGCCTGTGAACATTAATTTTACTGCTTAAAAAAAAATGAGGATACCTAGTCAAATACATATAGCCACAAAAATAATGTCTATAATAATAAAAACAATCCCAGATTAACATCCATTAACTACTTAAATTAATGCTTGCTTATGCAAAGGACTCATTGTTGACCACTGCACTATCCACAATGAATGGAAATGATTTCTATCAGGCATTCCTGTTACTCAGGTGACACTATAGATCAAGGACATGTACTATGAAGCACTATTTGAACAACAATAATTCATATTCCTTTGGCATGAGGGATGTTCACATTGACTCACCAGATGTCAGTGCACAACTGATATAGGTCTGGGTATTTCCATAATGCCAAGCTTACATAGAGCTGTCCCATGACTTTTTGCACATCAGAATGCGAGTATATATATATATATATATATATATATATAAGTGAAAATTGAAGTCAACACTTAGAGGCAACAGGCTGTTACATGCTAGACACAATTGTGGCCTGACGATTACATCTAGCATGAAACAGCCTGTCACCTCTAAGTGTTGACTTCAATGTTCACTTTTATATTTACACACGCTCTATCTCTGATATTGAGCACTTTATCCCATAAATATAGCACACCTTAAGAGTATATTTCTTTATATATATATATATTGTGGAGTAATTGTCCATGGTTATGTGTAATTGGCAAAAATGCTCAACTAACAGTTGAAAAGTTTCCTATAAACAATAAGAACAGAGCAAAATAATACTAAGTAAGCCATATTATATCAAGTCAAAACTAGGCAAAACATTCACAAAGTAAGAATAGTGTTCACATGCAAAAGGGTTACAGTCGAGTGATTGTAGTGTTCTGACTTCAAGACAGGAAAAAACAAAAATATGGAAGATTAGATGAAGAAAGATAAATTTTATTTGACTTTTAACTGAATATATGAATTGTTTTATGTATGTATCTATAAACAATCCATATATTCAGTTAAAAGTAAAATAAAATTCATCCTTGATAATGGCTAAAGTGTAGCTGAAAGCACTTGGAAAACATTTGGACAATTTTTATATAATTTATGACCTGAAATGAAAAAAATTATAGAGACACATGGGAAATTATATAAAAAAAACTCGACCGCACACCTTGTCAGTCATTTTCAATGAAACTTGCATAAAAGAGGGATTGCTGCCCAAATACACAATACATACATATATATATATATATATATATATATATATATCACATACCAATGAACTATTTCTGGCATTTATTTTTTTTGTTTTTTTTATTAATAATTGTGAATTTATGGCTTTTTTTATCCAGCCAGAAGAGCGTTTTTCTTCCCCACTCAGTGAAGTTAGATGATGTGTGCATGACATGCATGCATCAGCTATACTTTTACAATCTTGGACTTTCTTAGGGGTTTAAAGTTCCCATTTTCACACACAACAGTTACTGACCACCTGATGATTGCATAAAAAGGTATGAAACTGGCAGTCATAGTTGGTCACTGCTCACTGAAAATTTAATTTTATATATATATATATATATATATATAAATTAATGGACTAAAACAAAACAAAACTGATTATATTTGTTCATGGTATACTATGAAAATTAAAAAATATAATTTGGTGGGGGAAAATTTAGTGAAATTCTTTTTACAAAGCATACAAATATTTTTCTTATCTGGCTATTAAAAATAAAAGAGAAATTATAGACTTACACTGAACAGTTATAATTGTTAATTGTTCCTGTAAGAAATATTTCTACAATTTAAATTAGAAAAAGACCTCCTTCCCACACTAAGAACAAAAAATGTTTTGTCAAAACCTTCTCATGAGTTCAATAAAGTATACCAAATTTGAAACCATTTTGTTGCATATAGCAACTAGACAGTAAACTTACTTATATGCATTTTGTAGATGTTATATTCCATACTAATAGGAATATATACTTGAAAACAAGGTGGATAAAATAAGTAAAGGTTTATTGTAAAAAAAAAAAAAAAAAAGCAGTACAATAAGAATAAAGGTAACAGTTATGCACAAAGTCATTGCAAGTCAATCCAGTAGTGAGTGCTACTATTGGAAGGTCAGTAGTTCTCGTGTAAGTCTGAGTCATACTCAATATATCCCAGCTAGACTCTGTAGTCTGTTGACTTACAGATACTTATTGGTAGTTACTATCTATAGTGTAGCCACTCATGGGGATGACAGGTTATTTCATTACATCACTTTCAAAATATTTTTTACTGTTGTGACAATTAAACAGCAAATTGATGTGCTTGGTTGAGTGCTAATCTTATAAATCATAGATAGTGAGATCTGTCTTTACTGAATATTGTACTAAATTGATTGTGTACCAAAGTTGACCTCCTCCTCCTACTACTACTACTAAATAATAATAATAACTACAGAAGACTGGATGATGATCTGTGTAAAAGAACATGAAAGTAATAAGCGACTTTATTTAGTAATAAAGGAAGCCAACAAATTCAAAATGGAATTTCAAGAGGGTGAAGAAATACAAGTAAAGCATAATGCACTGACTGAAGCTGCAAAATACTTAAAGCAAAGGCAAATGCAACCAACCAGATACAGAAATGATGGCAAGATAAACTGCTTCAGTCAATACTCTGCCCGTACCAAACAAACTAATGTAGACAAACCCCATACACCTCAGTGGCTATATAGTGCAGGATTAAAAGCTGAAACTGAAGGTTTTATTATTGCTGCACAGGACCAATGCTTGCTCACTAAAAATTACCAAGCACACATACTGAAAAATTGTGTTAGCTCAAAATGTAGATTCTGTGATAAATATTCAGAAACGATTGACCATCTTGTATCAGGTTGTGCAGTATTGGCACCCACTGAATATAAAACATGGCATGACAGTGGTCCAATATCTGCACTGGAAAATCAGAAACACTTACAGAAAGGAAACTGCAAGAAATTGGTATGAACACCACCCATACCCGGCTATAGAAATAGAACCTGTAACAATTTTATAGGACTTTACAATCAGTCAGAACAATCAAAGCTAATTGCCCTGACATCGTGATTAGAGACTGCAAAGACAAATGTGTGTCCTTATTGACATGGCAATCCCTGCAGACTGCAATGTATCATTGAAGATCTTCAAAAAACTATCAAAATACAAGGACCTTGAAATTGAAATCTGAAAAATGTAGCACATGAGGATATTAACAATTCCAGTTGTAGTTGGAGCCCTCAGATTGATTGGAAAAAATTCCTATAGACTCATAGAAGAAAACCCTGGTGAAGGGATTTATCTATGTAAAAAAATATGCATTTTTTTTTTTTTTTTTTTTCCAAACTGCTCAGTGAAAAATGTCATGATGCCATTTCTGACCTTAGTTCTCTGGTCGGGACCTGAAAAGAAATGTATATACACCAGAAATCAAAGCAAATAAAAACAAACAAACAACTACTACTATTATTATTATTATTATTATTATTATATCTTTTTCTTCATTACTTCTAAGTGCACATGTTATTATAAAGGAAGGCTTACACCCATATCACATTGAAACACTGGTTCTCATACAATCACCAAAGTTAAGCAACATCATGCTTGTTCAGTACCTAGATGGTTGACTGCTTGGGAATACCAAGTGCTGTAAGCTTAGATGTGTGAGTGGGGTAATGGATAATGGCTCAAAATTTTAAATCGGAGTTGGGTTCCAATTTCAGTTGGGTTTGTTATATTCACTTACACACAAATACTCTCCCCAACCCCCAGCTGTGGATTAATTATTAGAACTCGGTAAACTGTTATTATCTCCAAAAAGTCTCACAATCTAAAAATGTTTTCTGGCTTTAAATAACCTGCAAGAGGTTGATACATCGTAAAAACCAAACCAATCGATCAATATTGCAAAGGATAACATTTAGTCATATCTATTCATGTTATTTTAGATGGACAGATATTGAGTTTTTTTCAGTATCATTTTTTTTTTTTTTGTGATAATCAGTAAAAAGTTAGGCTTTCTTTGTAAGTTTTTTGAAAGAATTAATTGAAAATGTCTTTCTTTTTTCCAGAAAAGAAAATTAAAATTATTAATGCTAGTAATAATAACAATATTAGTACTGTTGACATTATTAGAGTACTTGGGATGCATGATAAAAAAATACCAATACCTACTATTTTGTTTCCTAATTTTATGTTTTTCATATTTGATAACCATTGATACAATATTATTTAGAATATGAAAAGAGTTCTTCTCCCCTTCAAAATGCCTGTGATATCTTTGGTATTAATTGCAGACATCAGAACTGAAGCTCCTTTTTGAATAACAGGAAGGTTGTTTTGCTTAGGAAACTGATAAAATGACAAATTAAAATCAGTAACACTTGGGGAAAATGCAATCTTAGATAAAGTCTAGACTTGTCAGAAATATCAGTAGATGGCTTCATCTAGAGGTCCTTCTTTGTTGACTCTTATCTTGACTCCAAAAGCAAAATTTATTGGTTTGTGGTTTCCTAAATTTGAAATCATTCTGTTTATTTTTGGTGGAAAAGAAAGCATTTTTCTGTTAACTTTAAATTTAAAATCCAGTCACTTCTTCAAATCAAGAAATAGAAAATTGAGTAAAATTTTGTATTTTTAACTTTAAAAAATTAATTTTAAAAAGTTTAATCTCACAGTTTTACACATGCATACATGTAAATTTGTAACTGTTTTGTTTAAAAAGAACTAAAAGATTCATATATTGTGATCATAAAAGTTAAATTTTAAACTTATTTAGAAAGAAGTAACCATTTTTCATTTATTTTATTATATTCTTCAATAAAATCAAAAGAATTATGAGAAAATTAATTATTAAATTAAAAAAAATAAGGCAGATGATCAAATATCTTCATATGAACACAAATGTGTATTGTACTGTATTACCCACATACAAATAGTAACTCTTTTTGAAGAGAAGAAAGTCAACCCAAATACTAAAAAACTATTTCTGTAAACTCAGTATGTATCATCATATGTACATGGATTTTAATCTTGTCATCTCCTAACCAGACATGTCTGGGTCCAGCCCTGAGCCATGATGTGTGAGAACGAGCCAATCACTGCAAATGTTTCTCACACACCAAAAGAACATTGAAACAAACATTAATGATAATAAGCACTCTGGTTTCCTGTCACCTGATTCTTTCAATCATGTCTAAACTTTTTCTGCAGTTTGATTGTTAAACATGCAATGGCAGAAAAACAGGAGCAAAATGGCAGCAAAGAAGAGAATGCTAGAGAGTAGAGAAAAAACATATATATATTGATATGATTGCTCTTATCAGAAAAAAAGGTAGAAAGAGATAAGCATGACAGTTTGATGTCAATGCATTATGACTTAAGAGGAAAACAAAGTTCTAATCAATGAATTTGAATTGAGGGAATTTTTGTAGGACTGTTACAGTATGTACTTAAATTTACTGAATTTGATATAAAATGGATTAATGCCCATTAAATGAACTTTTTGGTAAGAGCCTGATATTCATTTTTTAAAAATCATACATATTTTTCCAATAATAAAAACAAAATTGTGATTACTATATTTTCTGTAATATAAGGTGTACTTTTTTCCTAATAATTCCTCTATAATTGACCCTTCATCTTATACCTGGGTGTGCGTAATAGACTAATAAATACCTGTTTCACACACTTGTCCTATTGAACTTTTTTTTAACTCTCTCAGGACTTATCAGATTTCAATCCCCAAAGTCCTGATTGAATTGTTTAAAAAACTCTGAATTTGTGATGTTAGTACAATTAAAATAATATATCTGAAAAACTATTGAAAACCAATGATTACAAGTCAAATTGATTTTATATGAAAGTACTGTCTATACATGAATGTTGTGCAAGTTTCTATTATCAGTTTTTGATGCAAAAAATAGGAGGGATTGCACTATACACAGGTAATGTTTTTGAATATTTTAAAACTCATGCATTTTCATTGACCAGTTACACTATACATAGGTATTTTTTTTCCCCAGAGAAATCAAAATTCATGCAAAATAAATATTTTCTAACATTGGACTTGTGAGATTGATTTTTGACCATTGGAATCATGATTTCAGACCTCGCTATTACTATTTAACCTAATTACTAAAAATTAAACTATTAAATATATATGGATGTGAATGCAGCATGGTAAATATCAGCACCTTCCTCATGAAATACTACAAAAATATTAACAAGTATAGAACCCAAAGAAATATCCATTGAAACCCCATCTGTCTGGGTGTACATAATATTGTGGAAACTAAACTCAACACCTTCAGTCGCCAGATACATTCCAAAAACAAGTTTTCATAAATACTAGTGGGACATACATTTATATATGTATATTAAAAAAAAATCAATAATATTTTTTTCATGTATATAAATAAAATCCTTGCAATTGCCTTGATAAAGTCCCTCAGAGGAAAAAACAAAGCAGCTAAGATAAGTTTGCCTTTTGCCTTTGTGTGTGTGTGTGTGTGTATATATATATATATATATATATATATATATATATATATATACACACACACACAGAGACAAACAGCCCTATATCTCAGTATTTATTTTGTAAATTTGAGTGATTAACCTTGGAA
The DNA here is from genome assembly GCA_963932145.1 of Acanthosepion lycidas. Classification (NCBI taxonomy): domain Eukaryota; kingdom Metazoa; phylum Mollusca; class Cephalopoda; order Sepiida; family Sepiidae; genus Acanthosepion; species Acanthosepion lycidas. Next base: position 46,094,727 of record OZ010582.1, read on the forward strand.
TTTGCTTACAAAAATAATATTCATAGTAATCAAAGTAATCTTATCTTGCAGACAAAAAGTGGTAAACATACATGTGCATACAATCATGTAAACACTTACAAATATATGTAAGAAAAACTCTCAAACGCATATGCACCTATTTATATATATATATATATATATATATATATATACACACACACACAAACAGTACACATAAATAAAAGCATTTACTTACACATTTGATCCCTGACATACATACATACATACATACAGATACACAAAAAATTCACACAGGCATACATGCATATATATTAACGCACTTACAATTAAACACATACACACATGCAGAAAGTGTAAATTTTATTACTTTTGTTTATGTGGAGCCTTGGGTAATCAAAGTTATTAAAGCTTAAAACATTCTTTATTGCTCTGTGAACCTTTCTTCTATATTGGGTCTCTCAACAAAAAAAATAAAGATTTTTGAAGTTCTTATCAATGGTTTTCTGTTAAGTGTTTTGTAGATTTTTTTATTTGTGTGAAACTTGACTGGGATAATTTGTATATTTGGCATAAGCCTGTCCATTACCAAACACACTTGCTATTCTTTAAAAGTTACAAATTAAACAAAGGCAACAATTCTAAAAATTAAGTGTTTTAATGAAATAAAATCCAAATCATATTTGCAAGCAAAGTTTCATACCAGCCAGCATCACTTAGGAATTTCCATCAGTTTTATTATTGTTCTTTTCTTTCAGCTGCTGTAAATTGTTTAATTTTTATAACTGTACAAAATAATAATCAGTTTTCATAAATCAGTTTTAAAGCAGAAAAATAAACAAATATTTGAGAGAATTTCTTTTTATCTAATATTGACTTTGATCACCAGAAATATATATGTGATAACCTTTTATTTTGATGCAAGGAAAAAAAGTTTCCTCTGTTTTATGCAATCAATTTTGATATAATTTCTAAAGTAACTACATTAATAGAGTGATTAGCTTAAAAGTAATTTTGTTATTTATCATGAGCTCTATAAATATTACACTTATCTAGGCTTATGAGGTGTGTATGTGTGGGTGGGTGTCTGGCTCATAAATGTACTTCAGGACAAACAAATGCATTTTCAAAGAAAAAGCTGGTTAATTTCAAAGCAACTTCACACTTATCTATGCTCCTTACAATGGCAGTCTAAGTCACACACAATTCAAACTCTACAGTTAATTACTACAAATGGAAACTCTTTACATTTGAGCATCTCAAATTGGTAGTGTAAAAAAAAAAAGCTTTTTGTGGGCTTTGTACTAATGAGGATAATTGCTAGATAAGAAAGTGTTTGAGGAATTAAGATTACAGCTGCCAAGGATTTTTTTTTCCTGCCTTTTTTTATATAGTTGTTAGATACATTTTTTTTTTTTTTTTTTTTTTTTTTTTTTTTTGTAAGTTTCTGACAAATTTTCAGCCTATTATATATGGCATCTCTCAAATTAAATTGTTATGTCTAGAAATCCAGCAATACGTACAATCGCTAAGTAGTGGCAGACTGGGTTAAAAATTTCTACCAGGAAAACTTATAAAAGGGCCCAGTCAAAAGGACCCACTTTTAGCATACTAACCAAAACAAAATTAAAAAATATCCTTCAAAATGAAAAAAATAAAAACTTACCAAACAGGGAACTGAGGATATCTATTATCTACTGAAAGAAATTATAGCATAAAAGATGACTTATTTAAATCTTCCCAGAATATATGCAATATTTTTCTTTCTTTTCATTTTTTACTTTTATCTGTTATTTCTAAAGTGATGGACCATCACTTTGAGCCCCACCAGGAAATTTCCACTGCCTCTAACACATTTATACACATATCTTTCTATCAGTTTTAAAATATAAACACTAACTCCCAGAAACATACATGTTAATAATCAATATTTTAAATATATAATTAAATATCAGCAATTCATTTTTCCTTTTTCTCTACATAGAAATGCTAAAAACACTTTTTGCTAGTTGTCATGAATAATGAAATGGCACAAAGATATGTGATTGAAAAGATTTTCAAAACAAAATAATGTATGACCTGTATTGAGTTGATGCAAAAGTTAGTAAACATCCCTTTTTGCACAATGCTATATAAATTTCAGAAGTCTATGATGTTCATTCAGCTCTTGATTGAATGTGCAATCAACTAGAAAACATCACTGACAAGTAATTCAGAAAGTAGTAAAATGAACCCTTCAGAAACTTACAGAAAGAAACAGTGTTTAACAATTGTCTTTCTCATGATAAAAAAATTAGTTGTTTTTTGGAGACAAATCATTAACAATGAAAAAATATTACAAGATTTCAAAATAAGGACAATTGTAGTTGGTTTAAGTACAGCCTTAAAAATTATAGTTTAAAGAAAGGAAACATCTGAAAAAATCTGGGGTGCAAATTTATATTTTGTTAATATTCAATAGTGGCAATCTCAAGAATTTTTCATCTAAGTTTCTCTTGTAATAAATGTGGCATTCTTTAGGTGTGGTTGAACTTATTTCTGTTTATGACTAATGCATTTGATAAATTGTTGTGTATAAAATCCCTTTTGTGTTTATAGGTATACCACACATATTAAAAGAGAAAGTAGCTTACTTAGATGGAAAATTCTTGAAAGTGCCACAATTAAATATTATCAAAATATAAATCTGTGCCCCAGATTTTTTCAAATATCTCCTTTCCTAAAAAATATTCCCTTCCTAAGCCAACATACATATAAAAAAAAAATTAAATTAAAAGACAATGGTTAAATTCAAAGCCTATTATTTAAAATATATAAATTAATCCCAAACCAAAATAATATAAATATTAATTAAATTATAAAAAAATCAGCATCATTTACTCACTTTTGTTTATTAGACACTAAATTATATCTTTTAGCATCCTCCATAATTTACCTAGACTTTTCATCTAGCCTCATGAATATTTATGAGTGTTCCTTCAATTTAAAAATTTTGAAATATTAACAATATTTTTGCTTGTTGTAAAATAAAAACTTTACATTTGCCTTGTTAAAGTCCATCAAAGGCCAAAATGTGTGAGCTAAAATAAGTTTTCATTTTACAGATGTATTTTTAGTTATATCTGAAATTTTAAATATGTATATATGTAAGAAGACTTCCTGATGTTATCAGACGGGTCAATCCCAGTGTGCGGCACCTTTTGGAAAGTACCTGAAAAACAAACTACATGTCAACCCAAGTCTTGTGAGTGAAATTAGAACAGAACTCATGTGGATCATCAATAGCTGTGCTAGCACAAAGCCAGACATCATTGTGACCAAGGGTTTGAAGGTGCTGACGTTATTCAGATTGTTGATCATGCTAGATAACACGCTCTCTCCCAGAAAATGTAACTAAGGTCTGCTCAGCATAGTTGCAGTATAAACCACAGATGGGCTCAGGGGGTGTTGAGCAAACACAAATGTTCCAGTGAGTGTCTGCAATAGGGATTGGCTAGCCTAGTAGACAGGTATCCTCGAATACGAGTGGCCAACTATTATGTATGTAAGTAGACCAAAAATAATCCTACAATATTCACTTTATGAAATCATTCTGCTAACATCTAGAGCACTATTTGAAATTAACCTCTTGGTAGACTGTTAGGGATTAGCCTGATTACTGTGGTTGACTAGTCTTCCTTTTTGTTTTCATTGTTTTCTTTTGACTTATTTTTGCTAAATCACTTTGTTCCCCTTTGTTTTTAAATAATAACCATGTAAGTTCCTTTAACACTAATACTTATTTCCCTCTAGGCAAAACTTTTTGAGAGGAGTATGGGCAGCTGTTCTCAAAAGATATTTAAAAACATCACCCTAAAAAGATCAAATTGGAATACAATTTATTTGAAATGCTGTTTAAAACCCTAAAAAATCAAAGGAAATACTTTGGTACTTGATTAATTATGTTATGAATTTATATGAATAAAAGATTTTGTCAAAAATATATTGGAAACATTTGTATTATCCTAAAATTGTTATATAAATATCATCTAAGCTTTTTATATTTTCATCTAAGCTCAGTAATAAAATATTTAAGGCAATACAAACTCATCCTGCAAATTGGATAAAATATAGAAGATAACAAAAACAATTTTATATTATTACTTTTGCAAGTAATGCTATACATTATGCAATACAAATACCACAATATTTGCAGCAATATAGATGTGATATATAGTATTGCTGTTTAATACATAAATCTTAGTGCACACGGCATTTGAAACCCTAAAAATTGAATATATAAAATTGGTTGACTGTTCTTCTATGTGTGTATAAAACTGTGATAGCAAATAAATACACTTTTAGGTGTTTATCTGCAAAGCCACTTGAACAAAATATGACACATGGCATAATTTAAATTGAAGATCCCATATGTTCATGGGATTAATGATAAAAATGACTCATACTCCTCAACATTTCCTCTCTGAGAAACCACAGGCATCAGGGATTAACCTGACAGTGGGCTAGGTGGGAAATCAGGAAATGGTCCCCTGGAACTGAGCATTGTAAATATACAAGTTAATGCAGTTGTGTTGCTTATATAAGACTACAGCATGTGACTTATATCTTGTCCACCTTAGCACTGATTGTTTAATTTTATATTCAACTTTAAAAGTAACATTTGTAAAAGATAATTGAGTTTTGTAATTCATTTTCAGTTTGGTCTTCTGTAATCTTTAAAAGTAAGTAATCATTTTGCAGACAACTTTTATAATTAAACTGCTTAGTTATTCAAATAAAGGTATTTTTCTACACTGAGAGTGGTAACCGCATTTAATATTTAGCTTGAGAGTAAAGGGAAGTAAGTAGCATTGACATTTTTTAATTGTGTATTTTGAAAATCTGACAAATATTATAAATAATATAAAATTTCCATATATGAAATAAACAACTAACCAAATATTAGGTTGGTGCAAAAATAATGACATAATAATGTCGTTTTATGACGTATTTTTTAACGTCAAAAAACGACATTATTACGTCATTATTTTTGCACCAACCTAATACTTACTTATTGCTTTAAATCTATCAAACTGCTTTATGACAATTTTGTTCATACCATTTCAAAAGCATAAGTAAATCTCTCAAGCAAAGAAACCTCTGTGTAATGCAATGGGGCAAAGGAAAGGGATTTTGCCTGCACAAGACTGGATATTATTGCTAGTATCAAATAAATGCAATATTCTTTGCTTCTGAAGTTGGTCTGTGGCTATCTATGCAGTACTGTTCAATTGGTTTTGTACATGAGGAAAACACAAGTATATACCATATATGGCTTTTTAATAACATGACTATTATAAGCTCAAAGGTACTTTTTTTAATGTAAAAGAAAATGCTGTTTTTACAACCTGTAATGTTATGAAATGCATAAAAAGTGATTCATGCTAGACCTTGCATATATGAATGAGTGCTGAAAAGTTCTTAATCTGACCAAGAAAAACATTACAAAATATTCTAATCTTTGGTCAAATGTGAGGAAGTGGGTCAGATTGAGTATTTTAAGCACCTCCTCTTATAGTAAGACAGTATTTCTGGTTGTAGAAGGTTGAAAAAAATAAACAATTGTGATTAAATCTTAGCACTGAGTGTATTTCAGTTGGGCATCTGTAGGGAAAGTTTTACTTTTCCTTATTGCTGCCCACTGACTTTAACACTACTTCCCTACTACTCTTTGGCTTTAGTTATTTTCTGTACCAAAAACTAAATAGTTATATGATTCTCACAAACTATGTCTGTTAAAAGGAAAATTTTAAAAGAAACTAAAAGTAGTTGAAACTTGCTTAAAGAGTTGAAAATTAAAAGTAAATTATTCAATTTTTTGTTTGAAGAGATACATTCAGTGTGCATTGTTGTAAATTCTTTTTATAAAAGTTCCTTTTGTCTTTGATACCATTGATGCAAGTTTTTTTAAGTAGTATTGGAATTTAGAATAATCAGTCATAAAAATAAGACTAATCCAGCACAGAATAAAATGAGGACATTTATAGGTAAAGAACAGACCAAACACTAGCCTCATAAGAGATACATGACCCTGGATATATAAGCACCAAATTCAAACATCCTCTTTTTATTCCAACACATTGATCAGGTAGCATGCAGCAATGCTGCTCCTTTTCCACAAGCCTAGTCAGTAGCATCAGGTTATAGAGGAAGGTGGTCAGCCACCTCAAGAAAAATTACTAGTGCCTAAAGAATCTAACTATGGACTGAAAGTGACTTCTTCAAGGACAGTTGAAAATAATCAGATGCCTTTCTCTTAAGCTAAGTCTGCAGACACACATTATCAGCAGCCACTTCTTTTTTTCTTTATTTCTCTATTTCTATTTGAATTAAATATATTTAAATAGTAGAGATTTGTTTTTTTTTTCTTTCTCTGCAAAAGCTGTCACTCAGTTCATTTGAGCACACAAGGACTTATCACTAACCCTCCATAAAGTTGGTGTTATATCTTGGCATGATATTGTGGATATAATCACCACAGTAACAATCAGCACAAAGCATTATCTAAATTTCACTTTACATCTTGTAACAAATTTGAATTCTTATAGGAACCTTTTAAAAATATCATAATAACACTTCTATATCTGTAACTGAATAGATTTGTCTTAAGAATATCAGGAACAGTGAAAAAATTTCTGTTATTTACATTATGTTAGAATCATTTGAAATTCTTTCTCTGGTACATCAAGTACCAAACAGCAGATTTTTCCCCTCATTTACTTTATATCTATTTGTTCTTTTACCAAAAGGATACGTGTGCTACTGGACATTTGCCATAACTTATTTGGTCATCTGGGAGCCATGCCAAGTAATTCCTTTCATAGCATCTCTCATGGTAATGGGTTAATTGAGAATGCCCATTTTTTTTCTTCAAGTAATATATGATAGGTTGTTTTGGTTACATGGCACCAACAGCAATGAATGACCTCTGACCTGGCCTATTAATCAAATGTCCAAGATTGATTACCAGAGAAGGCTAAAAGGCTCCAAATGCATTGCTATTTACCTGACAGCCAAAAAGAAAAGTGGGTTCATATCTTTCCCATAAGCATTAGAGCGAAATGAACACAACTGTCCCAGTCTGCATTACTAACCATTAGGCTATTCACACCTCCTATTGTAATGTTACTTGGGTGGAAAATGAGGAAAAATATAATTGTTTAGAGGTATATTTAATTGCATGGTTTTAATCTTGGCAAAACTGCCAGAAAGCTTGAGATCACAAAATGAAATACAGATAATAATATAAGTGTTACAAGCAAGAATTAAAATATTTATTAAGGCAGGCAAGTGCAAATTGATTTAAGAAAGCCAAAACTTTAATTATTGTCCAGAATTGATAAAGCAACAAAATTGTATAATAATTTCTGGTGACAGGATTTATGCCTTTAATTTTATAGGATAGGATTTTTATGATTTTCAACTATATAGCTTAAAATATTCAACCCTTTTCTTGTATCATTATAGGAGGTGCTACTCCAGAATGTGGGCTTGTTTTTTTTCCCCCCAGGAAACTGATTTCAATGTGATAGTGGCATAACAGAGTTCAAGATCTTCTTTGGCCTGTGGCATTCACTTTTACACTTAATCCTTGGGAAAGGCATGAATTCATTTCTTCTCTCCTCAGCTATGAGTTACATAGCAAGTAGACTGAGCTCTCATTTTGGGTGACAGCCAGTCTACAAGCAGGACTACTCTAAATTCAAAAATACAGAGGAGGCACTTCATAAAAAAATAAAGGAAAGGAATGTGTGGAGGGCTATAATAACCTACACCCTATCTTTAAAAAAAGAAGATATTTCAAGAGATGTATAATATGTCTGCTAAGACTCAGGAAATGCTGATATATGAACAGATTGATCAATCTTGTCAAATTTCTTGAACACTTTTGGCAAGAGCCTCAGAATTCAATGTTCTTATATCATTTTCAGTACCAATTCCTTAAACATGTTTCCTGTTTTACCAGTAAATGCATTTTTCTTTCTTAAATTACATTCAAAATTGTTTTATGCTTATCATTCAAAATAAACATTTGTCCCATGACAATGATTGGATCTGATTTCAAATCTTGTATACATTGCAGATATTTTTAGAGTCTGTTCCTATAAGACTTTTTGCCTGCAAACTGTTGAAACTTTTTACATTTTCTTTTAAGAGTTCCAGTATTTGGTCCACATAGATTCTATCCTTTTTTTTTTTTTTTTTTTTTTTTCTTATTTCTACCATTGCTCCTACTGTTTTACTTTTCCCCTTCTTTCAGGAATTATATTCTAGATAAAATCATGCAAGATTTCCTCTGCAAACTTTAAAATCTCCTCAACAAATATCTTATGCAACATGCTAGACATATTCTTTGTCTTTTATCTAGCTATTCTTCTTTCTTCAATTCTATTATCTGAGCTTACAATGGGATGACGTTTGGAGTTAAAAACAGTTTTGTATGGTTAAATATTTATTAAATCAGGTAAATTTGAAGTTTTACAGGGTTAGGATCGGCCTTTGTTTAATATTGTTGAATGACATGAAAGAATTTCCCCAGCAGATGAATGAAGAGACTTTAAGCAACAGAAATGTGGTTCTACAGAAAGATGCCAAGAAGGGAATGAACTGAACATGTGAACGATGACAAAATTTTACAGAAAATGGAAACAAAAAGGACATTTACACTTAAGGAAAATATAGTTGAAATTTCTAAAGCGCATAATGTGGAAAGAGGGCTTGAAATATTTGAGACCCACAGGTAAGATCAGAGGCAAGAGGAACAGAGGAAAACTATGCATAACCTACCTAGAGAGCTTAAGTAAATGGATTATGAAGCAAGGTTTAGGAGAGATAACAAAAAGACAAAATTTATTAAGAGCTACAAAGGATAGGAAATTGTGATGAGTCAAAATTGCTTACATCCTGAAGCAACACAGCACATAAAAGATTCTTATTCCATTTGAATCAAATATTTTCTCATTCTAATATTAGGTTGGTGCAAAAATAATGACGTAATAATGTCGTTTTTTGACGTTAAAAAATATGTCAAAAAACGACATTATTACGTCATTATTTTTGCACCAACCTAATAGAAAGAAAATTTTCTTTTTCATTCCAACAGAACCAATTTTTTTATTCTAATATAAACCCAAGTTATTTTCTTTTTTTATTCCAACAAAACCCAATTTTTTAAAAATTCTAATAGAATCCAAATTGTTTTCTTTTTGCATTCCAATAGAACCCTTTTTCTTTCTTTCTTTCTTTCTTTTTTTTTCTTTTTTTTTTCTTTTTTACCAGTGTATCAAGCAGAATGTACTGTAAGGTTTGTATATACAAACATATAAATGTTTATATGAATGGCCAAGTGGTTAGAAAATCCTTTTTCTGGCCATAAGATCTGGGTTCAAATCTCACCATGGTTGATTTATCAGGAAGTTGACCCAAGCTTTGTGAGTAAAATTGGGCAGACAGAACTGTTTTTGCTAGCACAACCATTGACAGCTTCAAAAGTCACAAGTCATCATGACTAAGGGGTTGAATATACTGGCCTTGTTCAAACTGTTATCACACCAGATGATGTGTTCTCTCCTCCCAGGAAGGTCTGTTCAGCATAGTTGCAGTGGGTATTGAACAAACAGAAATGAGCCTGAGTAAACATCTGCAATAAAGATTGATTAGCCATCTTAACAAGAGTGTGCTTGGAAAACAAGAGTAGCTGGGCATTATGAATGTATAAGTGGGTTTAATCAAGCACAGATATTAAATGAAAGATTGTATCTATTTTAAATTAAAATCTATTATTTTCATGTTTGCTATTGCTCAATAAAGCATTATAAAGATGGCACACTGTTTTTGTTTTGTTTCTACAGCTTTTCTTGTCCACTCTGGTGCCAGCTATACTGTTGATAAAAACAAAAATTCAAGAAATTACTGAAATTTATATTTTGTCTTCCACAAATTACAATTATTAGGTTGGTGCAAAAATAATGACGTAATAATGTCGTTTTTTGATGTATTTTTTAATGTCAAAAAACAACATTATTACGTCATTATTTTTGCACCAACCTAATAGCATACATTTTATGCTAACCTAACATTATACTGAAAACATTTTTATTAATTCTAAGTTCTATTACTTTCTCCTAAGCATTTTCACATTAATGTCCACAGGGATGGCATGAATTTATCTCTTTTCTTTCCCAGCTAGGGATTAAATACAGTGTAAACTGGGCTCTCTAGGTTTGAGTCACAGTCTAAGAGAAGAAAAACTCTGAATTCTAAACTATGGGGAAGATAACAGGAAATCACTCCACTATCTCCTCCAGGAAGCCATGGCAATTCATAGATAAGGAAAAGGAATATGTAGTGAACTATAATTGCCAATGTCTTGAAGGGACATGGTATTAAAAAATATATTTTTACTTACCCTAAGTTTTTTTTTATTATCTGTAATAACCTAATGTTAAAAGAATTCCTTATTTAAAATTTTATCTTGCTCATTTGAGTATGAGCAAAAAGTTCATGATGCCATGAAGTTTAGCAATGTAAAAATGGATAGCAAGGTCAAACAAAAATTACAGCATTCATTTAAATGCCAAATTCCAGAAAAATGAAGAAACTTATGCTAATGTCAAAAAGGAGTTTAAAGAAATAATCATGAGGAGTTTGCAAGAAATTTGGTGTCAAGGTCATAAACAAAAAATGCAATTGTGTTTACTTCACTGACAAATTCCAGCAAAATTTAAATGAAACAAAAAAAAGGACACTTAATACAGTTCCTTGGAATGGAGGATCATATGGTATATGTCTAGATTCAAAATAAGATGGAAGCATTGGGTTTAAGAAAAGAATCACTATAAATGCATTGAATCTGTGAGCCAATCAGAACAGCACAAAGCAAAAGAATGAAAAGCTATTATTCCTTTCCTGTAAATTTAGCTCTTGTTGCTAGGTTTTCGCTGTCTGGAGAAAAATGGGCATGAAAAGATTAAGATTTTGTTTCAAAAAGTCCTCTTATATTTCTCTCTTCTTCCATCCTTCATTTGATTGTGAGGAGGGGGATATAGATATGTTGATATTTTCTCAGCTGGCACTTGGTTACAATAGTGAGGATAGAACTACTTGCAATCATTGCAGGTGTTGTGATATATATATATATATATATATATATATATATATATATATATATATATATATATATATATATATGTTGCTTTTTTTTTGTTTTTAAATCAGTATCACTCCATGCAAGGCAGTAAAGCCACTAAGACACAGGGGGTTACAGAGTGTAGGAGAAACATTAATAATGAGTGGGAAGAGTAAAGAATAATCAGGAAAGCAGTAGATAGCGATTGACATTGCATTTACATTTCTGTAGTTCAAAGTTAACTGGAAAGAATGGAACCAGAAAGGAGTTCCACAAGCAAGAAGTGCGAGAAAAGAAACTGTTAGCATAGAACTTACAGCTACATCAAGCCAACTCAGCTTTAAATTGATGAGATCTTGACACCAGTCTTGTACTGTGCTTAAATTCAAAATGTCTAGGAACCATAGCAAAGAGCTCATCCAAACAATTACCATCAAAGTATTTATAAAAAAGGCACAGAGAAGTAACCTTACAGCAGTGTAAAAGTGATTGAAGCCAAGCTGCCAGATCAGGACTGATAATATTACTGATTCTTCTTTGGATTTTATCAAGTAGCTCATGAAACGTTTCCATTTGTCAAATTTAAAAACTTTTTTTAAAAAAAAACATTTTCTGGATTTCTATATCCTAATTTAAACATATATATATATATATATATATACATATATATATATATATATATATAGAGAGAGAGAGAGAAACAGAATTACATGTGTGCATGTGAAGTTATATACATAAATATGTCAACATGACTGTGGTAATATTAGCTGTTTACTTATTAGGGGAGTAAAAAATATTGGTATTCATTGACCAATGCTACTTTCTGTTGAAATTTATAAAAACTTTCTCTTGAAACAATTTTTCAGAAAAATAAGTTTCTCAAGTCCCATAGCTGTTATTGCTCTTTTCAGTATTAATGGGTGCTTCCTTTCTAACCTCTTATTTGAAGTAGTGTTGAACATTAACATCTTGATTACATCATCATTTTCTCTTCAAGTTACATGTTCTAAGCTGGAGATGAGAAGCAATTACATATAAGTACAGGTGGACAGATATAATATATATGTAGTAAGCTAGTTTTTGATCATTTCTTTTCTTTGTTTCTTTCTCTTATATTAGAAGCTTTTTATTTGCCTAACAGTTGCTTGGCATATACAGATTTTTAATATTAGGTTGGTGCAAAAATAATGTCGTTTTTTGACGTTCAACTTTATGTGAAAAACGACATTATTTTTGCGCCAACCTAATAAAAAATCACTGTGATGGAACACTTGAGAACAGAACAAAACATACACATTTCTTGTGAAAAATTTGCCCTATTCTTACAACTGTCATCTTCGATGACCCTACTGACATAACAGCCTTAATCAATAATGAGATATTCTGTAAATAACACACATGCAAGGATTTTAGGAGCAAGATGCATGTGTATAACAAATGTACAGGGTGCAATAAATAAACTGTCATCTAAATTACGCAAAAATGAAAATAACACTGACATCTCAGTTTAACAAATATATTTATCAAAATTACATCAAAATATCATGAAATACTAAAGAGTAAATTTATTCAATAAAATCACCTTTCTAGTTCTTTTCTAATCAGAATGATCAGAGTGAGTTTTTCAAGCTGCCATATCTTCATAATTAGACTCATCCAACTCTTTCCGAATCCTCTGCACTATCCTCAGATTGACACCCAAACACTCTAAAATGTACATATTGAAGCTTCCAGCACAAATACCAAGCAGTACAGCATGCCAAATTTCTGGTGGAGTGAATTGCGTCATAGTGCTCTTTTTCTCACAAATGGTGCCCAACTGACCCTGCTACACTGTGTAGTTGGCAAAATCAAAAACAAACAATGCACATGAATGAAATAAAATATATAAAATGGTGAAAATTTACCCATAGCACCCTGTATATCATTACTTAAACTGAATGTGTTCTATTAGCTCACATTGTCTCACACGTAAACTAAACTATATGTTCCATCTACCTCTCTAATACTTCTAGGTTGCTAACTGTCCCTTTGCAAACTCATTTCTGGTGCCCCTAGTTTTTTGTAATGGCCATCTCTTATAAATAAAGACATGCCTACCTGGAACTGGGCCTCTGTATTTAATCTGATTTCATAACATCATAACAGAGTGTCTTATTTAGAATCATTTAATTGAAAAGATGTTGTGGTTTTGGTGTTTTAGATATTCTTGGTGTTTATTGAAAATATATGACATAAAACGAAGTGGAGCAAGAGTATGAAATAAATAATAAATTTTTATTGATTTGCTTTAGAGTGAGCCCTTAGGTATTCAATGTAGCAAAATGTTAATTTATAAAATGGATATTGGTAGCAGTCTGGAGAAAAGTCTGTTTCAGCTCAGTAGTGGTAGTTTTGAAATCAGATTGTTCTGACCATAATCATATTAGAAATAGGTCAGTGTCAATCTACAGTTTTTCTCAGCACTAAGCAGGGAATAAATATGATTAGCAGATGACCTCTTAACTACTTTACACATGGGTAGGTTGTCTAGTGGCCATGCCTCTAGTCATCACTCTCACCATCCCTTCTTGTCTAGCTCAGAGGTAGCAGCTTATATCCTTTTGACCAGGCTCTGAGACTCTGGCGTAAACCTTGGTTTTGGCTAACATCAAAAGTCACTTTGTGTTAATTTTTTGATTGGCCAAAATTATTTTATTTTCCAGAATTCCTTTCTTTTTCATTTGTTTTTTTATAATGGAAGTTATGCATGGAGCCTCTCTGAATTTTGGTAGGTTTTCAGTCACAAATTAGTAAACTCTGGTCCTGCAAACTTACATCATTTTTTGACCAGGTTCAGTCTTTTCTTCTTCTTCCTCTTTTCATTTGAGTGTTGCCTTCTCTTTAGTTTAGAGAGGGAGAGAGAGAGAGAAAGAGATAAGGGTTTTAAAGGAAAGTGCAAATACCTTATTTTAATTTGAATTCTTTTTATTTTTCTTTATATATTTTATTTTTTATCAGGATTCATTACAATGTGATCACAAAAATATATTATTTTCCAGCCTGTTATTGTCTTGAAGACAATAACAGACTAGCAGTGAAATGATGCAATAAAATAAAAAAATGGAAACATTCTCAGTTTTGCCCTTTAAAAGTGAAATAAAAGTTAAGAATGGTTTGTGGAAAGATTTTCAAAAACAAAATATAATTTAATATTTCAATTACTAATTTTCTGGGTTTCTCCTTCCCACTGACAAAATTAGTTTGAACTTTTAATTCCTTGTAGATTTTAGCGGAAATTCAAATCTGCCGGTCATGCTTATTTCATGGCCAAAATCATACATTACATAAGTTACTGCAAAACCAATAAAAATTAATAGGAACAGCAGACAGTAAAATCACTCGTTACTTTCAGGCAGCATGGCCAAGTATCTTTGAATGTAGTTTAGGAAGTTAATTTTAAAAGGATTAGTCAAGAAAAGAATAAGACCAGCAATACTATAAAAACATACAAATATTATCTGTGAATCTTATGGTTCTGGGAATGAGCTGACATATGTGATCATTGCAGGAATAAATAACCTTGAGCTGAAAAAAAAGTTAGATCTTTTTGGCTTTTAAGTAGGGGAAAAATTATAGTGAAAATAATATTCTAATTTATTGAATATATAAAATTCAGATCTAATTTATACAAATTAAACAATACTTTAATAAAATGATAGATGACTTTCTTCCTCATCCACAAACTGAGGTTGTAATTTTTTTCCTCAACATTTTCCTACCTCATAAATCATAACTTACAACTTTCCTTCCCTGTCTTTTTTTTCCAATGTCTCTTTTTCCCAATCATATCATCCACTATTTCTTTTCTATATAACACCAATTTCTAAAGACAAAGACCTTTCTTTACAGATTGTATGCATCACTTCAAGAAGGATGTAGAATGAATCTTCAAAACTTTGTGATAACAAAAATAACAAAGAATTAGTTTAGTTCAAAATATTACTCGAGATAATAGTATTTATATTTACAGTTGGACTAATATCCTCATCTTTGTTGTTATCACAACATTGCAGCAAATGTGCCCTCTGACCTTCTGGTATTGAGTGTCTAAGTTCTTGCTTCTGGTTTGCTCCACAGGACAATAGCTGGAAGGATCAAGAATTAGTTCATGAATTTGGTAGCATAGTAATTGTGAGTTCAATCCCAAGGCCAAGTAGTATATACTTAGGAGAAAGAAGACTAGAAATAACTGAACAGTAATAAAAAGAATGAGATTTCCGTAATCATAGACTTGGTCTCGACTGGAGTTGCCCAATCTCCACTTACCTGTTCAAAGGCATTTATGCAGACTTTATTAGTGATTAATTATTTTTACACCCTACAATCCCCTACCAACAAATGAAACATTGCTAGCCTCTCATTGCTCTATCACTATTTTTATGGCAAATGCTCAGATAATCTACTTTCTTTAGTTCCACCAGACCTTCATGAAGTTGACTCATCCTCATTTCATTCATAAGGAGGAAGTTCCACTCAGACAACTGTTACATTGTGGAGCAGACTCCCAAAAGGATGGTTCTCTAATCGCTACAACCTCAACCTCTTCAAGTCTAGGGTCACTCATTATCTATCCTACATATCTCCATAATATGCACCTCTTACTCCCTCTTTGTATGATAAACCTCTAACTTGAGTGATCCTTCGGCCATGTATTGGTTAAACAATAGTAAATAAATAAAGTGAAATGTGAACAATCTATCATCATTGATTAAATAAAGGGTTCAATTAAAAATTCCCTGATATATATCTGAGTCAGCAGAAAGCCTGATCAAACGCCAGAAGGTAACACAGCTGAAAGAAGATAATAACAAAGATGAGGACATTAGTCTAACAATGAATAATATAAATGATTATAACTTCATTACAGAAATGCATAGATAGAAATAATACTAATTTTATTACATATGACCTTTTATTAAAATATATATATATTCATAAATTACAACACCTGAACTAAATAAGGTAATAAGTTAATTTCTTTTGTAAAACATTCAGTAATCATGAAAATGATAAAACTTAAATTTTGGGGACATATAATGAGGATAGATTGTTTGGAGAATTTAACACTCACAGTGCATCAAGAGAAGCAGTAGAAAAGTGCAAATAACTGCAAAGTTTGAATAAATGGATAGCAAAGCAAAGACAAAAAAAGGTGGTTGAAAAACAAAAGACAGGAAGTTGTAGGGAGCTATGATCACCCACGTTCTGAAAGAAAGTCATGGAGAGAGAGAAGCTAATAAGGGTATCTGGAGGACTCCAATTCACTGTAGCTCATCTAAACTCCATAGATGTCTATTTCAAGCTTTGGTAGACAGCCTTCTAGTCATAATATCAGTGTATTGGAGATAGTTTTTATTTTTAAATTTAACTGTTCATTTTACTAGATGTTCACTTGTAATTTGTAAAGAGCTAAGAGCATTTTGAACAAGAGATGCATATGTTTTGCATAGAACAGAAAATACTCAGCAAACTGGAATACTAAGCAAATTGCATTAAGTTGACATTTCTTTCCAAATTTTATGATAATGTATTATACATATCTTTGTGATATAGCCAATTTTAAGATATGCACAAAATTATTTCTTTTCAAAGTCAAATTTTAATCTTAAAAGTTTCATTCAAACAATTTGAATGATTTCAGATAAAAATTTTGAAAGAATGTCTTTATTCAGTTGATAACTGAATAGAGTGCTATTTGTCAATTAAGCTTATTTCATGAATGCTAAACTTAGAAAAGTAAGCCTTTATGCCATAAAGAACTCTTGGAACTGCTAGGTAACTGTGTTATATTTGAGAAGGATACTAGAATAATCCAGAACCTATAGTGGCAGCAAACTTCATACAGGTAGAAAATGAATTCAGTAAATATACAAACATAGAAAGGGGTGTAAGACAAGGATGCGTCTTCTCACTGGACTTATTCAACATATAGAGAGGCAATTCTGAGAGAATTATTAACCCTACTAGGATTCATAAATGTCAACCACAATCCTAACAACATAAGATATGCAGATGGCAGTGTAATAGCAGATAAAGAAAGGAAACTACAAGAACTCCTACAGAAGGTAGTGAAAGAAAGTGAGAAAAAAGGACTAAACCTCAATTGCAAGAATAAAGAAAGCATGGTTGTTAGCAACCATGCAAATTACAAATTGGAGATACCAAAATCAAACAACAATTTAAATATCTGGGAAGTGTTTTTAACAGAGAACAAAAAGTACAACACTGAAATCCAAAGGTGCATTGAGATAGTGAAAGAGGCCTTCTAAAAGCTAAGCAAAGTATTAAGAAATAGAAAAATTTTATTAGTATTGTGGGGCTCGCCCCATGCACACAAGATGGACTCGTCCAAAGTATACTTATACTACAGAGAGATAGCATGAGAAAAAATGCCGAGACAGGGTGTTCACCCAGAGTTATACAAGAGTCCGGAAAGAGAGATAATTACGGCTTCACTCACAGAGATTTGTAAATATACTTTCCTACTAACCCGCATTCCTGGACTACTAATCTTCATTTCAATTTTGTATTCTTACGTTTAATACACTTATTTTTCTATCTCAATTACTGGTGTTGTTTATTTATTTGTGCAGGATTCCATTCATGGAATCCACAACAATTAGAAACAAAGAAAAGATTTCTTAACTGTTAGATAATATCAGTCCTCCCATATGACAGTGAATGTTGGAAAATCTCACAGATGAAAAAGAGACTTGAAGCAACAGAAATGTGACTCTACATAAGGATGCTGAGAATACCATGGACCAAACATGTGAGCAACGGTAAAGTTTTAGAGAAAATGGAAACAAGAAGGACACATATATTTAACATCAGGAAGAGAGAGTTGAAATTTCTAGGCCATGTAATGAGGAAAGGAGGTCTGGAAAATTTGATACTCACATGACAGATTGAAAGCAACACATAACTTACCTAGTGAGCTTGAGTAAATGGATAGTGGAACATGGTTTAAGAGAGATAACAAAAAAAAACAAAAAAAATTATTAAGAGTTACAAAGGACAGGAAAGAGTGGTTCTAATGAATAAAAAAAGAGAGAGAGAACCTGGTGATAGTTGTTAGTGATAGGCAACTCTCATCAGTCATCTGTCACTGCATATTTTCCTACAAAGCAGAAATTACTAACTTTTTTTTATTTACCCAAACTAAAGAATTTTAAAAATTTGGTAACTCATTCATACAATCACATGATTTTTTTTAAATGGCTAATGGTGAAACTAGCTTGTTTGCATTTGACACTTGTGAACAAAACTTTTTGTAGTGATATCCAAATGATGGGAAATCTGGAATGACCTGCTTAGAGAAGATTACAGTGCCATTTGTGCTACTCTACTGCTGATTGAAATACTTTTCAGGAAATGTGACATTCAAAATAGGGTTGCTTCTGAATATTGAGTCCCAGTTTTAAACTAAAATTTACAACCTCTTTTGCTCATATATATATATATGTGTGTGTGTGTGTGTGTGTAAAGAGAGAGAGAACAATAATAATACAAATCAATAACACCTACTGAAATATGAAAAAAAATACTGGAATTTATTGTATTTTTATTTGAGGCTAGCAGAAATTTGTCAAGAAGGTCCTCACTAGATAACTAAAGTGACAATAGTCAATAAATTAAACGTTCAAGCAACCTATCTCTTCATACACACACACACACACACTATGTGTGTGTACATGTGCACACGTATACATATAAGTCCTGTAGACTCCCCTACAGAGTATAGGACCAGAACCTTGCAGCAATCAGGTTTTTATAGAAAGGAGTTGCTAGCCACATGTCCAACCAGTTATGAATTCAAAATTGTGCTTCTCTTGGACTAGTAGCCAACCAAGGCTAGAGAGTCCAGTCTGACCTAGCTGGGGGGAGGGGGGTTGGCAAGAGATGGATTCATACTTTTTCTAAGCTATTCGTGTGAAACTATATGCAATGGCCTTAACTGGTATTTAAACTGTATGTGTGTGTGCATTTGATACAAAATTAGACATTAAATAACCCAACAAGGATTGACATATCATAAAATCAAGCAAATCAACAATCAGCATTGTTTATAGTTAGAGAGTAGTCTGATTGACCTTTACTACTGGGTAGTGACTGATTCTCACTGGGTGCCTCATACAAAATTAGACATTAAATAACCCAACAAGGACAGACATATCAATCAATCAATTATCCAACTAACATATTGTTGTAACCTAGAAAAGGTTACTGAATGAGGAATAACCAAAATGGAGGTTGGAAATGAAATGGTAATCTTTATAACATCAACAAAATACAATATTCGCCAGCGGCGTGAAGTAGGTAAACCACTGCTAGTGGTGAACTACTTAGAGAGCATATTACCCCCACTTACAATAGTGTCCAACGTATTTATGAGTATTGGGACATACCCATTAGTGTTCATAGGTACGGTATATAACACATATATGCCCTCCACACACACTCACACACAAATTTCATTATGCAAATCAATGTTTTCACAAATAATAACTAAATCCTAAAGATATAGGCCAAAGAAACATTTGATTAACACCATATCTGATATATCTAAATAAATTTTAATATTTTACATATTAATATGGGCTTATTGATATTATACAACCTTCATCAATCTTCCATTTATTGATTTTTTTTGTTTTTAGCTTTTCTCCTGTTTTCTCATATGTTGAGAGCTGGGGGACCATTCAATTAATTTTGTTGTTTTTTTTTTTTTTTTGGAACCCTTCTTGACAAGGTTGGTAATAGCAAGCTTTGCACAATGTGAACGAGTAATGTCTTGCATGAATATATGCTTTATCTTAAAGTTTCTTTGTTGCAACCTGTGCCAGACCAAAAATATATTATTCCATGACTTGTAATAATTTCCTGCATTTATTTTGATACAATCATCAACTTTTAAGAAATCTATAATTTTAGAGCTCAAAACATTATTCTATCCCTACACAAACCCTGACTGACTATTTCCATGAAGGATCAAAATTTTACTCTGGTCATCAATTCCATCCAATGTAGTTCTACATTAATGTGTAAAAATTACTGTGGAAGTATCAGCAGTTTTATGCCCTTCTTTATCTAAATTAGATGTTTCTCTTTGTGATATTTACTAAAACATGTTAGTTTGACTGCTTTCATGTCTTTAGCCAAATTCTATATATTTTTCTCTCAGTTTACATTTGCAACACCAGTTTCTTCAAATATGGTCATTCCACTTTTATTGCTTATTACCCTTTTAATTTTTCTCCAATTTCAACCCTCTACCTCAAGTAGCTCTCGAGCCTTGTACAGGGTGAACATTGTAAAAAAAAAAAATAAAAAAAACAAGTTCAAGTTACTGTTAAAATTTGCCTCCAAACTAATATCATGAATTGAGTTTCTAGTCTCTGAGAAAAAGAAAATGTAACTTAATCTTTTTTTCTTTCTTTTTTAAACTTCAAAATTAAGGAAGTTAGCTTTTAGTGGGGTCCCACTTAGTCCCAATGGTTCACTTGCAAGTCTCATATTGCTACTCACAAGTATAACAATAGATCAATCTACATTTTTATATCATTTTAACATGTGTAAATTGGGTAATGAGTTAGGTTGTAGTAGTAGTAATAATAATACTCATGGAACTATAAACACAGTAACAGTGGGATTTCATTTATTGTTGACCCTACAATATAATCTGCACACTTTTCAGTGACTAAATGGAGAACAAGGTGGGAAGTGTAATAAAAGCAAGACATGCCATAGTTACTTAAAAACAATTAAAAAACTAAGTTATTTTAATGGCTTAAATGTGGCCATGCAGTCTCTTTGCTGTTTTTACATTCTCAGCATAAATCATCAATAAAATATTTCAACAACTTTGATTCCTTTTATAAAGAAATGTTTGTTCCAGTTTTATTAGTTAGAGACTTAGTGATATTTTCTAAATGATCCTATGTCTCCACACATTAAATTACTTACAGGTTTGTGCAAGAAGAAAAGAAAATGAAAACATGAAATATTATTTCTTTTAACACCAGTAATCCGTCTCAAGTAAGTTGGGTGGGGATGTTGAACTTTTTACTTCTTCCATAAGAGACACTGAAATGCAATGAGTCTTTCTTTCTCCTGTCCACTTTGTTCTTACATCATTACCTAAACAATAGTCAAGTCCTTCTTCTCGCTGACAAATTCATAACCTTTATATTATATGTGTTTAGAATTTGCATGGTCATCTCTTGATATTTTTATCAGGCATGCCAGTCCATGCATATGCTTTTTCCAAATCACAAATAACAAACAAAGCATGCAAAGCATCATAGCCTTTTCAATCCTGGTATCTGTATTGAATTTTTATTATACTTACAGGTTACCCTTACTGTATTGAAAAGTTGAAAAAATATTACCCAAGTTTAATTATATTTCATCCATAGAAGTCTTATAGTTGTACTCTGATTTTTCCCACAAACACTTGACACAAATCTTTTTTTTTGCACCAATGTAACAATGAGAAATAGTTTTTCTGAAGTTTTAAACCCATTTATTATTTCTTGCCTTGGCCCTAAACAGTAGGCACTGATAATTGAGATTGTACCCTGTGCCACTTGTGAATAATGCATCATCATATATTTCAAACCTATTGATTTGATGCACTTAGTACAGTCGAATATTGATATATCTTATCTTATATTTTCATTTTGATGTGACTTAACAATATATTGATCTTAGGTTGGCATTATAAGTGATTCAGTTTCTCTTTTTAAAGTTCTTTCTTTTCAGCTCAAGCATGATTCATTTTCTGTTCACTCAGCTTGCCTCGGTTTTCATTCATTATTTGTGTGTCTTTAACTTCTATTCATATTTTCTGTATGTATTATACAAAGAAAGGACAGAAGAATTATGCCAAGGTCTATTATGCCATTATCCTCATTTATAGGTTCTCATATTATGTCCTTTGGGGCAGTGGTACTCAGTAGGTAGCCATTATCAAGATTGACTTGTAGATATTATCAAATAATAGCATTAAGAGTGAAATAGAGAAAGATGAATAGAGAGAACAAAGACTGAAAAAAATAAAATAAAAATAGCTAATGAGCAAATTATTATTTTTATTTATTTTTTTTTTTTTTTGAAAATATAAAGATAAAAAAAGAACAAATTTAATAGAAATCTCAATAGCATAAAGATAAACAGATGTAATAAAGTAAGAGAGAAAAAATATTTCATGTAATGTCTTATGGTTTTTTGGGTTTAATTAGATGGTCATAATCAAGAATAGATAATAAATATCAAATAAAAAAAGAAAGAAAGAAAAATTAAGCAGGAAATAAAATAAGTGTAAGGAAATAGATGAAAAAGAAGAGAGAAGAGCATAATAAAAGAAAGAAAAGAAAAAAAGAACATGAAATCAGTTAAAATAGATTTGCTATTGGCAAAATGTCTTTATTTAGAGAATACCAAAAGATAAAATCTATATGAAGAGATAGAAATACTCTGAGGGATTTCAAAAATGACCAATCTACATTTTTGTTATTTATAAGTGGAGAGTCTGTATTTATCTTTGCTTATTATGAAGTTGCTTGAGAAATTCCAGTTCACCTCAGGATAGATTAAAATACAACCTGGAAACTGCCAACTATAAGTAACATTTTGAGTCTATGTAAATCAACAATATTTTAAAAAGAACTTATTGATAAATGTTAATTTAACGAAGCCGTTGAAAATTGACGTTTTTATAACAAGGAACACCATCCACAATGAAAATGTGTTTATTACAGCAGAAATATCCAACAAGTATTTGGCAGTGTCCCTCTGTCACCCATGCAAATGACTTTGTTATACAAAAACTGAGCACAAAACAGTTTCGCAGTTTACTTGTGGGCTTTCTGGAGTGGTTGGTAAGCATGTTCATAGTACAGTCTGTATTACTTCAAAAACAGTGTTCCAAATTTGCAATAGTTAGGTAATTTGTTGCAATTATTTTGCTAACCATTGGTGTGTCAGAGACTATGGGGCAACCAGTGGTGTGTTGGCAAACCAACAGTAATTATTCATTTCTCTTACTTTTTTTAAGTTTCTTACAATGATTAAGTTTTCAAATGTAAGCTATTAAATATATTTTTATCTGTTATTATTGTTCTTCAGTTTCATGGTGTCAGATTTTTCCCTTCCGGCTTTGTAAACATTTTAGTACAGTCTGTGATTGTTATTGACATTGTCATCTAGAGCTGTTAGTGCAAGGGAGATAAATAGTTAATTTTCCCTTGTATTTGTACCAATAAAAGTTATAATTTTTTTTTTCAACCCTAGCAAGACGGGAAGCCACTAGCACGCAAGGGGTTACAGAGGATTTGGAGCAAGAGCAGATAGGAGTGATAGAGGAAAGGATGAGGAGAAGGATAGTGGATAGATCAAGGCAACTGGAGATGTCAATTGACATTACATTTGAATAGTTGGAGATTATAGCTATTAGGGAAACAGGAATAGGGAAGGGAGTTCCACTGGTGAGAGGTGCGAGATATGAAGCTGTTGGAGGCAGCTACATTTAACAGTTTCAACCGTGAAAGGGTGTGAGCAGGATGCCAGCCTCATAGGACGCTTGAATTCACAAAGTCTGGGAACCAGTGAAATGCCTGAAGACTGTGAAAGCATGAATTTTGTGTAGTAACTCGAGCTCTCCTTCATTGAGTATTGATGTCGTTAAGTGTTTTTTTTACTGTCTCGATAGTCTTGGAGTTAGGCACTTTAATTTACTGCATAGGTAGGTGTTACTTTTTTGTTGTCTAAGGAATTAGGCCTTCTGGCAAATTGTCTGTTGGTCACACCAACATTATTATGTTTTTTAGTTTATATATAAAGAGAGAGAAAGAGATGAATGAATGAGGGATTATAATGTTAGCATTCTTCAATAGTTGAAGAAAGCTCAAATCCTTATGACTTTGTACTCGTACAATCATTCATGGCTTCTGAACAATTTCATCAACCCCGTTTAACTCAGAAGAATTGGTATGGCACTTCCAAATGGTACTACAGGCTGGGAACATCTGCCCAGATGGATATTATCAAAAAGTTACCTCCTTGACTAATTGACCTGGGTGTCATGGTCAGAATGCTAATGTTCATCCATTGAACACACCAGATTATGTATTCTTTCCCAAAAACTGTAACCAAGGTCTGCTAAACAGTTTCAGTATAAACCACAGGTTATCTGTGCGGATGTTGAAGAAAATCATGACTGTGCATGTGCAAGCATCTTCAATAGGGATTAACAGACAAGTCTACTCAGTCTAATACATATATGGTTTATACTGCAATTGTGCTGCTCAGACCTTAGTAATCACTTAGCAGCTACACACCCATATATATATATATATATATATATATATATATATATATGTATATATATATATATGTATAAATACACACACACGCACACACACACACACACATATATATATATATATATATATATATATATATATATATATATATATACACATATATATGTATAAATACACACATACACATACATATATATATATATGTGTGTGTGTGTGTGTTTGTTTGGATGTATGGTAGCATAGTGAAGTAATAAATAGTGGCTGAGATTGAGGAATTGGAGAACAGAGTTCAAATTCTATTTGAGTTCATTATATTTACTTATGTACAAATACCTTTTGGCAAAGATAAGAATCCATCTCTTTTCCTTCCAAGTATAGGTAAATAACAGGAGAGACTGGTTTATATAATGTTAGCATTCTTCACTGCGTCAGGAGAAGGACAACTCTAAATTCAAAATCCTAAATATGGGTTAAATAGCATTACCAACCCACAATTGTCCAAGCATGGTGAATATTGCTACAGCCCTGAAAACATAGTCAGTTAGGGAGGATTTTCTCCATCAGGAGTGAGAAGGTCCTGAATTCAGATTTATTTATATATTTATATATATATATATATATATATATATATATATAAAAAAAATATATATATATATATATATATATATATATATATATATATATATATATATATGCATGTAAATGTGCATATCACTATGAATGCGAAACTTACATAACTAATGCTAAAAATAAATTTAAAATAATTACTGGATAACAGAAACTCAATTCTTCAATGAAGCAATCTTTATAAATGTATTGCATCATATGACTGCATAGCAATACTTTACATTGAATCAAGATATTAATTCTTTTTTAAGCAGTAATTTTATATCAAAGACGAATAAAGTTTCAGCTGCATTTTTAGCAGGTGATAAATTTCAATTCCATTTAAAAAAAAAAAAAGTATCGGAAGTTGTGCTTAACATAATGGAAATAAGTGCAGAAAATAGAATTGGTGAACCAAGTTCAAATTCCAGCCTGGGCTGTTGTGTTCACTTTAGCACAAATGCCCTTGACAAAACCATGAATACATTTCTTCTTCCTCTAGTTATGGATTAAATAACAGAGTAGACTGGACTCTTTACACTTGAATGTATAGAGTGAATGGCCATAGTTAAATGTAAAATAAATGACAGAACTGTCCAACAAAAAGAATTGAGAAAGCTTGCAATAACAAAAAAAAGAAAAGAGAGAAAAATAATATAAAACAAGCAAACATTATATGCAAGGCAAATTAATAGTAATAAGGCAAATTAACAGTAATAAGGCAAATTAACAGTAATATGGCGAAAAAAGTTCACAAATTAAGAATTCGGGTTGACACACAAGAGTCAGTTCAGATAAACAAACAGTGTACTGACTTCAAGACAAGGCAGACTGGGACTTAGTCATATGAAATTGAGAACTGGCCTGTTTTATTGGGTAGGAAGAAATCCCAGCATGCATTTGTGTGCAGCTATCTATAAATTGGAGAGGAGAAAGTGTTTTGCAGTCATTCCGATGAGAATTGTAACCAATAGAATGAGAGTCAATCTCGGAAAAGGACTGTTTATGAGTTCAAATCTATGGAGATGGCAACAAGAAATTACTCCTCCAACTTTCCCAAATCTTAAATCTTCTACATCCTGAAGAGACATAACATTAAAAAAATATAATCTTCTGTTGAATATAAGAAGTATGATTGAATCAAATCCAGGTAATCTTTTACTAATTACAAAAGGTTAAATCCTCAAAGCTCTATGTATGCCAAGAAATATTGGCAATGTGCATCATTTTGTTGCATTGATTTTCTCCAGAACTAGTTTCCTTTTTTCTTTATTTTTAATGCAAGTAGTGGCAATTAAATTTTAATCTTGATTCATGTGTTGTTCATGCTTTTAATCTTATGAATCAAGCTATGTTTATTCAACATGATTCCTGGAATAATACTGATTTTGCTATCATGGATATAATACAAACAGTGATTTTGTGTCATGGTGGTATTATTGTATTATCCCAACACAATTTTCTGATTGATAACTATCACTTTAAATCCAGAAAAGAGAGAAAAATTCATCATACAAACATACTGGGTTACCTTAAATCAAATAACTGAGCCACTTCTAACTACTGGAAGAAACCTGAGTGCAAATGCTAAGGCAGATCCTTGTTAGGTACATTATATATACATTCCTCAGTAAAATTTACATCAGTTCCTAGTTCAGAGAACGGTATTGCATCTTATTTTTAATTATGTCATCTTAGTAAATATGAGAATGATATTCTTTAATTGCCATACAAGTGGTTATTTTATATTACACAATTTTCAAAATTTGACTTAATTTGTTTTATTGTGGAATCTGAATAGAAATACTTGAATTATAAGTTAACATAATCACTTTGACTTACCAGATTTTCTGGTGTCAATTCAGCTTTGGTGGTCACAGTATTTTGCAATTTTAAATAATAAATGTTGCCACTCTGTTGATTGGGCAGGCAGGCTGTTGTACCAGTTCCAAAACCATCTCAGGTTTTGCCTTCAGGATTGTCTTTCTCAAAGATTGGTGGCCATCCAAAGCTAAAGAGCCCAGTTTGCTCTGCTACTTTACTTATAACTCGGTAAAGAGATGAATTTATTCCTTTCCCAAGGGTATATGTGCAAAAGTGAATGCAACAATCTTGGACAGAATTTGTAATCAATCCATTATGCTTATCATATTATAGACACACACACACATACAGAGTGTGATGGGTAAATTTTGATTTTGTCAACTGCACAGTATAATAAGGTCAGTTGGGCACCATCTGTGAGAAAAAGAGCTCCATGATGAAATTCACTCCAACAGAAATTTAGAAACAGCATGCTGTACTGCTTGGCATTCACACCAGAAGCTCCAATACAAACATTTCAGTGTGTTTGGGTGTCAATCTGAGAATAGTGCAGAAGATTTGGAAAGAGTTAGATGATTGATGATTATGAAGGTATGGTGGCTCAGAAAACTTACTCTGATCATTCTGATAAGAAAAGAGCTCTTGAATTTGTTGATGAGGGCCTCAGACTCAACACGAAGTTCTACATCAAGCGCCTTGAGGAGCTAGTTCTGCCCTGGGTCAAGTGGGTGGTGGCTGGAAGATCCGATGTCTGGCAAAAGGACTCTACACCATGCCACACAAGCAGAAGAACCCAATCATGGCTGTCAGACAATTTCTGCGACCACATCACCCCTTACATCTGGCCACCTAACTCCCCTGACTCCAAACCCATTGATTATTATATGTTGGGCACAGTTGAGCAAGAGACCAACAAAACTCCTTGTAACACCAAAGATGAACTGAAGACAAGGATTATAATAGCATTCTCCAACTTAAACAAAGAGACTGCCCAGAACAGTTACAGGAGAATCCAAACTTGTCTGGAGGCCAACGTTGAAACCAATGGTGATTTTATTGAATAAATTTACTCTTTAGCATTTCAAGATATTTTGTGTAATTTTGGTAAATATATCTGTTAAAATGAGATTTCAGTGTTATTTTCATTTTTGTGTAATTTAGACAACAATTTATCCATTGCGCCCTATATATATATATACACACACACACACACACACACACACGCACGCACACATACACGCATATCAAGAACAATATTGGAAAAAATGTATGACAAATTAGAAAAAGTCTTCTTGTGACAAAATACATCACAAGAAAGCTTGAAAAAAAAACTTAAGAAAAAATTGCCATAGAGCAATATTATTTCATAATTTCCATAAGGGATCGAGTGAATAATTTTGAACCGCACTAATTTTTAGAAAAATCTATAACTATGAATATAATAGACTGAAACTTCTAAAAATTTCGCAAATTATTCAAAACTAAATATGGAATCAACTATTTATGGTAAATTCACTAAGTACTTGCAAATATTCTCAATTTCCTTAGAAAATACACAAATATTCAGTGGGGGTGAATAATTCTGTCCACAGCTTAATTTATTATATATATACATACATATATAATTAGAATACCAAGTATGTTTCATTAAATGGTACTTCTGTTAAATTTTTATTGTATTTTCCATGCATGCTATCAAGATATTTCTTTTTTGATCTTAGTGCTAGAAATTGTTCAAATGTTTGTTTGTCTCACTTTTGTGAAATCTATTTGGTTGTGCTATCATAAATGATGCACTGCCTCAATTCAAGAACTTCTGTATTTCAATATTAATGTCAATATACTGCACAGCTTCTGCATTTACTCCAATGTTAATAGTGTGATTATTTGCTACTGTTGATAGAATAGGCAGAGTATCTTATTTATTGTTAAATTCTTTTACATGTGATCTCCAAACTTAGGATCCCAGCCAGGAGTGAAGATTTTTTTTCAGCCTACTGCTATCTTCTCATTTCTGGGATGGGGGGGATGCTGAAAAGTTCTTGGCCCAACCAAGAAATTCTTTACCCAAAATTTGATATTTGTCCAGATTATATAACACAGACACACACACAGCATGCTCAAAAGTAATGCCTCCAATTTATTTCTCCAACTTGACAGATACAAAAATAACACCTTTGGATAGAGCAGTTTTTCAGCTACAAAACATTGTTCACAGAATCCAACTTTCATTAGCCCTAATGTAGCTTATCACACACATATCTGCTGCTGAAACATTATCCACTACCTATGCTCACATTCACTGTTTGGTCTTCATAAATGTTAAGCAATTAGTGGATGCAATTTTTTCCCACATGATGGAATTCAGTCACATGTTTCTGCTTCACACGCACTTTCTTGTCATATCATTTTGCCACACTACCACTCATCCGCTATCTGTAACAATAAAAAAACAGATATTGCTAGGAAGGTTCCCCCATCTACTGGCATACTACCAACAGTCATCACAAAATGTTACAGAATCTGTAAGCTAGCACCAACTTGTAAACCCTACCATACGGGTCAGAACTTCAACTACCTCAACTGAGTTGGAGTAGAATTCGGACAGTGATGGATAGCATTTGTTTAATTTGTAATATAAGACTGAAAAACATACAAAGACAATACAGTAGTAGCAATAGAAGAATGGAGATTCCTTAGCATGCTGAAACAAACAACCACTTGGTGATGGCAAGGTGCTGGCTGGTCTACTGAGATCCATCCCTCTTTATCTCCCAGTCATTTCCTCCAAAAAATGGTACTATTATTGTGTCCACCCACCACCTGAAGTAAAACAAAGAAAAAAAACCTTAGAAAATTCTCCATTTTTCTGTGAGGCAAAAAAAGGGCCTGAATATTTTCTGATTGACCACGAGAAGTGAAATATGTCATACAACACAATATGTCATATATGTCATAAAACATAATATGTCATACAACACAATATGTCAAATATGTCATACAAAACAATGTCAAATATGTCATACAACACAATATGTCATACAATGCAATATGTCAAATATGTCATAAAACACAATATGTCATACAGCGCAATATGTCAAATATGTCATACAACACAATATGTCAAATATGTCATACAATGCAATTTCAAATGTCATACAATACAATATGTTATACAATGCAATTTCAAATGTCATACAACACAATATGTCATACAATGCAATTTCAAATGTCATACAACACTATATGTCAAATATGTCATACAACACTTGTGTATATGTGTAGAAACACACATGTTGATCTTTTAGCATAATTAAAAGAAAATAGTTTTACCACCAAATGTCATAAAATTTTAGGAATAAGATTATTCCATATCTTGGATAAAATTAAAACCAACATTACAACTAGAACTTGTGTTTTGTAATGTTTATAGCAACTTGTTTATTTATTTTTCACTTTTTTTTTGTATAATATTCAAAGCAGTTCAATATAAATTGAAACCAAATGTTCAAGAAGGCCAGTCTATAAAAAAAATGATAAACAGATATGGCACCATAGCAAATTTTTTGATGGTATAAAAAGCCATTCAAAGTAAGCTTAATTCTCACTAGAAATACAGTGTTGTTAAAATTGGCTGAGTCCAACAAATACCTAACAAAATAATATCTGTCTATATTACTGAGATGAGGTATTATGTACATTATTTACATTATTCAGACTATTGTCCTCATCTTTGTTGCCATATTTATCACACTTCAGCTGTTGTACACTTCGGCCTTCTTCAGGTAGTTGTAATGTCAAACCTTATTTCACTCACTGGGGTAGACTGTTCTAGTTCCACATGCCATGTCTAATGGATATCAGTTATCTCATCCATTAGACATGGCATGTGGAACTAGAATAGTCTACCCCAGTGAGTGAAATAAAGGGTTCATTCTGACATTCCAACCACCTGAAGAAGGCCGGAGCATACAACAGCTGAAACATTGTGATAAATATGAGGAAAATAGTCCGAATAATGTAAATAGTGAAAATAATAATGATGACTATACAAGTCAGGGCTTGCTTTATATATTTATTAAAAAGACTAATCTGTACCTCACATTACAAAGACAACATCATTTTTTCAATTGTAAATATTTTTTCATTTGTTTTTAAATAAATTAGGCATTTATTATCTTAAAGTTCTGTAGAATTCTATGGTTCCGTAGACAAGACAGATTGCTTTATGAGATGTAGTAAATCTTGGTCTTTATAGGATTAGATTTGGAAATAATTCCGAACCCACTTATAGACTTAAGATATATTAAGTACTATAAATTCATAGAAAAATAAATAGTTAACTGTAAAACAATACTTGCACTATTTACATTGTTCAGACTGTTGTCCTCATCTTTATTGTCATATTCACGATGTTTCAGTCATTGTATACTCCAGCCTTTTTCAGATGATATACATTGGAATTTCAAATTGAACCCTTTATTTAGTCTACTAGGGTAGATTGCTCTAGTTCTACATGACATACCTTTTCTGAAGAAGACCAGAGTGTACAATGGATGAAACATGAATATGACAATAAAGATGAGGACAACAGTCTGAACAATGTAAATAGTGTAAATAGTTACAATACCTCATCTCAGAAATATAGACAGATGTAAAACAATACTTTTTAATCACATTTTGGTCAGAAATAAAAGCAGGTCATGTTACTAGAGTTTGGACTGCAGGATTTTTAATGGTTTTTTTCTCATAATATTTAGTTACAGTCAGTTTTAAATTTTGCTTTTATTGGTCTGAGAAGGAAAAATATAATTATTGTTTATAATCTCAGAAAGTTAAAGTTTACAATTGGTACAAGAACCTCTTCTAAAAGATTTGTTGTCACTGAAATTGTTTTCTCTCCAACAATGAGAAGTTCTATGCAATGAAGACATTTTATCTATTATCTCATTATCTATATTATAGATATTATTTTCCATTTGTATAAGTCATAATTGCTAGTAATTATTCACAACATTGCAAAAATTAATTCCACAAAAATACAATTAATCTGGAAACATCATGTGACAACTAAGTGACCCCTGTATTGTGTTACTTCCAAAGCCAATTTAAGTTTTGACAATTAGAAATTCACCAAGTAAATAGATAACACATTTGTCTTTCATTTATAACTCTTATACCAAATCAATGCATTTGTTGAATTCTAACATTATATTTTAAGCAAGAATACAATTTAAATTGCCTGTATTCAACCAAATATTTAACATTCAGGAAGTATGAGGAATAATTACTTTAATATAATCAATGTTATTATTGTCTACAATAAATACAAATTCCTTTTTTCTATTGTATTTTATGACTGAAATATGTTTTTTACATCAAAATGTATTAATGATATATATATATGTTACTCTATTGCTATTTCCATGGCAAATGTTCAGGCGAGCGCTACTTTTTTATATATGATTATCCGCTGGTGATTAATGTGAACAAGGTGGATAGTATACATAATCTTACTTAGATCATGTATCTACAACAAAAATGAACTATAAAAGTTTGTAGATTATATGCATTAGATAGACAAGTTCAGACATTTAACTCTTTTCCTTTATACTAAAGTTCACCTAATACAAGGATCAAGAGCCTCTCATGGAAGTGAGTTACTGAATGAAGAGTATGATATGAATTTAAGATGTAAAAGAAAGTCAAGATTAGGATGATAGATAGTGATTAATCCTTGACTTGAAAGGATTAAGATTTTACTGGTCAGGGAAGCATCCATGTGGGAATTTCTACCACCAAGTAGAATACAGTACAAATAGAATACAGTAGAAATGTAAGTAATTTGACTGTGGACATAGTATGGTAAGTCCTCACTGTAAAGGTCTGAACTGGTGGAACTAAACAAGTAGAGCTCGCCTGAACATTTGCCATGAGCAATAGAGTAACAATAGGCTGGCAACAATGGGCATGTGGCTGAGTGGTTAGAATGTTAGCTTTATAGCCATGAGACTCAGGTTCAAATCTCACCATGCTAAATTTGTTACCGATTTATTTGAATTATTGTCCTTTTGTTTGTTATAGTTGCATTATACCCTCTGGCGTTTTTCAGGCATCTGTTTATTTGATAATATAACTGCAATTTCAAATTGACACTTTATTCAATCTACAAAGATAGATTGTTCACTATTCATGCTAAGGAATATTTTGTATGAGTTAATTCTTAGTTAATTTTTTTTTATCATTTCACCCCAAAGAATGTGAAAGAAATTTAAATATCATTATTGAGAGAAAAGGACAATAAAAGAACAGGTTTCAAGGAGATAGACAATGATGACATTATATTTAAGGGTCACTGCTGACATGAATCAAGAAGCCAAAAGAGTTACACAAGTGAGTATAGTACTGTACTTAAATTCTTGAAGACGAGAAAGCAAAGAGGAATGCTCATCTGAACAATTACTATGAAAAATATTTATAGAAAAGGCACAATGAAGCTACAGATACAAGTGGGAATATAAATGAAGCTGAGATGCCAGGTCAGGACCGATGACATTGCAGGTTCTTTGGATATATAGCAGAGGGAGCAACCAGATATGGCAACAATAGTCAATGCACAGACAAATGGTGGATTTATAAACATGCAAGATAGATTCAGACAAGAAAGATTGTCTAGCACAAGACAGTGAACCAACTTTTCTAGTAATATTGTCATTGTGATACTGGGAGTTACATATTGGGGACATCAAAATGAAGCAGGTGCAGGAATCTATCTACATAGTGCAGTATCAGAAAACTGAATGGGAGACATTAATCCAAATGTGCATAGTAATAGTTAAAGAGATCTTTAGGAAACAAAGTATTAATGGAGCTGAAAATATTTTCATAAAAAAAAAAAATTTTTTTTTAAAAATGTGTTGGATATAATATGCTAGATATCATAATTTTTCTTTTTAACCACTTCTCCCCAAGCAGGTCAATAAAGCCACTAAAACAGAATGGATTACTTAGAGTGAAAGAACATGAGAAAAGGGAAAAGAAAGCAAACAATAAAAGAACAGGAATTAAGACAAAAGATAACAATTGATTGCATTTAAATTTTTGAAGATCAAAGTTGACTGGAAAGCAAGCAGTTGAAAGAGGTTTCCACAAGCAAGAAGTGTGTGAGGAGAAACTGTTGGCATAGAACTTACAATTATATCTAGTAATTTCAACTGTAAAATAATGAGACCTAACTGCCAATCTAGTATTGCATTTAAATTCATAAAATACAGGTATCAAATCTGAAAGCTCATCAGAACAATTACCATGAAAATATTTATAGAAAAGGTACAGTGAAACTACTTTACAATGGAGGGAAAGTGGCTGAAACCGAGGTGCCAGTTCTCAAATATGGTAGTGAATGATGGACAGTTTCCTCATAGATGAAGAGACTTGATAGGAAAGAAATTTGGTTCTACTGATGAATATAAAGAATATCATGGACAGAGCATGTTAGTAATGAGGAAGTTTTAAAGAGAATAGCACTGTTGGTTACAATCTATAGGAATGACTTCTAAGAACATCCCCACTCCAAATTTAATAACAAATCCTACAGATGCATGCTAGGATTTCTTTGTAACCAATAAAAATGGACAATCCTCAGCCTTATCCCCTATATTTTTGTTCTTTTTTGTCTTGAAGTCAGAACGACAATAACCACTTGACAGTATCCCATTTGCATGTCTTACTTTGTGAACTTTCTGCCTTACTACTTCTGTTTTGCCTAATTTTGACTTGCACATATATGGTTTGCTTAGTATTATTTTGCTCTGTTCTTTTTCTTCTTTTTATTGCTTATTGAGAACATTGTCAATTCCATTTGGTGATAATTTTACCAATTAAACTACTTAATAGCCAATTACTACATAAGCACCTATACAGAAACTGTTGCTAACAATCTAGAAAAGGCAGCTGGAATTTAGGGGATACATAATGAAGAAAGAAAGCTTAGAGAATTTAACACTGAGAGCATATTGAAGCCAAGAGAAGCAGAGAAAAAGAGTAACTTACATGAGACATGAATAAAGAGATTGCAGAATAAGCAGAAAACAAAAAAAGGGTACAAGAAATAATATGATCTATAAATTTCTATACATCAAAACATGTTGGATAACAGAATGACAAATTGGGAAAAATCTTATGTAACACATTTCATCCTTTAAAAGGACTTCAGAGTAAAATGATGTTCTTATTGCTGGAATTATATATATATATATATATATATATATATAGGGTTAGGTGGGAAAATATATAACTGTGATTTTTAGCTGAGGCCGGACCAGGATTAATCTTGCACAAAACAAAGGTAGAGCCTGCCTGACAGAGGACCTCAGTTTGCCTCTCTACATACACTTGTTGCTAGCATCAGGGTCTGCCAAGTTGGAGACACTATTTACTGCTCTTTGGCTGCCAACACAACCTGAACATGAAAACATAATTAGACTTGTCATGATTTGAAGCAAGGTTTTGCAAAGCCAGTAAATATAAGCAAAAATAATTATAACCAATATTATTTGCAAATTTTACTAAGTTTAAGTTAAATTAAATTTTTAAACTATCTACACTATCTCTATATTTCTGAGATGAGGAATTGTAACTGTTTACACTATTTACATTGTTCATACTTGTCCTCATCTTTATTGTTATATTCACGTTTCAGTCATTGCATGCTCTGGACTTCTTCAGATGATATTTGTTTGAATTTCAAATGGAACCCAGATATAGTCAGTCTGTATGGTTGCATGAAATGGAACAGATTTTCAGTGACTTTACCGAGCGACCCAGAAACGTGAAGATTATATGTCAGCCCATTTCATGAAATAAACATGGGGAGAACATCTAAACAAATGTCCTCAAACCAAACTTCAGAATCACCAACATACAGATTGATTATTCTCGTTCAGTTCAAAATTCAAACAAATATCACCTGAAGAAGGCCAGAGCATACAACGGCTGAAACATTGTGAATATGATAATAAAGATGAGGACAACAGTCCAAACAATGTAGTGTATCTACACAATATGTTAGTAACAAAATACACTCATTGCCAAATAGTGCTTCAAGTGCTTTATTAGTATCCATATACATGCTGGTGTCATGAATTGATTTTGTAATAAAAATTATAAACCTTTCTAACCTACTTATGGGGTTGACAGAAATGAAAGGGAAAAAGAAAAAAAAAGATACTTAACTGAAAATGTCAAATGAATATAAGTTTATGAAGCTTTAAAACTAACAACAGCTGGAGAGGAGTTATTTAATTATAAAATATAACAAAAGTGTCAGATCTTATTGCCTGACTTGTTGCTTTATCTAGCTTTCATTTACATACCTCATATAGAAAAAGATTTCAAAATAAAATTTGAATTAAATAAATTTATATACAACCTATTTTATCTATGAATAAAAACAGTAATGATTTTTTTCATCCATTCAACACATGTTTAATCTGAAGATAGTTCATGAAATAGTTTCCAGGTAAAAAAAAACAGTCCCTTCAAAATATTATCATTTCATATTATATTATTATTATATAATTCTTCTTATTCATCTATGTGCCGTGCACCTTCAGGGTGTTGCTGATCATGGCTCTCCATGATTTCCTGTCTTTTGTAGCTCTTAGTTAATTTTGCCTTTTTGCTATCTCCCCTAAACTCTGTTCTGCCATTCATTTGCACAAGCATGTTAGATAGGTTATGAGCTGCTTTACTCAATCCCTCTTGCCTTCAATATGTCCTGTGAGTATTAAATTTTCCAAGCTCTCTTTTCTCATTATGTGTCCTAAAAATTTCAATTGTCATTTTCTGATGTTAAGTATAAGTGCTCGTCCTTTTTCTCTAAAACTTCATCACTTCTAACATGTTTAATCCATAGTATTCTCAGCATCCTTCTCTAGAATCAGATTACTAATTTCTTATGTTTATTTATATTTATTTCTATCTCTAATACCATGTCTGGGTGTAGGCAATAATGGCTCTTCACAGATTGTATTATCAGTGAATTGTCATGCATGAGTAGTTTTTCCATGGCTTTGAATTCAGGTTCAAAGTATTCCTTCTCCTAGACTGGTTACCAATCAAGACTAGAAAACCCAGTCTACTTTGCTATTTAGCACATATCTGTGAAGAGAACATAGATTCATGAGTTATGCCTTTCTCAAGGGCATACTTACAAAAGTGAACATAACAGACTAGCCCAAAATTTAGTTATATATAGACCTATTAATACAATTATTATATGAATATTTTATATAATTACATAATATTCTTTTAGTGTCTTTTATTATTGCTTTACATTCTATATACAGTTTTTAGAATTTTTTTTCTGTACTTCTTTTAGGTGTTAGCCATTAGAACTTGGCACTAAATAAAACTCTTAAATGAATGCCTCAAACAAAATAGTAAAAAGTGTTAAAGAATTATTTATCGACTTTGCTAGTGATCAAAGCAGATATGTGGACAGACATGATTTTATACCCCTTTACATAATTCAATATAAACTCTTTTTATGAATTACGAGATCAAAAGATAATAAATTGAGCTGAATACAGATGATAAATGATTGTAAGACAACCAATCAATGTCTCTCTATAAGATTATTCACTATACAGTGATACCATGGCTTAAGTCGTTTCAAGTTAAGTCATTTTCAAAGATACGTTTTTTTTAAATATTATATGGAAAAATAAAACTTTCCTTTGGTCATTTTGCTTGAGTTCACATCAGCCATTAAAAATATTAGAAACATAAAAACAATAAAATAACAATAAACACATATAAAATCCTACTTAAATAAATTAAAAAATAATATTATGTATACAATATATACATACATATATATATATATCAAAATCATCAAAAACAAAAAATAGCATAATAAAGTATGTTCAGCAGATGTTCTAAATTCAAATTCCTGCTGACAGGTAGTACTCATGTTGTTTTCTGCTCCAACAGCGATTTTGAATTCAGACTTGTTTACATTTGTGCCCTGCCACTGACATTCTTTCAATTACATTTCAATTGTGATTTAGAATACATTTTTGCCCATGGCTCTGAAGAAAAGTCCCAGTGCAAGTGCTTATGCTAAGAGCAAAACTATCACTGGAAGATAAGGTGGAAATTAATTATTTTAAATTCAGAATACTGTATGTACATATCATAAATACTATAATATGCAATGGGAAGTGCTTATTTGTGGTTTATAATGTGGTTATTTTGATTTGTGTTGAAAAACTACTTAAGTTGTGATCTCTAGAACCAATTAATTATGTAGAGTGAGGTATACCTGTATATAAGGAGGTACCATAACAAACTTAGCCATTCAAAAAGGAAAAGGGATTTAAAACAAAATTTGTTTCAGATTTTGGGAAGTGGGTCAGGCCAAGACCTTTTCAGTACCCCTTATGTGTGATATAGGCACACACAAATATATGCCAAACAGTTTTGGAATTGATTTTACCTGTCATGGCAAAGGAGACAGCAAATAAAATTTTGAATTTTTAACTACAATTCAGACATTCTAATAATTAAATATATATATAGAATGTGATAATTCTGTTGACTATTTAAAATACATTTTGTGCAGCCATGTTGGTACAGTATAGCAGTATAGTCAATAATGGTAACTATGTTGAAACCTAACTGTCTTATCAGGAACATTGATGATTAAGAGAGTTTCAAATATGGGAAAAGCAATAACCAATCAGATTTTTCAGGCAGTCACCATAATTTAATCAAAAAGAGAACCTATTTATATAATAAAAAAAATAAAGATAGGTAAGTTAGTAGCAGTAATAGAATATGTAGCCACTTTCAGAATGTTTTTATCAAATGTAAAATCACTTGAAATATAAAATTAATCCATATATTAATATACTGCATGTATGTAAATTTACAACTATCTTTAATTATATCAAACACAGCTCACAGCATGTCAGCTAATAAAACTAGTAAATAAACATGCATGGAGATTAGTTTAAAAATGAAGCACTCCTCTTATATCTGAACTGAAGCTGTACAACACTCACTTTCTCACCTTAATAGAGTTCAAAATCATTTATCCACTATTGTAAGGAATTTATTTTCCATTCTACAGCCTCTTTCTCTATCACTATTTCTGTGGCAAATGTTCAGATAAGCTCCCATCTTCAGTTCCACCAGTTCAGGGTTTTACAGCTAGGACATGCCATGCTACATCTGCAGAGTTGAATCACCCACATTTCCTCCATATTCCATTTGGAAGGAAAATCTCCCCTCAAACAACTTTTTTTTTTCTTAAGAATTGCTATTTTGTGGAACAAATTTTTGAATAAATGCTTCCCTAAACACTATAAACTTAACCTATCCAATGGAAATCTCCACTGCCTTGGGGTTGCTGCTGATGGCTTGGGTCATCATGTAGCCTTGCCTGCCATGTGGTCCATCACTAATACCAGCCTGGTTGGATCTGCCTTTGCAGGTGAAAGCTTTATTGCGAGTCAGTGGCTCAAAAACAGCTGCAGCAAAATCTGCATGGGCTTTTCCTGATTGATTAGAAAAAATGTTTTATGACCCTGGTATTTTTGGATGATATTCTGGAAGTGGGTGAGCAGTGCTAGACAAAATTAAGGTCTGTTTTTGCCATATGAGCTGTGAATGTCAGAGTGAGGATTTCCGTTTGTGTTAAAGAATTGGAATTCTGACAGCTATATAGAGGAACTAATTAATGTTTCAGAATATCTTTAACTATAATGGAAGAAAAATTGATAAAGAATAAAATGCAGAGATTTTAATCATGTGAAATCATATAAAAGGCTTATTTTTCTGCAGCTTTGTAGATTAAACTGCCAAAGAACTTTTGTCTGTATTTCCTGGTGTGCATGAGATTGGGGCAAAAGTGGAGTTATATGAAGAAAAAGGAAAAATAAACAAACTCCGGGGCATTTTCCTTTCCAGCTCAATTCTAAAGTTTATTACCTTGAGCTGAGCTGAACATTTCTTTTCCAGCTCAATTCTAAAGCTCACTTACCTTGAGTTGAGCTGATACACCTCCTCCTGCATCAGGCAAAGACATATTTAAAAGTAACACTTGAAGCTCACTCCATTTTAGCAGACACAAAAGTGTAATTATTATTGACCTCATTTTGAACTCTATCATTGATAATCTTTCTTCTTATATTGTAATACTAGTAAAAATAATCCAGTTGAATTTGTCTATACCTCTTATAAATAATTGCCTCATTTCCTTGTCTTACCCACAAATCAGTTACAGTGTCAGAAATTTCCTCCAGAATTGGTATTCTCACTTAGTTGATACTTATCTATGTAAAAAAAACTTCTCTGGGATAATGTGATTTGGTGGTGAGTAGCAGAAAAATGAATATTTTTAATTAACAAACATAATTAATTAGAAGAACATAACTATATTTGTATACTAAACAACATAACTGAGTTAACAAAAGCATTTTCTATTTAGTAAGCTTAGCACACTATGGCACAAAACCAAATAGGGTAAAATAAGGGTAGGATAATTATGTTTGTACCATCTTTCCAAATGAGCAAGGCATGCTTGACTTTAACATTTATTTCTTTTTCTTAGAGCTTATCACTGATCTATGCTAACAACAGGGAAATGCATATTTGTCAGAAGCACAATGGCAGAATCTATTGATTAGAAACAAAGCTTGGTTAAAATTAGCGTCAGTATCACAGAAAAGAAATATGGACAAATAAAAACAGATCACCATTGATTTTTTTTTAGAAACATTCTGATTATAACCTTCATATTGTGTTTCTTATCACTCCACTCCTCTAAACAATATCTTTAATGTTTTCTCTTCATTTCCTAATTTTCCTTCCTCTTCTATTTTCTCTTTTCCTGTGACTCCCCCCCCCCATTCTTCTTTCTTTTGTCAGCAGTTTCTATTTGGTTAAGATTTATACAGCATACACACACCAGAGGCAAATGCATGCACTCTAATTTTCTCTGGAAATCTGGCCACCATTTTAGAATATTGACTATCAATAAAATTTACTAACAAAAACAACACATTAACCACTAAACTACAACTACAGTGCTCTTCGATAAAAGTGACTCAACTGATTTTTTTTACTAAATGTTCTCTTCTCCAATGAAATGAAAGTTTAGCTAAATTCAAAGGATAAGCAATCTAAGAAGAAGCTTTGAAAGCTCTTTGAATTCAGCAGTAAGTACTGTCAAGCATCTGTTTCATATAATGTTCTGGGATGCTTTTCTTTTCATGGAACTGGTTTCTTAAAACCTATTGAAAAGACCCTCAGGAGTGAGCAGTACAAAAGAATTTTAGAGTTTTGTCTGCTCCCTTCTGCTGAAAGGGTGCAAATCAACCCCACCAAGCTCATTTTTATGCAAGATAATGCTCCCTGTCATAAAATCAAAATTGATGAAGGAATACTTTGATGAGAAGCAGGTGAGTGTTACGACATGGTCGCCCCAATCTCCTGACCTCAACCCCATAGAAAACTTATAGAGCATTATAAAGTACAGGCCCTTGAGAAAGCAGTTGAGCAACAAAGAGAATTTGATTGTGAATTTCATATCCGAATGGAATGCTTGGAGATGAGATTTGCCAGAACCTAATCAAGTCAATGCCAAAAAGGGTTGAAAAGGTTATTCAAAATAAATAAGGACCCATAGATTATTAAATATTTCGAACTATATTACCTATTATAAATAAATTATACCTCTATTATTCTTTATTTAAAGCTGTTCGGTTATGTTTCTATTGATTACTAGTTGCAGGAAATAAGTGAGTCACTTTTTTTTGCATAGAGTTTTTCACTGAATCTCATTTATATCCAAAATTATAATTATCAATAGAATACCTTAGGGTGAGTAAACTGTTTTAATAGGTGGTCAGGAAGGGGTCTTTATATTAGTAAGATTAAAAATTAGTTTGACCCAAAAACAATAGGCGAAAAAATGTTTAAGTATAAAAAATCAGGTGAGTCACTTTTATCGAACAGCACTGTAGATATACTGCATTATCAAGAATTAGCCAGTGACCAGTTTGATGAAAACAGAGTCTTCTGTTTCCTTCATCTGTTTTCTTACTAATGTCACTTTTGACTTTTAATTATCCACAAAATCTCTTTTTTTTAAGCAGACAACTATCTTACATATTTACACTGTTCCTTTCTACTACCTAGTGCAAAGACATTTCCAATCAATGAGATATTTGGATATGACGTTTTGATAAGGCCTGATTCAGAACCTGATTATGGTAACACTATGGTTCAAGGTAATAAAAAAGGTATGTTTTGAAAAGAACTCCTTCTCAAGATTATTTCCAAACAATCAGAAGGATAAAATTTGAAAACTGAAACAATTTTTTAAAGTAGCTTAATGAGCCAGTCAAAATGAATAAAAGGGACAGTCATCTGGCTTAAATCAGTATTCTCCAAATGG
Source organism: Acanthosepion lycidas (assembly GCA_963932145.1). Taxonomy (NCBI): domain Eukaryota; kingdom Metazoa; phylum Mollusca; class Cephalopoda; order Sepiida; family Sepiidae; genus Acanthosepion; species Acanthosepion lycidas. The sequence continues at coordinate 46,137,136 of OZ010582.1, forward strand.
AGAGAGTAGTCAGGAGAAATGAAATCAGCAAATCAAGTTACATCTCAGCAGTGATTTGCGAAAAGAGGACACTGGTTTCTACAATACACCATGATCTACAGAGAAATCTTGGGAGTGAACATACTAAGTAAGTCCTTTTTATTGTGCATCCAAAGATATATTAATTATTTGGTATATGGTAAAATCCTGATAATATAAAAAATGTAGTAAAAAGTATGTGAATTTTCATGGATCAATGCACCCTACATGTGGCCCATAGTTACCAATGAAAGCTAAAGAACCCAGTCTATCATGCTATTTAACCCATAACTTAGGGGAGAAGAGATAGATTCATACCTTTTTTAAAGTTATCTGGGTGTAAGTGAATGTAATGAACTTGGCTGGAATTAAACTCAGACGTCCTGGGTATGACGGTAAACTACATCCGCGTCCTGGGTACGGCGATAAACTGCATCCAACAGCAAGGTCTCAGATAATGTTTTCAGAAAAATAATGTTGCCAGCTCTAAGTTTTTGAAACAATAATGTTGCCAGCTCTAAGTTTTTGAAACAATAATGTTGCCAGCTCTAAGTTTTTTTTGTAAAAGAAGTAATGTTGCCAGCTATACGTTTTTTTGTAAAGGAATAATGTTGCCAGCTATACGTTTTTTTGTAAAAAAGTAATGTTGCCAGCTATACCTTTTTTTCTAAAGGAATAATGTTGCCAGCTATACGTTTTTTTTTAAACAATAATGTTGCCAGCTATACATTTTTTATTCCATACAAAATAGGCATTTAAAATTCATATAAACTGGATTTGGCATTAAATAACCCACAGTGGTTGATATGACATAAAACCCAAACAAAAAAAACAAAAAAAATTAGACTCAGCTTCGATTTCTCATTGTGAGCTACAATTCATTACACCACCTGCACATCCTGTAATATTCATACCCGCAAACAGTGTTTTATCAAATAAAGTGTGTTAAAGTTATAAGTTTTTACTAACTGTTCAGATATTTTTCCTTCCAAATGAAATTCAAACTCAACGGTAAAACAGGTACATAAGATAGTTTTTATTTTGTTTCAAGAATAATATAAAAAATCTGGACATTGGTGAAAAAGAATGACATCACATCAAGATTTATCAGAGTTTATGAAGATGCAGTCAAGTATATTCAATTAAACAGGTGCCTTAACAAAAGAAGAAAAATATATGTTACTTATACTGATAGAATGTAAGAGTTACCTATAACATTTTTCTACTATTTTTGTTAATTATTATACACAGTATTTGCAATCATTTTTACTTTTCTTTTTTGCTCAGGTGTAATCTGAACCACAAATTGAAAACATCAGGTTTAATTCACTTATCAAGTCAATCTAAACACTATGCTAAATACAGAAATATTTAGCCTTACTAAACTCCCTGAAACACTGATAATAAATTACTTTTGAATTAAATCCAAATTTGAATTTTACTACCAGAAGAATCAAGGACTTGTTCAGTTGAATTAATTTATAAAGATGTTTATAAAAGTTTCCAGGAAAATATTTATTTTAATTTTGCATTCAGTCTATTTTTTTTTAACAGAAGCACTAGAAACTCTTACAGACATAATATAAGTGATCATGTGGTGTGCCCAAATGTAAAAATAAAATATTTAAAAAAATTAAAAGAATACATTTGCTTTCCTTAAAAATCCCCTCTCTCTCTCTCTCTCAACTAATGAGAAGGCAACTCACATATGAAAAAGTTGAGAATAAAAAACTGAACAACTACTGCAAAACTGAAGTTTGCTAGTTCAGGGTCCAATTATTGTGATTAGAAATTTGCCAAAACAAGAAAGGCTCCACACAAAATATATAAAAAAAAAGGTAAAAGAAAGGAATGCTGGAAAATAAATAAAAGAATTTTGGCCAATCAAAAGAACAAAGTGACTTTTGATGTTAGCTAAGCTTTACGTCATGTAGTTTAGAGCCTTTCAATTGTATATAAAGAGACAGATGACAGCAGTAGAGAAGATGGCCAGAAACCAATCATGTGAAGAACTAAGCAGTCATCTGCTTGACATTTTTCTTCCCTTTTTGAGAGCTGAGAATACACATCAGAGTAGCACTGCAACATATTTCCAACGTAACCACACTCCTGACATTCGTCAACAAAATGACAACTGCTACCAAAATCTGACTCATAAACTAACAACTACCTTGCCAAACAAACCTTCGCCAGACAGATTCATAAAGGACTCACCCCAAACAAAGTCAATTAAATAAACATATATTATTTGCTTATATCTTTTATTCTGTTCATTTATTCCAAAGTTTCCAATAACTATTACTATGATCCTCTGGCACTTCTCCACATTCCCTGAATTCAGTACAATGCATAGTAAACACTGGTTTTGATCAATTCTTTAATCTTAACAGATTTTTGTCAAACAAACAAGGGATAACTTTGCTATCAATGCTTTACAAAACATTAATTATTATTATAAAACATAATTACCATAATAAAGTAGTAAGAGAAAGTAAGAAGAGAGTATTACATAATATTACAAACTAAGAAAATAATATCTAATCTCCTTCATAACAATGAATACTGGACATTCTCTTCACTGATGAAGAAATGACTAAGTTACAAAGATGTGGTTCTACCAACAGATGCTAGGGTACCATGGACTAGAAATGTAAGCAATGAGGAAATCTTAAGAAAAATAGGAACTAAAAGGACACTAATCAGAAGGAGAAAGTTAAAATTTCTAGGACACATAATGAGAAAAGAAGACCAGGAGAATCTAACACTCACAAGATATATTGGTAACAAGAGAAGCTAGGGGAAACAGCAAGTAAATTACTCAGTGAGTTTGTGCAAATGGATGGCAGAACATGGTCAACAAAGGACGGTAAAGATGCAAAAGTGACAGACCAAAAAAGGACAAAGTTATCGAGAGCCATGACTGCTTGTGTCCTGAACAAATACCTCACATAAAAGAAAGTAGTCAGCATTCTTCTAAAATTTGAAACATTACTCTCATCACTAAACCGTTCCAAGAAACATGATATTTGAATTTCAATATTAACAAAAGACTAAACTAGTTTAGAGATGTAAAAAAATTCAAAATGATATAAAATTAACATAAATTCAAATTTATCTCCTAATGTTCTTTTTTTCATTGTCTATTATAATTTAAATATAGTTTATTTTGCATTATAATTAATGAGATAAAGGAGATATAATTAATTATTTTATTAAGATCTTGTTTACTATAAGTTAAATGATGATTTCTGGTGATCTGTAATTTTCTTTGCTTTTAGAATAACTTGCACATTACCATCTAATTTTATGACAAAATTTTGTAAGTTTCTTCCACTTAAAGTTGGAATTTTTTTTTAATCTGTTTATGATTTATTGGATTGTGTGCATTTAGGTAGCAATTTTTAATTGATACAAGTTTGGTTAAAGACCAACAAAACTTCTTTAAGGATTTTTTTTTTCGATGTTCCAGATCATTTTCTATGTTTCATGTGTGAATTTCAAATATTTTACATTAAAAGTGAAAATATTACATTTTTATTATTTGATTCTCTTAATTCTGAAAAGGAAACAATGCTGTGCCAACAGAAAAATGATATGTGCCATTTATGAAGATGGTTTCATAGCTGAGACTACTATTCATAAATGGTTCACTAGGTTCTTCAAAAGTGGAAATGTTTTTCTGAAAGACAAAGAACATTCTGCCAAGCTTGAATTTATTGATGATGACCAAATTGAAATGTCAATTAAAAACAATCCAGGTCACACAATAAAAGGTATTGCAGAGATACACCACATATTTTATGTGAGCATTACAAGGCATTTGAAAGCATTTGGATATATGAATCATTATGATGGCTGAGTTCCTAGTAATTTAATGAACAGTATTTCTATCTGCAATTCTATGCACAAACACAACATGATCCATTTTTGAAATCACTATCACAGGAAATGAAAAATGGTTTGCTTACAACAATGTGGAATGTCAAAGGTCCTGATGAAAATTAAATGAGTTACTGATAGGCACTCTAAAAACTAAAGATTGTGATGCTGTGTATCTGATAGGATTTGAAGAGCATTGTGTATATAAGCTCCTTCCAGAAAATAAGACATTGGTTTCAGACAAAAACTGTCCCTAATCTGACCAATTAAAGGCAGCAATCAATAAAAACTGTCCATAATTGATCAACTGGAAGAGTCATCTTCCACCAGAACAGTGAACTTTGCAGACCCAGCTGAAATTGGTACTTCTTGGCTAGGATTTATTATACCAGCTGTACTCACCTAACCTTGCATCTTAAGATTACCTGTTATTTTAATTCCTACAAATTTATCCTTATGAGAAGAGCTTCAATTCTCTGGAAGCCTGTAAAAAACCACTTAGGCTAGTTCATTATCCAGAAAGATATCAAGTTCTTTGAGGGTGGAATTACCTCAAAGATGGCATAAGGCAAACGAACAAAATGCCATAAATAATTGAATAGATCTATCTGCAAATATCTAAATATTGTCTTTGAAATTTATTTCAACTGCTACAAACTTTTGTTCCAATCCAATATTACATACAAGAAATTCCTGTGAAAATTTCAGTTTTCCTGAAATTGAAGGATTGAATAAGCTCATGGTGAGTTCTATGTCAATAAAATATCCATAGAATATCATTGAATATTTGAGCTTAACAAATTCAACAAAATATTACAATATTTTATATTATTACAATAACAATTATTTTATTATTATAATAATTGTATTATTACAATAGCAATCATAACTATGAATACTGTGTTATTTTAAAAAGTAAGGGGGTACAAATGAAAAAAATTTCAAATTGACAACTTTTTCCATTTCAATTAAATGAAAAAAGTTGTCAATTTGAAATTTTTATAGATATTTATCATAGAAATGACTAAATTGTTTCAATGAAATTTTCATTGTAACAATTTAATCATTTCTATCTTCTCTTCTTTCTTTCATTTTCCCACTGAAACCAAGTGGTGTCTCTGCTATGTCTTTTCAGTCTTTCCATGTAATCAAATGAAATAGTCTATTATTTATGAGGTGTTGGCAAGGTGTAACAGTCGTGTTTACTAAGAGAAGGACAAGTAGAATTATAATAAAATGATAGCCTTATTATGTCTGTCAGTAACAAATAACAATTTATTTGACCTGATTTTCAGAGCACAGCCTCCAGACTGAGTTGCTTTTACAAATTTTTATTCAGAAACTGTAAATATTCAATGCTGGAATAATCAAATTTCACTTTAAAGCATGAGTATTAATCTAGTGATTTTTCATTAATTCCTAACCATGTGAACGATCTTCACTAATAATGACTTTGATTCACTTTCATAAATGTTGTTCAATCAATGTAATTTGTGAGAGGGAAATGACAAATTCTTCTGTGCAGGGGTCTAAAATGTACTCTTTGTACCCTGACTCTGAAATTAATATTTTGCATAAGTTTTCTAGCAGAACATATGTAAGTATTAAATGATCAACTTAATTATATTCCCAAAATGTACAATAGAAATTTATATCTATCTACAATATAAGCTTTTAGTATTTACTAATATATATATATATATATATATATATATATATATATATAATGACCAGTAAAAGTTGTATTTCTTTAATAAATTGTACCTATGATGTCATGAGTTGCATAAACAGCTACTTAGAAATAAGGTCTTATGCATATAATTTGTAGGCTGACTAATGTAAAAATTTTGTTGAAGTTTATAACTGCAGTATCTGAATTATATTAAACAAGCAACCAAATAGAAAATATTTCATCCCCATTTAGAGGAATTCAGATCTTAATAAAAGGAATGACAAGCAAGGACAGCATTTATAAAATAAGGATACTGGCAGGAAATGAAATTCCACTTTTAAGTAACACTTTCCTTCCTTAATCTTGAATACTAATAATACACAATCAGAGTTTGTAAAGTGAAAACAGATTGTATTAAAATATTTTTATGTATGCATTTTTGCAGAGACATGACAAAAGTAAATGGACACTTATATTTTCAAAACAAGTCGTCTTTATCAAAGGATACACACAATTCATGAATATTTTACTTGAATTTGAAGTTTTTTTAACCTTTCAAACATCAGATTCTATTTTTTTTTTTTTTTGTTTTTTTTTTTGTTTTTTTAAGTATTTCACCCCAAGCAAGGCAAGAGTGCCACTAGCATGCAAGGAGTAACAGGGAGTGGGAGCAAGAGTAAAGAGGCGTGACAGAGGAAAGGATGAAGAGAAGGATGGGGAATAGATCAAGGCATCTGGAGGTGTCGATTGACATTGCATTTTAATATTTAGAGATCATAGCTATCAGGGAAGCAAGTAAGAGGAAGGGAGTTCCACTGGCAGGAAGTGCGAGACATGAAGCTATTGGAGTAGAAGAGACGGCTACATTTAACCATTTTGGCAGTGAAAGGGTGGGACTGAGATGCCAACAAATCTTGTGAAATATTCAATCAGGTTGTGTTGAAAACAAAACAGATCTTCATTTGTAAGTTTTCTGAACATTTTTCTGATTCTGAAATCTAAAATTTCTCAGAAATTCATGTCAGGAGATTCTCTTGATCACAAGACTCACCTAAATGGCCATACAACATCTTTTTTCTGTATAGTATAGAGCTTCATTCTCCATCTAAATGTGGTACTTTTGTTGCAATAACTATCAATGAAGATAAGGACAAATTCTTCCTGCAGAAAAGATAGAAATGTTTTGACTCTATTTCCCACACATTCCAGAAGCACTGACCAGAGTTCCACATTACTCCCTGCATCTTAAACATAAATCTATTATATTTGCTAGTGAGTTTGTAAGCAAATCAAACAAGATTTTTGAATAAATAATCTCTCAAGATGTGTCCCTCTTTTGCTTAAAAATGTTAAATTTGAATAATGGTGTATTTACATGCTCAGAGATTTTTATGGAGGACGTTTTTTTGGTCATCCTAAAAGTTTTCAGGACTATCTAACACATATGAGCAAAAGTTCTCAGCACATTCTCTTTTTGAAAAATTGAGACTGAATAAATGAACTGTTGAAAAATTACAAAAACTTATGTGCACAAAAACACACACACTTACATATAAAGACATGAGATTTATTTTCACCCAATGCAAGGCCCAAGAGCTACTCAAGGTAGAGAGTTACTGAATGAAGTTTTTGTATGGACAGAGGAGAAGAAAGGGGGAAATAAGTGCAGATTATGAAGAAACATATGATAGTTAATGATTAACCCTAGACTTGAAAAGATTAAGATTGTAATGTTTGGGGAAGCATAATCTTCTATAAAGTAATGGGTCTTAGGAAAAGGTTGTCTGAACAGAACTTCTTTTTTAACAAGGGAATGAGGGTGGTTCAACCCTTTTAGTTGTAATATGCCTACCTTCATAAAGATGTATTTATATATACAAGAATAGGCCAATTAGTCCTACACAGTTAGTAGTTAAATTTTGATCTAAAATTTTCATTTTATAATGTTTGATTGATGAAAAAGTGTTGGTTTACGTGCATTAGCAAAGATGTTGAAAAATATTATGTGAAATGCTTTTTTCATTAAGAGGAGGCACATTTATAACTAGAGAACAGTGCTAGATTTCAAAAACTTTTTACAATACTTCATCTAATAAAATAAAAAAAATGAAGATAATAATTACTATTATGAATATATTTTGGATAAATACTTAGTGGACAAGTATCTAACAAAATGTTTTGCTTGCATTTTTCTTTTCATCAGCTTCTAAATTTATGTATGTCTTCAGATACTTGCTAAAAATAAATATTTGTGTATTAATATTTAATCAATAACTTTGGAAATTCCGAGAGAAACATTTAAGAAAGAATATTAGTATTACTAAAACAGTACTAAGATTTCAATATCAAGAACATTTACATTAGAAAAAATATTTTTATTGCTTAGTAACTGCTTTTATTTTAAAGGAATAGGGAATTTCTTAAATTGCTCTGACATATAGATATACATGTACATATGAACATATAGCATCTGATGAAAGTTAAATGAAGCATTAAAATAAAGTGAACATCTTATCTGAAGGTCATAAAATATTCCAAGGAAAAATCCATAAATTTCAGCATCTAAAATTTTCAAAGCATTATCTGTTTAAATATTTTAAAACATTTTAAATGAGATGATGAATGCAAATATAAATATACCATTGTGGTTTTAATATAAAAAAAAATGTATTCTTGCTTGCTTTTTTTTATTTGTTTTAAGTTTTTTTTTTCTTTCAAGAGACTAACTTGTGATAGATTTAATTATTTCAACTTAACTGAAAGAAAAATCTAAAAGAAAAAACTCCAGAAATTCATCATGTTTTTCATTTGAAATCAACATTTTCAGCAGATGTTCAGAAAACTAATTAGACTTTTATTCATTCATCAAGAGTAAAAGCAACCCATTCAACTTTATAAAATTCAATTAAAGCATTTTAATCTCACTTTTTCATTCATGATATTTTTTCTTAAGAAATTTTACAATATCTTTAATTATAAATTAATTGCTCTCTGTCATGTTCCTTCAGAATGTGGGTGATCATAGTTTTCCACAGTTTCTTGTTTTGTTATTTTCAGCAATATTTCTTCATTCATTGCTTTATTTGTTCTTGTGGTACTTCCATTCATTTGCTCAAAATTGCCATGTAAGTTTTTTTCTTATTGCTTTCCCATGCTTCTTTTGCTTTCAAAGTTCCCTGTTAGTATTAAATTCTTTAAGCCTTCTTTTCTCATGTGTCCCTCCCAAAAATTCAGTTGACTCTTATTGTTAGCAACAGTTTCTTTGTAGTTCCTATTCTCTTTAGAACTTTCTCACTTGTTATATTCTCTGTCCATGACATTCATCATTAACAGAACCGCATCTGAGTTGCTTCAACAATCATTTGTGATGAAATTGTTCAGCTTTACATAAATGCTCAGTTTGCTTCATGTGTTGTTATTTCTGGATCCATAAGTATCTTATTCCATTTTTGAAACAGTATATTTTAATATTCTTCTGCATGGAGTCAAATTCATGTATTCCAATTCTAAGAAGAGAGTCCCACTCAGAAAGTTTCTTTCACAAAAATTGTCTTTGTGTAGAACAGGTTTCTGTAGGGTTTTGTTTCAAACATTTCAATCTTGACCTTTTCAATACAAGGGTCATTTTATTTATCTATCCTCCTTATTATAATCTTCACTTTCTATCACTCCCTTTATCCATATCACATACCTCATTCATCATAACCATTTTAATAATAACCTGTTATAATGAATGGCTCTCAAGTCTTGTATTGAGTGAACATAAGTATAAAAATCTTATGTTTCCTATCACACTTTCCATCATTTATTACATTGCCCAGAAGATTCAATTAAATCATCATGAAGCAAGACTATTTTTATTTTGATCATATGTAATTAGTTTTGTGCTAATATTTTACATGCATTTAAGAAGTTATTTAATATTTATTTAATAAGCATAGCTTAGTTTGGTCACAAGGCAACAAATATTGGACAGTCAGTGAAGGTTAAACTCAACTGTACAAGACCAACTTGCTAACCATTACACCACAACACACTGAAAAGGCATACATGTAAACAAAGTTCAAAAAATGAAAAGCTGGCACTATTACAATAAGATAAGTAAAAACAAGACAGTGAATGCAACAGAAAAAAATTAGATGCTAAACAAATAACTTGTATGAAAAAGCATTTCAAAGTGATGAAATTATGAAAAACTTTGAAATTCTGGGCGAAAGTGACAATACTAAAGCTTTAAAATTCTCTTTACAGCACATCTGAAAATATGCCACTTTGTGCATCTCCTTTACTAAGTTTAGTTCATTATGGCAAAAGCCAACAGAGATTAGGAAGATTATGTTGTGTCAATCACCTATGTGGAGCAAAATTGTTATTGTGAAAATCCTGGTATTTATCAGGGGTCACACATTTACCCCTGAGTATACCCAAATATACCTCTACCTCAACAGAGCCACCACATACTACCTCCAAACTGGATGGAGGCTAATTGGAGGCTCTGGGCAGTACTTTGTGACTTTTGCTATCTTATCAATATTTGCTTTTTTCTACAAACATTTATATACATTACAAATTAAACTAAGCACAACCGACTATTAAAGGATGAAAAGTTTTCATGGATTTTGACATTATTTTTTCATCCAAATCTGTGAATTTGTTTTGCCTATGCTAAGTCTTGAATAAATGTAATATTAATGAATAATGCAGAATATTAAAAGTTGATGGGGTGGGTAGCAGAATTCATTCAAGTAATTTCAGTTTACCTCTTTGTTAGTTTACATTCTTAAAATGCCCTTTTATTTCAGAATAAACTATGTATCAGAAGTTTTACTATTCAGATGCTTTGTTGATAAGCAATGAAGGAATTTATTCTCTCTACTTTGGCTGAGTATATATTACAATGCTAAAATGAAAGGAAAATGCCTAGTAATACATTTCAGACCAACTATACTGGATTTCATAGGAAATATCTTGTAGAATTTGGTGCAGAATGTTGGTTTTTATATTCAAAATGAATGAACACTTAGCAAACATCGTTTTGAAAAACTTATTTTCTTTTGTATAAAAAAATAGAAACTTGTATCCTTCTTCTGGAGCAGCAGAAGAGAAAACTCCACCTCCTTTGTAGCAGACAGCAATCCTGATTAATTCTTTGATGGTTAGAGTAGAGTAGACTAGCTTATCCTGCTTTCTGTCAAAAGAGAAGAGGAGACTGACCTCAAAATCTATTTTTCCTGGCTTTATATTGAGGCCAGTAAGTGGTTGAGGAGTGACTAGGTCTTTGATCTTTTGTTTCGCATATACAAGTATATGGTTTCAGATATGAAGTTAACTGATTGACTTGTCCTTAAGAATACTGTTGCAGATATTAATGAGGTGTCAAGGAGATTATAAGTAAATATTACTTTTCAGGTGATTTAAGAAATATTTTTATTTTATTTATTAAACTTTGCTTACTACTACAATCTTCTAGTATCACATATTTATCAGTCACCTGTCTGTAGGTAAACGTTGAAGTACAAACCTACCATTGTAAGTATGTTTCTAGTAATGTGCCTTTTATTAATTAAAAGAATTGAGGTTAATGCAAATACACTGTATATCATAAGGTTTCTTTGCATTATTCAGGTCAAACTAGTTTCTAAAAACATCAATTTGCATTGGATAATTTTATTTTTGTTTGATCTGTATTTAACAAAACAAAGCATAGTCAGTGAAACAATTGCCATAAAGACAAAGAAAATTAATCAATTATGCATTTAGTATCATATGCAAATTAGATAGACAAGTATAAATAGAGAACAACTGACGAATATGGAGGCTATGCCTAGCAAATCCGGTTGCTATTCAGCACACGGAGAACTGTACTACAACTACTACTACACAGAGAAATATGTAAAACATAACAATGCTTTTTATAGTTTTGAGTTTCAATCAAGTACAGTGATACCTCGGCTCAAGTCATTTTGAGTTAAGTCATTTTTGAAGATCTGGTTTTTTATAAATATTATATGGAAAAATAAAATTCGCCTTAGGTTCTTTTATTTGAGTTTACATTGGCTGTTAAAATTATTAGAAATACCAAAAAGAGTAAACACATAAAATTATATTTAAATACTATGTATACTGTGTGTGTGTATATATATATATATATATATATATATATATATATATAATCAAAACGAAAAAATTAGCATAATAAAGTATGTTCTTATTTCAAATTACTGCCAACAGGCGGCACTTGTGCATTGTTTTCTGCTCCAACATCGATTTTGAATTCAGATCTGTTTATATCTGTGCTCTGCCATTGACATTCTTTCAATTACATTTCAATTTTAGCCATGGCTCTGGAGAAAAGGCCCAGTGCTAATGCTCAGCATAAGGCTATATTGCAGATACAATGCAGTCATCTTTTTAACAAGTCAAAAATAGATTAATACAAAGTACAGGTATACATCACCCTACATTGTTAATTGGTTCCAGAGGTCATGACTTATGTAAGTTGAAAAACAACTTAAGTCGAGCAATATAGCCTTATGCTGAGCAATAATTGAGTGAGACGTTGAGCAACTGAAAAGTTCAAAGTCTGGATGCCAGCAAGGTCAGTGGCAGTAGAGTGATGAAGTGAATTGATAAGTAATCTTCAGAAGTCATGAGAATTACTGAACAATGAAATAAAAATTCAAAGAAAGCCGTCAGAATGTGAACAATATTGAAAATAAATGGATTAAAAAAGGTCAATCATATTTATCTTTCACAAATAGTAAATACACAAACAGCACAAACTTTCTAAATATATCTGGGAAATTAAAAACAAAACGCACATCACACCAAAAATATCTTGGAAAATAAGGAAAAGATCATCAGCCTACAACAACCAATCCAAAACTTGCAAACTTTGCTTGGAGGAAAAAATAGCCATCATTACCTTCCCAGACCAAAATAAATTATTAAATAAACAATCCAAGCTCATCTCAAAATGCAGACATGAAAACAAATTTTTACTACGTTACTTAAATATCGAAAACTGAAAAAAAAAATAAATAAATAAATAAAATGACAATAAAATAAGTAAATTGAATTAACCCAAACAAATTACCAAATCACTCCCATTAGAATAGACGAAATAGAATAAATAAAAAATAAAAAACAAAATCAATGAACCCAAATAAATAAAGTAAATAAGAAACAAATTAACAAACCATTATGACCAAAATATTAGACTATAACAAATAAAACCAAAAATCAGACGAAAAACTGTTATAACTGTTATATAATAATAAAAAAAAATACTACATTACTTAAAAATCAAAAACTGAAAAGAGTAAATAAAAATATACAGTACAATAAATAAATAATAATAAACAAGTAAAATAAATTAATCTAAATTAATCCCAATAAATAAACAAACTAACAAACCGATCCTGATAAATTAATTATTAGAAAAGATAATCAATCCAAATAAATAAATGAAGTAATAAACAAATTAAAAACTGCTCCCACCAAAATAATAGTTAGAATAAACTACAGCAATCAACCCCCAAACTGAATAAATAGCTTTATCTTCCCAAACCAAAACAAAACTATTAAATAAGCGATACAAACAAATTTTTACTACGTTAATAAAACACCAATTAAAATAAAAATAAATAACAAGGCACCACTGACCCGTATATATAAATAGCCAAGAAAAAAAACAACACTCATGGCCTGATGATTGCATCTAGCATGAAACAACCTGTCGCCTATAAGTGTTGACTTCAATGTTCACTTTTATATTTACACATGCTCTATCTCTGATATTGAGCACTTTATCCGACAAATATAGCACACCTTAATAGTATATTTCTTCATATATATATATATATATATATATATATATATATATATATACACACACACACACACACAGAGGGTATAACAGCAAAATTGTGCAATTGTTAGATTAAACTTTGAATTGTTATATCTTAAAAATGATTAAAGATATCTTACTGGAATTCTTTAAGGTTTTTAGAACACTATTGGACTCTACTTTGAGCAATAAGAATGTATAGTTACTCTCCAAGCTTAACAGAAGAATCATGATGAAATCAATCATAAAAGAAAATGACATGTTCATCATAGCTAAGAATCAGAAGCTCATGAAGGATTGAAATAAAGTTCAAATATATACAGAGTGTAACAGCAAAATTGTCCCAATTGTGTCACAGCAGCCATCCCACAAAATCTTTAATATCTAATAAAAAGAAAACACTAAACTAAATGAGTTTCTTTTTTCCAGGTTTTCAGATAAGACATTTAGCCATCTTGACACCATTTGTCATAAGAATTACAGGAAAACCCTTTGAGTTATTCAGCTAAAAAGAGAAAAAATTGTTTTGTGTCAGACCCACCCTCTTCCCAACTGAGCAATGGTGAGAGGAAAAAGATCATTCAGTTTTTCAGTAATGGTACCAACATTCATACTCTGACTTCCATCTTCAAACTCCATTCAAGAACCATCAAGAAAACAGCGAATAAGTTTTAAAAATAGGGAACAGTAGAGAGGATAATTAGATAAGAAGGTCACATTAGGAAGAAGGATCATCATTTCAACTTAGAGTTAAAGAGATCAATTAGAAAAAATCCAACCCAATATATAAGACATTTGGCATGTGAGATCTGTTTCACCTATGACAGTCCAAAGAGCAGTGAAAAAAAAAAAAACTTGAAAATGAAATCGTACTTGAAACGTGTGAGGCAAATTGTTACTCCAGGACAGAAAGTGTGTGTGTGGGGGGGGGGGGGGGGGAGACATCTTGAATAAGTTGGAAAATGATTCATAAATGATAACTTTTTTCTTTCTTCCATATATGTTTTATTATTTTGGAATTCAGCCAATGAAAATTAGTTTTACAGTTACTGCGGTCTCTGTCTGTCTATCTATTTAATGCTGTTTATTTTTTCCCGCCAATTTTTTGTTTTTCCTATTTGGCGGGTAAGTCACTTCATATTTTTTTCTTTAGGCATTTGTTAAATTGCGTCTGATGTATTGTTGTAAACAAAAATAATAATTTAAAGTAATTTATTTACACCTAAAATTAATGTTCGTGGTTTAAAAAACATTTATGATTGAATCAGTGATGAATTTAAATTTGTCCGTATGAATTTTATGTTGTAGCATGAATAGATGAAGTTTAACTACATTTTCCTTTTTGTTTGGTAATAAGAAAAATATTGATGTGGTTTTTGTGGAGAACCCGGGTTTTTAACTGTATCTCTTATTTGAATGTTGTCTTGTGTGACTTCGTCATAATTTTAAATAGCGTCCTTATCTTGAATAAAGAAAGAGACAGTCACAGTCGTTAAAAACTAAAAAGAGTTCGTTTTTTGGGTTTTTTTTCGCCACTCACCATATTCCCCGTGATACTTTTTTTCATATCTTTTCTTTTAATTCCGATATTAGAGATGTGCTTGAAGATTTCAAATTTTATGGGTTGGCACCAGTTTTTTGCCAACCTTTGTTTTTGCAATTCTCACATAATTCCAGATATTTTCCATGTTCTCTCTCTTGTGAATTATCCTCCCCATGATACAGTTCATATATTATCGGTTTTCTTTCTTTGCTAACATTCTGAGCGAAGAATTGTTTCGGTAATAATATGTTCTGAGAATTTAACTTGTTTTCTAAGATTCACTTTAAGTTGCCAATTATTTTACAATTTATTGTCCATAGGTAATGCCTTGTGTGTCACTACACTGCAATCTCCAATAAAATCACTGACACTCAAAGAGAGGCAGTGTATGCTCAGGTAAATAATTCCAATCATCCATGACCCTGTTAGCAAAGGAGTTCTTTTTTATATCTGTTCTTGGATATCTCTTTTCGAGTTTGTACGTCCTGGAAATTAACGTTCAGTAACGTAACTTCCTGATAAATATCTGAACGTTTCTTTCATCTGTTTGCTTACTCCTTTCAGTCAGTGTTGCAGAAAATGACCCGTGAAGAAGCAAGCTTCTCTGAACTTGTTGATTTGTCTTGTTTGTGCATGAACTTCAGCAGGAGTACATCGTTCGAACAAACTACGTATATATAGTTACTACTTTCCACATATTCTGGATTTTTGTGGGAGTAAGATCTGTAAAACCGCTCTTTATCGGACTAAAAACATTGGTCTTCCTTGTAAATTTCACTAATATGTTTACTTTTTTAGTTTGAGTGTTCGACGCGTAAATTCAGATTTTGATTTTCTAATTCGTTACTCAAGTCGAAGTGCACCTTCATTTAAGTGTAGATATCATAATTCCTTTTCTTTTTTATCCTCAAAACAACAAATTTTCCAACGTTAAAATCCAAAAGCCAAGTATTGCCATCCAATCTCAGGGTTTGTTTATGTCATCTGTTTCGTGTGTGTAATCAGCAAACATTTTCACCGCACCATGTTGTATATCAAGACCAGCAAAGGTTCCAGTAATAATTGGGTGCAATCGGTTGCACATTTCACATTCTTTTCGCGGTAATTTGTCTTTGCCACTTAGCTTTCATTATTTTTTCTTGGTTGATAGTAAGTACGTACTTATCTCGTAAAAGCCAATATAATCGATCTTCTTATTAATGGACAGTTCCTCTTCCATTATGGAATGGGTACGTTGGTCTTTTTTTTTTTTCTTTGCCCCATTTATGAAAGTTTACCGGATTATGTGTAGTATATGATAAACAGCTTTTATTGTGAACCTGATAAGGTCGTATTCGTGCCAACACCAATATGGCTAAGTTGTTTTCCCCACTGCATGAAGTCTTCCCATTTTTTGCAGTTTTCTTTGTTTGCAACGTATACGTTTTCCTAGAAGTGATATCGTCGTTCTTACCCTCTCGCTTCTTCTCTGTATTGTGGAATTTAGAGGTACCTCACATCAGTACGCCCCTTCGCCATTGTTTAGGGTTTTACTTTTGTTTTATTATTTCTTCCACGTTTTCCAGTTCTCTGGTCGCTTTCCTGTACGTTCTTCAATTCCTGCTCATGCCAAAATTTGCTAAAAATCAGTTAAATATCCGATTTAAACGAAATTTTTAGTACTTATTCATTAATTAGCTACTACCAAAAATCGATACTTAGTTTAGAATATATTTTAATGAAAAATATTTCTTGAAAAATTACATGAGAAATGCAATATAAACAACTTTTTTATTATGATTTTTTTAACTACTCAGCATTCTTAAAAGTGTAAAATATTTTAAGCAGTTTAACATATTGAATTTTAGGTACTTAGTCCAATCAAGAAGTCACTCTCCCATTCAATAGTGGACTGAAGATACGGATGCAAACTATTCAATATTTCATTAAACACTTTTGCCTCCATCTCATCATGGAATACATAATGTGTCATCTACAAACCACACAGAAGATGGGTTGGCAGGCAGTAGAAAATAATTTTTGTTTATAAAACCCCATAAAAATATTTGCCATAACAGGTCCCAAAAGATTACCCATAGCACAAGTTGCAACAAAACAGCCAGCCATTTGACCAATTATGTGTTGAGCAAAAACATCCTGAAACTCTAAAAAATACATCCTCCCATTTGACTTAAACTAGTGATATAGAAAAATCAAGCCCATGTAAGAAAGCATGGAATTCACCAATTGTTTATTTCATTACCAAATTTTTAGGAAGCATAATCTCCTTTGATAAATATTATAAGTGAAGGTCAAACTATATTCATCCAACTTGGCAAAGTAGTTAACCAAATTAATATATTTTTTTTTTACTGTGATGTTCACCCTGTACAAGGCTAAGGAGTCACTCAAAGTAGAGGGTTACAGAGTAAGAGGTATGGTTTATCCTGATATGTGGGGAAGATAACAGTTAATCCCAAACATGAACAGGTTAAGATTGCAATGATTGAGAAAACACCTTCTTCGGAGTCGGTTTCACATAGCAGCAGTTTGCAGGAAGAAACTGCTCAAGTGGAACTTAAATCTCACAAATGGAGTATGAAGGGAATGAGTGTGGTTCATTGCAATGTGCATAGCATGGTAGGTCTTAGCCATAGAACTAGTGTAACTAAGGAATGTAGTTTATCTGAGAACTTCCCACAATAATAGGGAAAGAACAGTGAGGCTTTCAATGTTTCGTCTGTGAGAAACAGGTTGTCAGGTGGAAAATAATTTGTCACCGACAAGGACGCGGACATGCTTTTGCTTTCTCTTGAGACTTAAAAGTGAAGACTGGGCAACTCCTACCCATATATGACAGCAGTACTCCATGTTAAGCCTGTAAAGGTAGATTAGTGCACAAGGAGTCTGGTACTTACTGGAACATTATAGGAAATTGACCAGTTTTAACATTGTCAAAAAAAGACAAAAATCTCTTCATATAACACCAAATTGACCAAAACTTACACCTAAGCTTGAGAATGGTATTGGTCAGTTTTAATATTTCATCATTTGCAAAAATCATGCTCAGTATGAGGACTGCAATTCAATTTAGCTCTGGTGATTCAAGCATTGATCTAATGTGACATTTTTATTTTTCAAACAGTCTTAAAAATAAAATCTGAACATACAGTATGTATTTTCCCCTCATAGTTTAACAAGTTAGTTCAAACTTCAAATTTCTTTAAATGTATATCTAGTCACAAAATACTTTAAATTTTTGTTTGCAAAATTTCAAGATGGTAGTTCTTTTCAGGCTTTGTACTTTTTAAACTTTTACATGCACTGTGAGAGTGACAAGACTTCTACTGTTGATTTCTAACCTTGGTGACAGCTTGCAGGAAACCATGCATAAATAAATAAATATTATTTTTGCTATGTTCAAAGCAAAAGTAACCATTATTTTTACAAATCCAGTTAATTACTCCTTAAATTTATCAGTGTACTTTAAGACAAATCTCTAGGACAAATATTGAATTTTTAAGAGATTTCTTTTTTTAAGTTAGTTGTTTTCATTTTCATCTGTAATAGATGTTTGATGAATAAGTGACCATGCCAATGCTTTAAAAATATATGAAAACTTTTTCTAATGCATATTTTCCTTTTTTTTTTTTTTAAAGATTAGCTTTAGTTTATTAACTGTCAAATGAAACCAAAATTTTTACTTATTTAAATACATTTTTCTTGTATTTTTTTAAATACGAATTTCATGATGGTATCTGCAATTAAGATAATTCCAAAACTTTGTTAAAAAAAGAATTATAGTGAAAAATACCTAAAACAAACAAAAAGAAAATTTTATTGACAAATTTTTTGTGTGATAAAGAGGAAAGATTAAAATTTGACATTTGTCTAATTTTGAAGCAGAATTTATAATTCAATGTTCCTTTTGTTGGGACATGTTGTTATCACTGTTATCACATGTTATTATCACATGTTATTATCACTGTTAAGTTATATATGTATGCTCATATAGGGGGTTACCCTGTTTCTGTCTTGAGCTCCTTTTTTGGTTTCAGCCAATTATATTCATTGCTAAATTGAATAGTGTTGATGAAATCTTGCAACCCATTATGCTTTTTTGTAATGTATGCGACTTGGAGGTTGTATGTATTATGTTAAAATTGTTATTGTAATCTTTAATTATATTACTTATTTCAGTGGATATATAATGTTTTTGTAGTGGTTCTTTGATCAATTTGTGAGATATTGAACCATAAGAATTTACAAAATTTAACCAAATGAATACCAAATTGATTTTGCTTTCTTTTGCTTTCTCTTTTTAAAAAGTTCTCATTAACATTGTTTTACATTATTAAGGTGCTTTCCTTCATAGCTGAAATTAAAACCCAGAAATGCTTCAATGAAAAAACCTATTTTTCAGTGAAAACATTGGCCAGTCCAATTTAGAAAGGAAGACTTTGTGAAATTCAACTCAGAATTTTAGACAAGGTATAAAAATAGTTTCTCATCTGTTAAAGTGAATTCAGTTTTTTTTTTTCTTCCCAGGCAACTAAAACACACACATTTATAAACAGTTTGTGAAACCCAACTGGTTAAAATGTGCAATAGAAAATAAAATCAAACCGATAAGGAAGTTAACATGGCTTTAGGTGTGAAACAAGGGATGAACAGGTTTTGGTAGTGTTCATTGTTCCTTTTTCTAACACAACAAAACATGTTAATAAACAAAATGTCTCCTATTGTTATTTTTGCATTGAAGTAAACTCTGGTTGATGGGATGTTTGTCTTGTTTCTCTTAGGTTTCTTTTATCTTTCCTTTTTGTCGCTATCATGCTCTATTTTACCTGGACATTTGATGAAAAAGCCATAAAGATAAAAAAAAAAAGGAAAATAACTTCACAGATGTTAACTTTAGACTTTTAGGCAAATTTATTTTTCTTAGAAATATATTTCTTTCACATACTCCACCCTTCTTTATATTAAAAAAAATTGTTTCTCTCTTCCAAAGAAAAATAACTTTAAAAGAGAAATAATAAATATTTGTTACTAACCAATGCTTGATTTTGTTTTTTGGGGGTTTTTTTATGGCTTATTAACCCTTTTACACTATTTACATTGTTCAGACTGTTGTCCTCATCTTTGTCATTCATGATGTTTCAGGCATACATTCCAGCCTTCTTCAGTTGATATACATTGCAACTTCAAACTGAATACTTTATATAGTCCACTGGGGTTACTGAAATATTGGGTTTTTAAGTCCAAAAATTCATTTACTGATGTCCCCCAAGGACACATGGCCTAGTGGATTGAAGTAATCCAGTTACTTGACCCAAAGAGTTGGGAGTTCAATACCTGGCTGCAGCAGAGGTAAACACAAATTTTGAGAGTTAAGTTACTAAAAGGAAATAACTGAAATATCTAGAAAAGGCATGGCATGTGGAATGAGAACCATCTACTCCAGGAGACTAAATAAAGAGCACAGTTCAAAATTCCAGCAACAGCATGAATATGGCAATAAAGAAGAGGACAAGAGTTCAGACAATCTAAATAGTTACAATACCTCATCTTGGAAATATAGACAGACCTTTGTGGGTTATTTAAAGTTGAAACACATTTCAGATTGTAAGAATAATTTGTTTTTGTTTTTTTTCAGTGAAGATTACATTAACAATTTTCCAGATACATGTCCTACTACTTAATCCATAGATGGGTGGAGAAGATGGATTCATACCTTTCCTATGAGTATTTGCACATAAGTGAATAAACCTGACTGAAATCCCATCTAGGTACTGACTAGGTTCAACATTGCTTAACTTCGGTGATTAAATGAGAACCACTATTTCAATATGATATGGTTATAAGCAAATTTATTCTCTATTGCATTTGAACTTGGCTCTCTAATTTCTCATTCTAAGCTTCTATCCACTGTGTCACCTGCACATCCTACTAATGCACTCATCTTGTTACTCTTTTTTTACTAAATATTAGTACCATCTGTAAGAATTCTTCAATTTTTAAAATAAGTGTATCAGTTCAAATAAATATTCCACCTTAAATTTTTATATAAGTTTAATAATCATGCCATGAAGAAAAGTATTTAAAAAAAAAATAATAAACATTATACCAAAAGGGAAAATTTGAAGAAATAATTAATCATACTGACAGTTGCATTTGATACACAACAGTACAGTCAGATACAAGGGTGTACTGAAAAGTTCTCTGAACAACCAAGAGGTTTTCAAAAAAAAAAAAAATAATAATTCTATTTGGTTATCTGGTCAGATTTAATGAAGTGAGTTTGATTTAGTACTTTTCAGTACACCTTCATATACATATATTCATATATAAGGAAGTCAACCATGAAAGAAATTACCTACCCTAATACATATATATTTCCGCCATATCCTTTAAAGTTGTGCACCTGATCATGTACACACTGATTTATAAAAGGTACAACTCACAAGTGGTAGAGGCAAACATTTTCATATACATTGTTCAAATTCTGAAAACCTTTGTATCTCCTCATGCAAAATGTTACCCAAAAGGTCAGATAGTTCAAATCAATCAATCAGTCTGTTCACCTGTCAAGTGACCCAATCTTTTCACTCTGCCAGGAAATATAATTTTCTGTCAATCCCTCCTTTTGTTGAAGAAACCATGTATATATAGTGGACATTGAAGAAACCATGTATATATATATATAGTGGACATTGAAGAAACCATGTATATATATATATATATATATATAGTGGACATTGAAGAAACCATGTATATATATATATATAGTGGACATTGAAGAAACCATGTATATATATATAGTGGACATTGAAGAATCCATGTATATATATATATAGTGGACATTGAAGAAACCATGTATATATATATATATATATATATATAGGGGACATTGAAGAAACCATGTATGTATATATATATATATATATATATATATATATATATATATATAGTGGACATTGAAGAAACCATGTATATATATATATATATATATATATATATATATATATATATATATATATATAGTGGACATTGAAGCAACCATGTATATATATAGTGAACATTGAAGTCAACACCCAGAGGTGACAGTCTTTCATGCTAAACACAATCATCAGGCTGACTCTGGGTGTTGATTCAATGTCCACTTTTATATTTATTTCTGCTATATCCCTGATATTGAGCACTTTATCCCTTAAATATAGCAAACCTTAAAACTGTATTTTATCATTTTATTTATATATATATATATATATATATATATATATATATATATATATAATGAAATGGACTAAGTCTGACATTATTTTCTATGAAATTTCTCAGGTCAGTAAATGTTGTTAATACTGTTTATTATAAACAGCATTTACTTAAATATTTGTATCTATAAAAATAACATATAAACTATATATATATAATGACAAACAAACACTTAAAAAAATATAGGTAATATTTTATTTCATTGAAGCCGATAAAAAATGGCCCCAAATCCTCAGACCTGTAAACTAAACGAAGATGAATATAATAAAATTATTGGTAATCCGTATGGAATTCCCAAGAGGATATAGGTCCATTAAGAGCTCTCAACATCTATATCCTCTTGGAAATCCCATATGAGTTACTAATAATTTTATCATATATATATATATATATATATATATATATATATATAATGATAGGTTAAGGAACAAATAGAAAACATTTACAAATTTGTTTCACTTTTTTTTAAGCTTCATCAAAAAATGAAATATGGAGGAAAAAGGAAAATTCTGATATTTTTATTTTCATTTTGTTCCAAAATTTTCTTTTCACCTCCATATTTCATTTTCTGATGAAGCTTAAATAAAAGGGAAAAATTTTAGATTTCTAAATGTTTCCTATTTGTTCCTTATCCTATTATTGTCAGATTCTAATTTATATTTGATCCCAATTCACACACACACACACACACACATATATATATATATATATATATATATATATATATATATATAGGGTTGTCTGGATTTTTAAGGGAAGTTAAAACACAAAACAAAATTATGCCATTAAATATTTATTCAAATAAATGAACCATTTTGTTGCACAACCTTTCTCCATTTTTCCTTCAATTTAAAGATTCCATCTTCCCAGAATTTTGGAGGTTTATCGACAAAACTGATTAAGATGGTTTTTTATTACATCCAAAGAATTAAAATTTTTACCATTTGAGATTATTTTGCAAGGACCTGAATAAATGAAAATCCGAAGAAGCAATGTCAAGTGGGGTAACACATCCCAGAAAAACTGCAACAATTTTTGCTGGTTCACCAAAAAAACATGAGGTCTGGCACTATCCTGATGGAAAACACCTTCCCTGTTTGCCAATTTTGGATATT
The DNA here is from genome assembly GCA_963932145.1 of Acanthosepion lycidas. NCBI lineage: Eukaryota > Metazoa > Mollusca > Cephalopoda > Sepiida > Sepiidae > Acanthosepion > Acanthosepion lycidas. The sequence continues at coordinate 46,160,466 of OZ010582.1, forward strand.
TTTCTTGAATTGCTGCCTTAATTCATCCAGTTGCAAGCTGTACTTTTAAGAATCAATTGACTGGTTACTTAGCAGAAGCTCATAGTACTGGATACCTTTCCAATACCACCACTTGCACAGCATGACTTTCTTAGGATGAAAACCTGCTTTTGAAATGGATAAATTTGGCTAATGTCGCTTATCCCAGGATCTTTTCTGAATGTTGTTGTAAACAATCCCTTTCTCAACACCCATCACAATTTGTTTAAAAAAGAGTGCATTTTCATTATGATTATACAGCAAATTACAGATGAAAGGCAATCCAAAAGATTCTTTTAACACAGATCATGTGGTACCCAAACATTGTAGTGATCTGAGTACCCAAACTTCACTAAGTGCTCATGGATGGTGGATTTTGATAAATTTAGTGTTTCTGCCAATTCCCAAATTGTATAATGCAGGTTATTCTCAATCATTGTAGTGGTTGGTGGTGTCTCCTGCCTGAGAGTTCTTCATCAATGACCAACTCTAAACTTAGCAAACCACTTCTGTACACTTCTGTCAGCTAAAGTATCTTCACCATATATATCTTTTTTGTTGCTTACAAGGCATAAAATGTTGTATACAAACATTTAAGTACAAGGTCTTGTTTTTCTTACATGTTAATCAATTTATTGATAGCAGATTGACAGCCAGATGTGTTCATAGTTAAGTATAGTGGAGCAGATGATAAACTTTACAGGGGTGGGGACAACCTTTAAAACACATGACCTTTTAATATTAGATTTATCAGTTTGTACATCCATACTTCAAAAATTCTACATGTAATCACACATACAAAAACAAATAGAAATTCTTTTAAAAATGTTCAGGATCATCAATATATGGTTAGTAAATATAGTTTTACTTAATAACAATATTTCCTAAAAATTATCACACCGGACATGAATTTTAAGATTTAAAAACTTTATAAATTATACAATTTAAAATTGTAAAAAAAATGAAAACAAATCTTGTAAAATCCATTTTTCATCACAAATATTTTTTTCTTCAGACAATATTATCTTTAAAATATATATTATTCATAAAAGCAATTATTTTTCTCTAATGTTTTAGTTTTATTGCATTTTTTATTTTTTTGATTCAGAACAGATTTTTGATAAGACAAGGTCCAATTTTTGCAAAAAATTCAGTGATTTAAATTCTTGGAAGAATTTTGCTTTTAACTAATACAGTCATTAAAAGCTATGTTGAATTCCTCAGGTTTTCATAAAATTAAGGGGCTGAAACACATAAAAAAAAAAATTTTTTTACCAAAATTTTCTAATAAAAAAATTTTGAAAAATTCATTCCTTTGTGAATAAGCCCTGAAAATTTCATTAAAATCTGATAAATATTTGATTTTTCCAAAAATTTCCAAATTAATGTCTGTCACCACAAAGAATAGGCTAAAATTTGCTAAGCTAAAAGTTAGTACAATCGCTAATACAAGAAAAACAAATTTTTTTAATCAAAATTTCAAACATTCTAAAAAGAAGTAAAAAAAATTTACTTAAATCAAAAATATTTTGATCCTTCCAATTAATAATAACATAATGTTTTGTTAATAAAACTGTTTTCATTACATTTGGAGCATGGTATGCTGAATTTTAACGTTTTTGTGGAAGTACATACATACATACATACATACATACATACATACATACATATATATATATATCTGTGTGCACAGTACTTATTGGAAAGCACTCAATATCAGTGATGGTGCTAACATACATAGTTGTATTGATATGAGTTTGTAACCCTGGGTTTCATGCCCTTGCAATCATCAGATCAGGGTTACAAACTCATATCAAGTCAACTAAGTGTGTGTGTGTATATATATATATATATATATATATATATATATATATATATTAGGTTGGTGCAAAAATAATTTCGTTTTTTAACATATGTTACTATGTGAGAAAACGAAATTATTTTTGCACCAACCTAATATATATATGTGCGTGTGTTATTACTTTGAATATTATTTTTTGTGGGTATACATTTGCGTTGCTACCATTATTTTTTTGTTTTCTTAAACTGAAATTAATAACCAACCAAGATCAAGAACGTAAAAAATAAGGGTTATTAATTTCACTGTTTAAGAAAATAGAGAAAAAAACAAGGATAACAATTTGGATGTGTATCCAATAAAAATGTTTATAGTAATGAGAAATATTAGATTAAAAAAAAATCTATTTTTAAAAAATTACATATTTTTGTAAATTCTTTTTTTATGTATATAAGATCTTCTATTTTAAGTACTTTTAAAAGAACTTTTTAATACACACCAAAAAAAAACTTTTTTTTGATTATTTACCCATTAACAGACTGTTTAAAACATTTCAGTGTGATTTTCAAAATAGGCGTTTATCTTTAGATGTTCCCAAGCTCTATAGTTCTTTTTCACGTTTTTTCAAAAGGAATGCATCAGCGTTGCTGACATTTGGAAATAATTTAATTCTTTCTGTTTATTAATCCTTTCCTGTTTTTGAATTCTGTGATTTTCATCTTGCCCCTCCATACATAGATTGCAATTTCTTCCTCCGTTTTTCTAGATGTTTTTTATTTTTTCCCATTCTACTGCTGGTGATGGTGCCAAATATATATGTCTACAGTGAATGCTCACAAAGTAAAGGATCCTATTTTATAATGTTGGTCTATGGTATCAGAAGCAAATGTTGGAGATATGTCAAAACTTTTCACTAATAACCCATAATTCTCTTTTTCCTTGTTGCAGTGGTAACCTGACAAAAAAGGACATAGAAATTTATCATTGAATTCCTCTATACAGAAAATTTTGAACCTTTTAGCATTCATCAGTTAACTGAACATTTATAGAAACTAAACAGTGACTGTGAGCATAGTTAGGCAATATTGTGTATGACAATCTATGAGTACAGTATCCAGGCTCTTGTTTGTTGCTGGTAAAAATGTATAAAGAATGGTGATGTCTATGAGCACAAGAGGATCCAAGGATAGCAAATGCGGAAAACATCAGAAAATATTGAAAAAAAAATTTGTAAAGCTCATCATTGAACAATTTATCAGCTCTTACTCTTATCAGTGGAATCAATTATGGAGTCAACCTCGTGATCCTCCCTAAAACTTGAACATGTCTCATGCTGCTGTGATGTTTACCCCAAGCTGCGATCACTGTGTATATTTTTGTAGCTGAAAACTTAATCCATTCAACATTGCTATTGTGCTCTTTCCTCTGTATTAGTTGGCATTTCCATGAGAATAAATATAAATATATTTGTGTTGTGTATATATATATATATATAGTGCATGAAGACTACTATCAATATTAGAAAGAGCAATAACAGTGGACTTGAAAAGTCTAATTTTCTTAAACCATTTTAATAAAAATATTTTTGTTTATGAATTTAAACCAACAGTAATGCTAATTAAAATCCCAAGTTTTTCTAATAATTTAAGATGTGTGCAATTTTTTAAAAACCCTAACTATTTACATTGGTTCATAAGAATATATTAGGTTGGTGCAAAAATAATGACATAATAATGTCGTTTTTTGACGTTAGAAAATACGTCAAAAAACAACATTATTACGTCATTATTTTTGCACCAACCTAATATTAAACATTATCTTTTAAGTTTTTTTAATCAATTCATCCCAAGCAAAAGCAATAATGCTACTAAGACACAAGGGGTTACTGGGAGTGAAAGAGAGTGAAAAGACTTTAGAATGAGCCAGAAACCCAGTCCTAAACAAGAAGCGAAATAAACCTCTACTCCTGTTCAAAATATTGGAGAGCGGGTGTGTACCAGATGATAGGTGAATCTATTATGATTGTATTTTGATTCAAGTAGGCCATTGAACAAGAATATATGACTTTTACAGTGTAACTCATTTGAGGACACCAGTTTAAATAAATATAGTTATTCCTTGTCTTAAATTTAGACAGAAACTATATTTTCATAGAAATTCAGACAAACTTTTTGTATTGACAGCTTACCTTTTCTTTAAATATTTGAAATAATACTTTAGTTTTGTTTGAATAACTATATATATATATATATATATATATATGTGATAATTCAATGAAATATATACTTAATAAATTATATTAAAATTTCACTACACACTAGTTTGGAAAACTTAATCTGTTCTATTTAAACAAAAAAAAAAAATAATATTAATTCAGAAGATTCTGAAAACTAATGTTTAATACTTCATTACCTATATTAATAATATATCAAAATTTTTTATATAAAATATATGATGAAAAGTTTAGAAATAATTCACTTACATAACTGATTCCTGCTTGAAATTAAAAACAAGTAATTTTGTATATTATATACTGTAACATATTCTGATATCACGTAAAGTAAAGATACAGTTTAAAAATGAGATCAATTCAAAAATAGCTGAATTAGTATGAGTATTTTTTTTATTTTTTTTTTTTTTTTTTTTTTTTTGGGGATTAATTTCACAAGTTAAATGATCTGTCAAATTAATAATGAATTAATGCCTAGGACATGATACCAACATAGAAAGTTAGAAAATGTCAAATTGGAAGTGAAAAGGCTAAACATCAACATCCCAGGAGTAAGTGAAGCTAGATAGATTAAATAATAGGGCTTTCACAAGCAACAGACACAGAATCATACAAGCAAAGCAGACAGAAAAAAAAATTGAAAAAGTAGGACATATTCTGGGATATACTGGTAACTGTTATTGTTCTTCTTGGTTCCAATCTATAAGTGAGAATGATTGCAAAATACATTCTCCCTCCCTCAATTTAAAGGCAAAAACCACACAAATGCATGCTGGGATTTCTTCCTAGCCAATAAGAGCCACTTTTTAGTCTTATCTGACTCTGTTCTGGTCTGTCTTGAAGTTAGAACGCTATGTTCATTTATCTGAATTCATTTGTGTGTCAACACCAATTCTTAGTTTGTGAACTTTTTGACTTATTACTGTTGCTTTGTCTTGTATATATTGTTTGTTTGCTCATATATTATTTTTTGCCCTGTTCTTTTCTTGTTTATTACAAACTTTATCAGTTCTGGTTGTTGGGCATTTCTGCCATTTCCATTAAAACATGGCCACTTACTCTACAGTTTTCCTAGTGAAACTGAAAGGGAAGTTATTTAATATTATTATTTATTTTTTTTTTTTCTAAGCGTTTCACCCCAAGCAAGGCAGGAAGCCACTAGGATGCAAGGGGTTACAGAAAATTTGGAGCAAGATCAGATAGGAGTGATAGAAGAAAGGATGAGGAGAAGGGTAGTGGATAGATCGTGGCAACTGGAGACATCGATTGACATTACATTTGAATAGTTGGAGATTATAGCTCTCAGGGGAAACTGGAATAGGGAAGTGAGTTCCACAGGCGAGAGGTGCGAGACATGAAGCTATTGGAGTAGAAGAGACGGCTACATTTAGGACTTTCGACAGTGAAGGGGTGAGAGCGGGATGCCAGCCTCGTAGGGCACTTGAACTCATGAAGTCTGGGAACCAGCGAATGCAGCTCCTCAGAGCAATTTCCATGAAAGTATTTGTAAAACAGACAGAGAGAGGCAACGGCGTGTCTTTGAGAAAGTGACTGTAGACGAGATGCCAGAGCAAGGCCAATTATATTGCATATCCACCTCTGAAGCCTATCAAGAACCCCAAGGCAAACAGGGGGCTCCAGACCATATATGGCAGCAATAGCTATTATAGTAATATATGCTCCAATATCACAAAGCATAGAAAAAATAGATGAGTTTTATAATCCCCCAGGTACTGCTAAAAGGCAGTGCAGGTCACAAGAAAGTAATATTATCAGGAACTAAATGCAAAAATAGGGAAGAAATAAGACAGGGAAACAGTATGAACTTTGATTACAAAAATCATTGCAAATACCTCCTTAATGTATGCAAAATATTATTAAAATTACTGAAATTAAAAAAACTAAAGTAATGCCTAACAAATAATACATTAAATTCTAGGATGACCCAATTTGCTGAAAGATTTAGGCTGATATAGATAAAAAATGTAAAAACCAAGAAGTGAGTAATTCAAAATGGAACAATAACCATTTAAGGCCAGAAGTACCCAAATGAACCTACAAATTTTTACTTGCTTACTGTCCAGTAGTGCCTGAATGCACTCACAATTGGATAGCACTCTATTTTGATACAGATTAATTAGAAGTCCCAGAAATCTAAAACTTTTACAAAGTTGAAGATTTCCCAAACCATATTTCATAACCATAATTACTAAGAGAAGACTGGGTGACATCATTAAAAGTGATCATCTCTAAGGAAAGAGACAAAGAAAAAAATACAAAAATGGATGACAGGTGACCTTGTTATACTAATGAAAAAAATAGACAGCAAACAATGCGATGAAATAGCACAGAATATAAAACAAAAACATTAGAAAGAAATGCAAGTAAGTAAAAGATGAAAAGTGTACAAAGAGAAACACTAAAAAATGTATATCAGGCATTAAAAAATAAGAAACAGTACAGAAAACTAACAGGATGCATAAAATCTAAAAACAAAACATCAGGACTAAATGAGATTGCAATGGAGATGATGTAAGCATTTGGGCAACAATATTCATCTTTTCCTATGTGCCATGTCCATTCAGGATGTGCGCAATCATGGTTCTCCATAATTTTCTATCCTTTGTAGCTCTTAGTAAATTTTGTCTTTTCACTCTCTCAATCACTGTTGTCAACCATTTGCACAAGCTCGTTAAGAAGGTTATGCACTATTTTTCTTTGTCCCTCTTGGCTTCAGTATATCCAGTGTGAAATTCTAATCCGTCTCACCCCATGTGCCTTAGAAATTTTAATTGTCTCTTTCTAATTCTAATTGTCCTTTTTGTTTCCATTTTCTCTCAAACTTTGTTGTTGCTCACATAATCAGTTCATGGTATTCTCAGCATCCTTTTGTAGAACCACATTTCTGTTGCTTCAAGTCTCTTCATCTGTGAGGAAATTGTCCAGAATTCATTACTATATAGGAGGACCGATATTACATAACAGTTAAGTACTCTTTTCTCTGTTTCTAATGAGATTTTCCTTTTTCTTAATACCTTGCTTAGTTTTTGGAAGGGATTTTTCATTTCAGTATCACATTTTGTCCCCTGTTAAAACACTTCAAAGATATTCAAATTTTTGTACCTGCTCGATTTTTGTCAGCACCAATTTGTAATTCACATGATGGGCTCTTCTTTCTGCTGACAACTTTGCATTCAGTATTCTTACAATTGATGTTTAGTTCTTTCTTCTCACTTTCCTTTGCTACCTTCTGTAGGAGTTCCTGTATTTTCCTTTTTATGTCTGCTATCAACACTACCTCATTTGCATATCTTATTTTGTTAAGACTCTGGCCACCAATAATGAATCCTGATAGGACTTCTAATTATCTTAGAATCAACTCACTGTATAGTTTGAATAAGTCCAGTGGGAAGACACTTTTTTTTTTTTTTTTTTTTTACACCCTTTTCTATTTTTGTATATTTACTGAATTCATTTTCTATCCATATGCAGGCAGTTTTCTCCTAGTAGAAGTTCTGGGTTACTCTAATATTATTTTCAAATATATCAAACTTACCTAACAGTTCTGTGTGACATACTTTATGAAATGCTTTTTCATAATCTATAAAACATAATTATATATCCTTTTGCATTTGTATTCCTCTTTCTGATAACAGTCTGAGCATAAATAGTGCATTCCTTGTTCCAGTGTCTTTAACAAAACCACACTATTCTCCTATTTACAGTTTAATTCTGCTGTGTGCTCTATTCATTAAAATTTGGATAAGTTTTTATGTGGCTTTGAAATAATACATAAAATATAACAAACTTTGTTTATTATACTTTTACACTGCAGTTGATATTGGCTATAATCCAAATAATGTAAATTATAGGTTTAATAATAAAAAATGAAAAAATCCTCTTAAAAGTTCACTGAAATTTGTCAATAAATAGTGATTGCTTGTTTGTCCAAACACATTTAACTATAATGTTTTAAAATGAATGACTCATTATGAAAACAAAAGTTTGCCACTAATGCAAGTTGCAATGTTTGAGAAATCATGTTTATTGCATATCAGTTGAATGATGCAGCTGGAAAAAGCCAACAAAATACAAATAACAATATTTGTAAGCAGTTCCATCAAACCTTCATAGGTCATTTATACACATCAAAATTTTAAATTTTCATTTTTAAAATATTTAATCATTTTTGAGATCAATGATTAAAAATGGCTTCAAGTGAAAGTATCCTTTAGGTCTTAAGACAATCATTTATCAGACCCTAATGACTTGTACTGCTGAATCACAAAGACCTTTACAAATAACAGAAAGCACATCATGTGGAGGTTTCCAACAGCATCAACAATTAAAAGGAAAAGATATGTAACTAAAAGGGAAAATAATTACATAATCGATAGTAAGTTTGATAAGGTCAAAATGTTAGCTGATGCCCAAAATGACCTTCAGTTTGTTAACTGGGGCAAAAGATGGCTTATTAACTTGAACGCCTCCAAAACTAAACCGCTCTCTCTTGATCATGTGAAAGAACTCTCCCAACCTTCCATCAGCATGGCAAATGCTGACCTCCAGGAGAGTGACATTGCACTTTCTTGGGCTAATGTTCTCAGCTGATATGAAGTGGAAAGACTATATTGAATCCATATCTAGGTCAGCTGATAAGAATATTGGTTCATTGTCTAGTGCTAGACAATTTTCTCTTCAGAATCTATCGTGCATATCCATAAGTCTACCATTCAAACATGCTTAGAATATTGCTGCCACATATGGTCCAATGCTACTGCTCCTGCTATTTATCTAGTAATCCTTGATATAATCCAAAAAGAATCTGCAATATTATTGGCCCTGTCCTAGCATCTTGATTTCAGTCTTTTTTCCACTGCTGTATTATTGCCTCCCTATGCCTGATCTATAAATACTTTCATAGTAATTGTTTGGATGAGCTCTTCTCTAATGTGCCTAGACTCTTTGAATTTAAGTGCAGTACTAGACTAGCAATGAGGTCCCATCAATTTACAGTTGAGTTGGCTAGACATATCCGCAAATCCTATGCTATCAGTTTCTCATCTCACTTGTGGAAATCCCTTTCAGCTCCATGTGTTCTAGTCAACTATAATCTGCAAAAATTTAAATGGAATGTCAATCACTATCTACTGTCTTCCTGATTAATCTTCCACACCCAGTAACCCCTTGTGTCTCAGTGGGATAAATGTGACTTCTCCAGGAACATAAAAGAAACCTCTGGTAGCTCAAATTCTTGTTGGGATTATTACAAGTAAGACTCTCTCATCTATGTCATTTTTATACTGCTTGTTGTTACATACATGTATTATAGTTTCTCTGCATGGGCCAAATATAAATGTTTGTATATAATTTTGTGTATGACTTAGTGGTATAAAATTCTAAGCACGGTTGTCACTCTTTTTTTCTTTTTTTTACAGTAAAGCTCATCCTGTACAAGGCTTGGGACCACTCAGAGGGTTACATTAAGGGGTAGTTTATAAAGCTAAGAGGGGAAGATAATGGTTAACTTGAACAGGTTAAGATTGTAGTGATTGAGGAAACATCCTCCTAAGGAGTTTGTTCCACAGAGCAGTTCAGTGGTTCATGGGAAGAAGCTGTTTGAGTGGAATTCTCGCCAGTGAAATATCAAAGGAATGTGCATGGTTTGCTACTATGTAAGTGACACAGTGAGTCCTAGCTGTGAAGGTTAGACCTAGCAGAACCAAGGAATGTAGTTTGTCTGAGCACTTTCCATGAAAGTAGCTACAAAGCAGTTAGATAGTTACCACATCCCACCTGTGAAAGAGGTTGGAGGGTGGAAAATACTAAGGAGACTGAGGGGTCTATACTGAGAGGGGGGAATCATTTGCCTGTGTTCTTGAAGACTGGGCATATGCTTGCCTCCTTCCACAGGCTTTGGAAAGATTTTTTCCTTCAAGCAGTGGTTAAATAACTTTGCTCAGGTCACGGATAATTCTGGGTTGACATTCTTAAGGACAACCAGTGGGTTTTTTTCAAATTGAGGCTTTTGATAATTCTATAGACCTCTTGCTGAAATAGGTATATTACTGAGATTGTGCTCAGTGGGATGTTGGGGAAGGGATGACCTTTGTCATCTAATGTTGAGTTTGAAAACCCAACTTCAAAAAAAAAAAAAGCAGACCACAGATATAATATCTCCTACACCAATGTAAGGAGTCTGTTCTAACTTTCCAGAAGTGGAAGTCCATCTTCTGTTTAAACCCAACCTCTTGTTCCTGTCTGACATGGGTATTTCTTTAAGGGATTCCATTCCATTCATGTTATTATATCATGGATATAATAATGCCTATAATTGGGGAAAATTGAGAGAATATCCCATAAACTGGTGTACCTGACATGATCTGATATTAACTCCCATTAGGGATATTGCAGCCATTTCTCTGCTGGTACTGCCCATCCTTGAGTTCAAAAGGGATTACATGGCCTTTTGGGTGATGAATTTCCAGCCTGCAACCTATATCCCACAGGCAAAATGTTGCTAGCTTCTCACTACTCTATTACTGTTACAAATTTTCAAACATGCTACATTTCTTTGTTCTACTAGGTCAGACCTGCATGGCTAGGACCCACCATACCACGTTCACAGCATCAAATTATCACATTCTCTTGATATTCCTTTGGTAAGAAGTAAGTTCCACTCACACAGCATCTTCCTCAGAACTGTTACTTGTGGAACAGACTCCTGAAAGGATGTTTCCCCAACTACTACAATCTTAACCTCTTCAAGTCTTGAGTCAACTGATATCTCTCCTACATATCCTCATAATAAGCACTTCTTTCTTTCTTCCTCCTTCCCATTCCCTTATGCCTTTTACAACACGCTCCTTCAGCAACCCTCTACCTTGAGTGGTTCTTGGAGCTTGTATTGGGTGAACAAAAGTTAAAAAAAAACATGGACATTGGATTTGAGATTCCTATTTAACTGAAAAATTATTTTAAGAGAAATACAGGGTGTTCCAAAAATCTTGGGAACATTTTGACATTGAATATCTCAAAAATTATTAAGGATATAAAAACGTGCCTGACATATTCTGAAAGAATTTAATCTCAAGTTTTACATCAAATGTTCAAAGATGTTCAATGTGAGCACTGTTGGTCACACAGCACATATCAAATCCATCATCTTCCAGCTTCTCTTACATTGCAATACAAAAGTCACAACAAGCTGGTTTATCAGTGTCCTGAAACTGTTGGGTTAACTGTAGCTTTTAAGGTGTCATGTGCAGTTGTCTTTTTTAAGACATGCCAAACAGTTGTTGTAGGAAGCTGAAGTTCCTTACTGGCTCTTCTGATCGATTTACGGGGGTTTCCACTCAAAGGCAGTTCAAACTTGCTCAACCATATCATCTGAAGTTGAGGGGTGTCCCATTCTCTTAGCTTGGCACAAACACCCATCCTTCATGAATTTACCATGCAATCTCAATATGGACTTGCTTTCTGGTACCTCTTTTTAGAATTTTGTATGAAATACACATTGAACAAATGTCCATGATTCATTTTTTGTAAATCCAAGGACGCAAAATGCCTTTTCTGGTTAAGTGAACGCCATTACTGGATCTGAAAAAATCATTATCATTACAAAAAACTTAATGAATTTAGCTTTAAAATGGTACCCATTTCATTTTACTACCATTCATAGTTCAACTGATATGAGAATTTTAAATGTGCCCCAGATTTCTGGTACATCCTGTATTTTATAAATTTGAACTGACAATAATGCTTACTGTTCAGTCAATAAATGTTTCATGTATGGAAATGGCTAATTTTACTATTAAATGATTATTATTCGTTAATTTCTTTTTTCTGGATACATAGATTTCTATATAGATTAATTAGTTTTTACTATGTATGTATAATTTGCATTGACAAAGTTTCTTTGAGTATTTAGCTATTTTCAGTAACCCTCTAAGCTGAGTGGCTCTTGGGCCTTCTATTGGCTGAGCATTTAGTAAAAAAATAAAAAGGATATCTTGTGATAATAATAGTTCTGTTCTATATTTACTGTTAAAAAAATATTTTAAATATTGTTGTATTTGATTGCATATGATCTCTCCCCAAGTTACATTTAATATTACAGTTTTATGGAGTTATTTGAGGTAAATGTCATTGATTAATAATAGTCTATTAGATATCTCAACTTCACATATGGTAATGGTTTGTTAGCCATTTCCTTATGCAGAAACATTTGGCATCCATTGACCGAGCAACCAGTGCTGCTCTCAATTAAAATTTATACAAACCTTAAAATAGTTTTTCATGAAAAGTGGTTTCTCAAAGGCAGTAGCTGTTATTGCACTTTCTAGTATTGATGGAGATTTCCTTCCTAACCTTTTGTTTGAAATAGTGTGGAATATCAATATCTTGATTGTCATTATTTTCTCTTCGAGTTACATGTTATATCCATTTTAGTTGTTACTGCTGTTGAAAGTCTTTGAATGATGTGGTTTCTGCTATTTGTTACAATTCTTTGTTTGTGATTCTTTAGTGCCAGTTCACAATGTTCAAAGAAGGATGATCTTCTCCAAAGGACCCTGGAATATGATTATTATTATTATTATTATGTTGTAGTCTCCAATATAAAGTCTTGTTCAGTCATTTCCTAAAGATTACTGTTCAAATGTACATCAGTACATATGTGTATACATATGTAAACAAATATTTTTTTTCAATCTAGTTCACACCAAGCAAGGCAGTAAAGCCACTAAGACAAAGATTACTAGGTGTGGAAGAATTAGATATCAACAAAAACATTACTAAGCAGCAAGAACAAAAGAATAGTAATCAGGAAGACAGTAGATAGCAATTAAAATTTTATTTAAATTTTTGAAGATTAAATTTGACTGAAAAGCATGGAGTTGGAAGGGAGATCTAAAAACAAAAAGTGCAAGAAAAACTGTTAGCATAGAACTTACGGCCACATCTAGCCAACTCAACTGTAAATCGATGTGACCTCATCATCAGTCTAGTGCTGTGCTTAAATTTATAAAGTTTAGGATATCATAGCAAAGAGCTCATCCAAACAATTACCATGAATAATTATAGAAAAAGCACAGATGTATTTTTATGCATATTTTAAGCATGTAATTGCATATTTGTTATATCAATATCCAAGTTGTAGGTATTTCTATTGTATGGCTACTTACATATTTAGGTGTGTGTGTGTGTATGTATATATATATATATATATATATATATATATATATATATATATTTGTACATATATACAAATGTATCTAAACTACTGTGTATGCATGTTTATTATAGCTATTTCTCTATATGTGATGTTACACATTTGCCTGTATACTATTCAATGTGTATGTGTCTTTTTGCAGAGGTATAAAAATGTATGCATGCATCTGTGGGCACTCATAGGTCATTTAATGTAATAGTGTAAAGAACTTCATTATTGCTATGCTCTCCTTCCACCCCCCCCCCCCCGGTTGCTTACTCATTTTCACACCCCCAATTTTCATGACCTCATTATTATATCTCAAGCCAAGAGGTCAGCCAAGGATTTATATTACCTACCTTCCCCCTCCTCCTTACACACCAACCTAGCCACCTTACCTCATCTGCCAAACAGCTGTCAAACAGTAACATCTTATTTTTCTTTTCACACTTAGTAGTAAGAAACCAGTGTCACAGCCTGAAGGGACCAGGGCAAATGATGACTCAACAAACATGCATTTGAATGATGCATTCCTTTGCAATGTCTGTCAAGGACTCTCATTTCCATCTATGAAATCAACCAATATCTTAATGGGATTCATGGAAAATATATATATATATATATATATACACACACACACACACTCAAATATTTCCACTTAAAATAATGCACTTTTTTTCTTAATTAATTAAACTGAATCAACATTTGTTAACACAAAGAAAAAAAAAGATTTAATCTCAGATAAAAAACAATCTATAAAACTATCAATCTCATTCTAAAGGCAATATTTTGTAAATGAAAGTGGTTTATCATATGGAACTTCCCATCAGATGTTTCTGTTGCCTGTTATTGAAGAACAAGTGACAACAAGTCACCTCAGACTTCTCGTTATCTTCAATATTCTTAGTCTTTGTTACCTGAATTATCTCAATTACTTTTGATTGTTCTAATCATTTTACCAATGATGGTACCTATTGCTCTATGACTGAGCGTGACCATCATTTCTGTATTTTACAATTACTATTTAATTATTTAGTAAAGGATAAAAAAGGTAAGGAATATACTGTCATGCTAATCAGGTTAGGTTTGAATTATTATTATAAGGTAGTGCTGAAAATTTCTCAGCCACTTCCCAAAATTTGACCAGATTAGATGTTTTGTTCTTGGGAAGGGTTTTTTGGTTGGGCTGAGAACTTTTCAGTATATCATCATATAGCTGTTTTAAATATCATTATTACAATTATCATTTTGTCATTTTCAAATAGAAGTTTAAACATCAAAAATAATCAATTGTTGAAAATGTTTCTCTTCTCCCTTGTGATTATTATCAGTCTCATCTAATAGGTCATTAAACAAAATGGTCAAGAATCAAAGCATAGGGCTTTATTTTAAAATCTTTTTTGTCATGATAGCATTTTAAATCTGAGGTTTTTATCACATAATTCATTTTATGAATATTGATTATGCAAATAGAAAACTGACCCACTATAGTAAACACATTTTATGTTTTAACTTTCTTGCTTGTATAATTGATTACCAACAAGGCAATAAAAAAAAATTGAAAACTTAATACTGTATCAAATGCATGCATAAATATACAAATCCATATATATATATATATATATATATATATATATATATATATATATATATATACACACACACTAACATTGTATATGTATTAAAAAGCTCTTAAGGGAATTTCAAATAGAGCACTCTTATATCTACAAGAAAATGAATATACAAATATTGTGTCTGTATTTTAAAATGTACTATATTCATGGGGGGAGAGTACTCAATAAGGACAAGATAGTGTTTGATTTTGAAGATTGAGGCATGAAATTGGCAGTCACTATGTTGTTTGATTCCTATGTCCATACTGTTTCTGTCTGTCATATATATATATATATATGGCCAATAAACAGGTTAACTGTCTTGTTTTATTGTTTCAGTGTTGTATTTTTATTGACACCTCTTTTTGTTATGAGTTGTCTTTTGTTATGTTTGTTTTTATCACTAATTTGAAGTTATGCATGAAAATACATATATTCATGCTGCACAATAGTCAGCTATGTAAAAGGAAGGAAAAATAAAGGTCAAGATTGAAATTCTAAATTATATATTTTATTTAAAGCTATTCATCTCGTAAAAATACAGATGATTAGACAAGACAAAAACTATTATATAGTCATCATCAATAAGATTTGGAGGAAGTTATATAATTATCATGTCTGAAATAATTATACAGCATAACTACAAAGAAGTTAGCACTTTCAGAACCAATTTTTATTTCACCGTTGTTCATAAATAGAAGAATTGTGATTCCTCAAAGCAGGTATTAGTCACAGCAGTGTGTAGAAGACAAAGCACAAATTTCATAAAGTGGGATGTTAAGTAATTAAAATCATTTGGCACTCGACAGAAAAATTAGTGAAAATCTTAAATTCTTAGTTGCTGAATGTATTAATATTTTTATCCTAATTCCAATTGCTTTTTATTATAACATCCAGATCATCATTCCATGATCATTAGTTAGCAGATGGATCAGTAATAAAGAATAAATTCTCAAATTTATTACTGACTCAAATGGCTTATAAAGAGGAAATAGGTACTGCAAAAGTAAAATACTAGTTGTGGTTAATAATGAAAATGATTGTCATCTTTGAAATTTGAATAATATTATATCCAAAGGAATTTGTTTATTTCCAAAGATTTTTAACTTTTAGACTTCCAAATTTATTACTAAGCCCCAATATTTACAATTGTGTTCTATGAAATTAAGATGATAGAATATAAGTCAGCACCAATAATAATACCAATAGCACTATCTCAGAAATTTGAGCATTGCATCCAAAGAATTTTGCTTATTATTTACCATATTTTTAATTAATAAACACTTTATTTCTGAAAAACTGTGTTAAGAATTCTTTTAAAATTCTTCTCTTTAACATTAGTTATATTATATAATTGTTATTCACTTGTGGCTACAATTCATAGATTGGTACAGATTTTTAGTTGAATTTTAAATGATTATACAAAGTATTCATTCACCCAATCATTTTCTTAGTCTTGAATATTTGTATTTGACATAAATGTAACCTATATTGATTCACTATTATAGATTAAAATTTAGAATTTTAATGAATGATTTTTAAAAATATTTCCCATAATAGACTGAGCCACCATTAACATAGGCTCTTCAGTAAAGCGTCCTTGTAATTAAATGGCAATAATGACATGATACCAGATTTCAAAATATTAAACATTATCAATACAATTGCTGAGCAAATTACATTTTTCATCTTCATATTTAATTCTTTTTCTTTTTTCTTTTAAAACATTTCACTCCAAAACAAGGCAATAAAGCCACTAAGACACAAGGGGTTACTGAATGTGAAAGAATACAACAAAAAGAAAACATTATTAAGGAGAGAGACCAATGAAAGAACAGGAATTAAGAAAATAGAAGATAATGATTAAAAGAGGCAAGAACCTAAAAGAGTTCCACGAGCGAGAGAAGAAATTGTTGGCATAGAACTTAGTTATATATAGCCATTTCAACTGTAAAATGATGAGGCCAGTAATCTAGTACTGTGCTTAAATTTGTAAAATCTTAGGTACCAAAGAGTAAAGCTCAGCATAGCAATCACCATGAAAATATGAAAAGGCACAGGGAAGCTACTTTACAGTGGTGGGAAAGTGACTGAAGCCAAGATGCTAGGTTAGGAAGAAAAATAATAATAAAATTACTTGAGTTTATCAAAAGTAAACATTGTGGAGATCAGAGTTAAGAATCTCTCAAGAGGGATGAGTCAACTTGTCTTTGAAAATGAATATTTGGAATTCATTTATTTTACTTGGGTTTGAACATTGGTCACTAGTGTCAATGGAAAATATCTGTCATGATTAGCTTTGTAAAGCACAACCTCAATAGTGAGACACTCAGTAAGGATCAAATTCACTAAACATGCAATTACATTAGCTTGCTATTCCTTACTCTCTAAATCAGGTGACCTCTGAAAGATCACATCTCCTTCATAATATATTGGATGCATAATTAATGCCTTCTGGATGGTTTGAATATTTTTTTTACTCTGAGTCTAT
This sequence comes from Acanthosepion lycidas, assembly GCA_963932145.1. Classification (NCBI taxonomy): domain Eukaryota; kingdom Metazoa; phylum Mollusca; class Cephalopoda; order Sepiida; family Sepiidae; genus Acanthosepion; species Acanthosepion lycidas. The sequence goes on from OZ010582.1 coordinate 46,177,827, forward strand.
GTATTAGAAGATGCTGAAAAGTTTATTCCAACTAAAAAGTTCTTGCCAAAAAGCATTCTGAGGTTTGGGAAGTAGGTCAGACGAAGAGGTTTTTAGCACCCTCTCATACAAGTTCTTGAAATTGTGAGAAATTATACTGTTCCAAATTTCCAAAGTCCATTTGGCATCATTAGGGTAAATGCTTCTAGTTTAACTAAAATCTGTGGCAAACAAAATTTACACATGTAAATGATGGGTTGCCATTGTTCAGTGGAGGTGAAAGGAAATGCAATAAATTTCAACAAGGTGATATTTTCATGTTTTTATATAACAATTCACTGATTAAATAGGAAAATACATGAACAATTTGCCCAGATTGTTGAAGTAGATGGGCAAGTGGTTTTCAACCTTCATTACCTCCAATGATTCATCCAAATTGTTGAAGTAGACAGCAAGGAGGCAAACATTTCACCTCAACTCTCCATCATCAACATGTCCAGTCCAACCACACTTCAATTGCTTGACCTTGAAGCCCAACCAACCAACTGACCAATGATCAACTTACCTACCAATGGCTTCACTAAAGATTACCAGACCACTCTACCAAAACTTGATGTTTCATTCAGCAAATCTTTTTCTGTTTTCTTTGTACCAAAAATGCACGTCATTTTAATGAAATAAAACTGATGTTTGGTTAAAATATAAACTTTCGCCTTTTGTCTCCTCATTGTCTTGGCTGTTCACACCTTTCTTTGAATACAAATTAGCTTGTGGGATCGACACACTCATTGGCACCACAACATGTTTAAAGATAAAATGTAGAGTGGAGGATATTGTGTAGTTTTAGATGCCTAATCCAAGGGATGGTTGGAAATTTTTCTCAGGAGATGATCTTAATAAAAGGGGCTCAAAAATCATATAAAAGGTCGAAAAGTGTTCAATTAATGAAGAGAATCATTTTACATAAGATGGTGGAAAAGAATTGTTTGATGAAAGATTGTAGAGGAGAATTGTTTGATTATAAACAACCCGGTAAAAGAATTTTAGGCTTTGTAGGTGCTTATGCTCAAAATAAAAATCAATTAAGATTTTTCTCAACTGAAAATCAATAGTATTGTCACTGTTGAGCCTGTATGTTGATCAACTCAGTCCATATCTCTAAATTATTTTTCTGTTTGACTCATAAATTACTACTATCTTCAGATGTAATAGAGAAAAAAATTGGCCTTAAATTATCAGCAATTTGTAATAAATTCTCCCAAGCTAGCCTCATGTATTGACTAAGTTCAAAACAAATAGTGGGTTGATTTTCTTTATATTCTTCCTTTTCTTTTTCTTCCCACTGTTGATTTACTGGTCACGGTAAGGGAGAAATTTGCTTTAAAATTTTTCAAAATTAAAAAAAAAATTCAGATATTTCTATTGCTTCTATTGAAGGGCATTCTGAGCAATGAAATTATTTTATTCAAGTTTTTCTTTTAGGCTCCACCCTACCTAAAAAAAAAAAAATTAGAAAATAAATATATTGAAAAGATGTTTGATAATGACATAGTAGTATTATATTACATTTTTATATTCTAAACCAAAATTTTAATTTGTAATTTTTCCTTTTCTACTATGAATTTAATTTTGTAAATTTCTTAGAAATCTTAACTCATTCCCAGATTAAATAACTTGCTTTCTAGTTTAGAATTTCACTTGTGTATTTTAAAAAAAAAGAGAAATTATAATATTTGACCTTGGGAAAACATTTTTTTCTAATTTAGACATCTCTCTCTCTCTTTCTTTCTTTCTTTCTTTCTTTTTTTTTTTATGGTGAATGCACACATATGTATGTATCTACATGTATATAAGGGGATGCTGAAAATTTCTCAACTTGATGAAGTAGGAATTCCAAACAAAAATTGTGATACTTTGAAAAGTGAGTCAGGCCAATTTATGAATATGTAAACTTAATAAGCTTAGGTTTTCTTTCTTTAAGACTTTCATATTAAAACCATCAAATATTACATCTTAAAAAGAACTTGAAAGAAAGAAACTTTTAATAGATTTCTGATTTAATTTGTTATATATGCAACATGATATAACATGTGAGACACACATGCTTTTTAAAAGTAACAGCTGCAGTAGATATCCTGCACTTCAACTTATCCCATGTATCATCATATATTATTTTACATGTTAATATTGACTCTCTAACATTCTATAACCTTCATCAGTCTTTCAACCATTGATTTTTATTAACTTTTCTACTCTTTCAACTTTAACATTGCTTACAGCAGTTATTAGTGCTTCTGAGAGATCTTCATTATTTGAACATTGTTTTTCATTCTCATATACATTGTTTTTAATGATGGACCACAAGTTTTCTGTTGGAATAATATCAGAAGAGGCTGATGAGTATTCCATCAATTTGGTGTTTCTCAGTGTTTTGGTGAAATCAACAGTAATCATCCTGGGTAAGACATTAAACTACATCCGCGTCCTGGGTAAGACATTAAACTATGTGCAGCAGCAAGGCCTCTGATCAGGAGGTTTTGAGGAACATGGAACCACCTCTTAATTGCTGGTGTTCCCAGGTCCACCCTGACCCGGGGTGGTAGCACCTGCTAGGGTCCCAGCTATGGGCAAATAGTTAACTATTACCAGCAATACTTTTTTGAAAAAATTATAACCTGCAATACAATTTTGAAGGAAATATATTACCAGAAACAGATTTTTGACAAAACAAAATATTACCAGCAATAAAAAGTTTTGTCAGCATTAAATAACACATCGAGGTTGATATGCCGTAAAACAAAATAAACCAAACCAATCTAAACCAAAGAATACATACTCTATTCATACAAATCTATCCTAAAAATGTTGTCAGCATTAAATAACCCATTGAGGTTGATATGCCATTAAACAAAATAAACCAAACCAAATCAACAGTAATCAGTTAATGAAAGAGCATTGGATTACATGAATATATTCTTTTAAAGCTTCTTAGTTGTAACTAGCACCACTTAATAAATATCTTGTTCCAGAACTTACTATAATTGTGTACATCATCAACTTTGAAGAGACCTATAATTTTACTACCTACTATGAAATTTAAAAGGTTGTTTGTTGGGTGTATTTTAGGTGTGTGCCTGTTCACATGTAAGTAATTAAAGAAGTAGTATACAAAAACTTAGGTTTCTACCACAAACTATTTCTTCTCTTTTTATATAAACTGTAGTTAAACAAAGTTCTCAATATCTCTTTTTAGTCCAGGAGTTAGGGTAAGTATGAGCATTGTTATAAGGCCATGCTCAACTCAGCTTTGCACAGAGTTGGAACAACCAAAGAAAAGTTTGTATTTCACTGTTGGAAGGTTTAAGCATGCTTATGATATGTCCGTTTTCTTTTTCATGGTCCAGAAGTTAGGGTAAGTAAGGATAAGCATCATTTTAATGGTCAATCTCGAGTCAGCCTTATACTGAGTTAGAATGACCAAAGGAAAGGTTGATTTATTTCATGGGCTGAGGTTTTGGATGACATATAAGAACATCATGTGTTAGAAAGTTGAAAGAGTTCCATCCTCAATAAACTGGGTATACAAAACATTCCCCAGCAATTACAATATGGTGCTATATCTTGAAGCAAGGGGAAGGAAAAGAATGAGGAAAGAAAATGTTTGTCTTTTTTCTAACTTAAACTGCTTTGCCTAACAAAATTTGATGAAGCCAATTGAGAAATAAAATTTCCAATTCCTTTATTACTAGAATCATGGGAAAATGTATTCTTTTTTTTATTATTCATTATTATGATTTTACCGATTTTTATTTCATTTTTCCACAGTGCAATACTAGTCCAAAACATTATTCCAATTTACCATCCTGTTGTCTTCCATGTCATGATGTGTTGTTGTTTCTAAAAAGTACCCACACTCAACTAGCCATCTGGTTCATCCAAAGTAATTCTACATTGATCACTAAAAATTGCTGCTGAGGAATCAGTAAGAGAATGGCTCCCTGGTTTCAGAAAAACAAGACAGAGGAAATAGTTTTATCCAAAATCCAAATGGGACATACACATCTACTAAAAATACCACCCCACATCATGCAATATATGTCAAATACCCCTCACAGTCAAACATATATGTTGACATCATCTTGATCAAAACCAAAAGAAATATCAAACAATACAAAAGAACTCTAAACCAAACAATATTTTAAAAGGAAATCAAACATCATATCAAAAAAGTATAAAAACTCCCATCAAAACTATATAAAATCATTGATATATTTTGAAAACTATAAAAAAAAAATGAACCCTTCAGACTTCATAAATATCCATACTAAAAGTAACAATGAAAACTTTAATAGCCAACTTGTATCAGAAACTGAATACAAAATAACTTATATTACAAACCAGTATCTCTAATAACTGAGTAAAGAGAATAAGAAACTTTCTCCAGCTAACTGGTACAAAAAACTATCACTGACCAACATAACATCGAGCTATACCTAAAACAACCACAATTAAAAACCTCTATCTAGACTTAAATAACCCTATAGTGTTTGAAGTGCCATACAGAAACAGAAGCAAAACAAAACCATTTTCACCCAATTTAGAAATTTATTTTTTTGATGTTTGCTTTTGTTTCTGTCTAATTACAAATCTAAATCAAAAAAAGTTTACTTTCATATCTTTAGCAAATATTCTATTTTTTTTTCTCTCGATTTAGATTCATAACACAAGCATTTTCAAATATTTTCTTATTGGTCTATTGACTTTTATTGCTTCTTAACTTTTTAAATTTTCTCAGATTACTTTTTGTAACATTCCTAATATTTTTTTTTTTCTTGCCAATGATTTTTCTTTTTTGATTCTTTGATAATGTCTGTTCAACTTTTAATAATTTTCTATTATGTTTCACTTAATAACTTTGCAATACCTTTTATTTTTTTTAAATTATCTTCTTCTTACAAGCCATGACAATTATGTATCTGAAATTAAAAAAATAAGTGTGATGAGAAACCCTGAAGCTAAATGAATACTAAATAAGTTATTGTAAATGTTATGAAGTTAGTATACGCACAATTGTAGTAGTAGTCGTCACAAGTGACTTTCTCCTCCGAGTTCTGCCTATATATAATAGTATGGTTATGCTAATTAGTATTAGCCTAACCAATCCCACTACACCTCCCAGAACCTTTTAGGTTTAACTCTCTGAGTTGACCTATTGCTTCTCCTACACACCCTCCCCCTTTCACTGTTTTCAAGAGGATTTTTCATTATAGGAGATCTCGACCTACTTCTTTCTTCTTCAATCTCCACTGTTTTGTTCTCTGATTCTTCAGAAAACCCTTGGGCACTCATTGTCTCCTCTGAACTATGATCTTGTTCTTCTCTATACTCATTTAACTTCTCAGTATCTTCAGTCTCCAAGTCTTCATGGTTTTGGCACAATCATAGTTGGTCAACATGCACCAATAGACTTCTACCATTCTTGGAAACCAACACTCTATTCTGTATTACAGATCTTACTTTTTCTGGCCCCTCTTTTACGTTTCTCTTGTACCATTTCTTCTCATTCGTTGAGTATGACATTGTTGATGGTGCTTTAATTTGTCTTCCCATTAACACAGATGGACTTTGTAATCTTCCTGGTAACTTAATAACAATCTTGTTGGAAAATTTTCAATTTTTTCATGCTGTGGAGAGAAGGCTTTTAAACCCATTTTTATGGTTTGCACCATTCGCTCCACTATTCCATTTCATTGCGGATGATAAGGATGGGTTTTATTAGGTATGCATCCAATGTTTCTTAACCATGAGCACAAGTTTTCATTGCAAAACTCTGGAGCATTATCTGTTAACAATGTCCTTGGTACACCATTTCTGGCAAAGGCTATTTGTAAAATTTGTTATACAGTATCTGACTTTCTATCCTGAACACTAAAATCTTCGGGCCATGCCAAAAACGTATCCACCAATATCAGACACAATCCTATACCATTCACATGTGCATGGTCCATGTGAACCCTGGACCAGGGTTCAGTTTTCTTTGGCCATGAATGTGTCTTTTTCTGTTGAAAATTTTTTATCTCCGCACATTTAGGACATTTATTTACGTATGTCTCCATGTCATGAGTGTGACCAGGCCACCAGGCTACCAATTTTACACAATTTTGTGTAGTACTATTCCGCAATGCACATCATCATGCACACTTTTGATTAGCTGTCTTCTACAACTTTCTGGTGGTACCACCAGATCTCCATTGCAAACTACGGCATTCTCTATTGTCAATTTGTGTCTGATCTCTTTGTATGGTCTTTCTGCTTTAGAACAATTACTCCATTTGTTGTTCCTTATTCTCTTTACGATCCTATTCAATACTGGATCTTGTAGAGTCTCCATCACAAGTCTATTAATGGGCAATACATCGGTCTCCACCCAATGTAAAATTCCATCTTCCACTTTCTCATTTTTCTCATGTTGTCCCTCCTCAAACTGTAGACATGATAGTGCATCTACGTGTGGAATCATGTTTCCTTTCACATATTCTATTTCATAGTCAAAGGTCATCAACTTCATTACTCATCTTAGTATCCTTGAAGATGTGACCTTCGGCAGTTCTTTTCTGAGATGGAATATAAATTCTAGCGGTTTATGATCCGACGTAAGCAAAAACGTTTTCCCTAACAAAAATTCTCTTTCTCTGGTCATGCTCCATATTATAGACAATGCTTCCTTTTCAATATTTGAATAGTTCTTTTTGGCTGGTGTTAACTTCCTGGAAAGATACATCACTGGGCATCCTTCCTGTGACAAAATTGCTGATACAGACTGTCCACTAACATCTGTTGTTAAGGTGACTTCTTTTTTAGGGTCAAAAATCTTGACAACCAGTTTCTTGGACAATGCTAACTTCAATTTAACAAAGGCTTTTTGGTGAATATTAATCCACTAAAACTCCTTATTTTTCTTTCGTAAATCAGCAATAGGCTCAATTCTTTCTGAATATTTTGGTAAGAACTTGCTATAGAAATTAGCTAAGCCAAGAAATGATTCTAATTCTTTCTTATTACTTGGAGGTGAAACATTCAATATTTTCTGTATCAACCGTGAGTCCAGTGAAGTACCCTCTGGGTAAGCTATTAAGAACACTTGCTTAATGGCTTTACATCCTGCGGTGGCCATAAATAAATCCGTGATTTGTTTCTGCTTTTGGTCATCCACTAATTTCTTAATTTTGACCATTGCCTCAAAAAACTTTAACCAGATAATAACCTCTTCAGGGTTTTCCAAATCCAATATAGTTTTGTTTGGTGATGCCATTTTGTTATGAAGTTAGTATACGCATAATTGTAGTAATAGTCATCACAAGTGACTTTCTCCTCAACATCTATTCGGCCCTGTCAGCTGGGGCTTTAGAATACGCCGACTGCACCTCTGTAGAGGGGTAAGACCCCCCCCCCAATGAGGCGTCCTGGGTATGACGTTAAACTGCATCCAACAGAAAGGCCTCTGATCAGGAGATTTTGAGGAGCATGGAACCACCTCTTAATTGCTGGTGGTCCCAGGTCCACCTTGACCCGGGGTGGTAGCACCTGTTATGGTCCCAGCTATGGGAAAATAGTGATCTCCTAGTTTTTCCAAGTCGAAAACATGTCCTGGATATGACGGTAAACTACAACTGTGTCATGGGTATGGCGATAAACTACATCCAACTGCAAGGCCTCAGATAATGTTTTTGGAAAAATAATGTTGCCAGCTATACGTTTTTTTTAAAAGATAATGTTGCCAGCTATACGTTTTTTGAACCATAATGTTGCCAGCTATACGTTCTTGAAACAATAATGTTGCCAGCTATGCGTTTTTATTCCATACAAAATAGGCATTTAAAATTCATATAAACTGGATTTGTCATTAAATAACCCACAGTGGCTGATATGCCATAAAACCCAAACAAACAAACAAACAAATCAACATCTATCTCGAATTCTGCCTATATATAGTGGTATGGTTATGCTAATTAGTATTAGCCTAACCAATCCCACTACAGTAAATATTTCTAATAAATCCAATATGTAAAAAATGAAATTTATGTAGTATATTTATCATATCATAAGCATATCCTGAAAATTTTAGCAACATTAGTTGGTTAGTAGCAATTTTTTTTATTGTTACTGACATAATGTACTGAGTCACTAAAATGATACAATCTTATAAGAAGTCTTCTCTCAAAACTCACATCATCCTCAAAATTAACTGGGGAAACTTGTAATCCTTATAATTCAAAATTTGATCCAATAAATTTACTCTGCACAAAGACAAATGCTGAAAAATAGAGGTTTCAGATTAGCCTGCTAGCCTTGTAAATGAGTATTTACAGTCATGGAGTTTACTCAGGCTTAAACATTGACCATTGAGAGGTATGTAGCTATCTCAACTACAGAGTAAGCTTGAACATTTATATATATCTCAAGGTCACAAGTGAAGAGCCACCCCATTGACTGAAAAGAGTTAAAAACTTAGTCTAAAAAATTCCCCCACAAGTCATTGATAATCATGGCTCTCCACAATTTCCTGTCCTTTGTAGCTCTTAATAAACTTTGTCTTTTTGTTATTTCTCCTAAACCCTGTTCTCCCACCCATTTACTCAAGCTCACTAAGTATATTATACCTTTTCCTCTGTCCCTCTTGCTTTCAATCTGTCCTGTGAGTATCAAATTTTCCAAGACCTCTTTTCTCATTATGTGCCCTAGAAATTTCAACTATCTCTTCCTGATGTTAGGTATAATTTTCGTTTCCATTTTTTCTAAAACCTTGTCATTGATGGTATCCTCAGCATCCTTCTGTAGAACCACATTTCTGTTGCTTCAAGTCTCTTCATCTCTGAGGTGATTGTCCAGCATTCTCTGGCATAAATATATCACATAAGAGTTCAATACTCTTTTCTTTGTTCCTAATGAAGTTTTTCTGTTTCTCAGTACTATGCTTTACATTTAAAAGCCTGATAATGTGTCAGTTTGAGACTGACCAGTAAAAGTTCAGTCATGTTGAGTTTTAGCCTGTGACCTGGGTTTGGTTGAAATTTAAGTACAGATATATTTAGTGTATAGAACAGGAGGTATAAAAATACAAGACCACTTTGGAATTACTGGACTTCCTTCCTCGGCATCGGTGTTTAAGTATAATACTATTGTAGTAAGGTATTATTTACCTGAAAGAATAATTAATAGATAAATATAATGTTACAGGTGAGAATCATAAAATGCACAAGAAAAAGCATGACTGAATCTGGATGAGTCCTTCGTCCACCATGAGTCAGATTGTTTACTGTGCTTCTGTTTATCTTGAAAGAAACTCTTCATTAACAAACGAGTCGTTAACTCACTCCGATATAACAATGTGTTGGAAAAGGAAAAACTTTACCATAGATTTCCACATATAAAATGACCTTTAAATCTACAAAATCCTCCATAAAAATTGGGGGTTGTCTTATAGTACAATTCTAAAAAAGAAACCTTAAATTCTGAGTGATGTTTGTCGGTAGGCTAACCTCAGCCTCGGTGCAATAACCAATAACATGCATAAAAAGATTCACATTATCAAATGAACTAATAATAAAAGTAATAAAGCCATTATATATACCTTATATATTACTGTCATAACTTCTAATAAGTTGCCTATTTAAAGAATAATTTCATATCAAAGAAATCAACTTGCATCCATGCAAGCTCAGCTAAGAAAATGTAAACATCGAATTATGACTGTGTTCACAGCAATGGAATGTACTATTATCATACTGTTATTAGCAGTATTTTGTGATTATTGATGAAATATAAGTAAATGAACATTAGTACATCAGGCTGTTTGTAACTGTTTAGATATAGGAATAAAAGAGGAAGCAGAATTAGTATTCACAAGAGAACATGTAATGAAATGTAAACAAAACAACAGTTTCACTTTTAGCAGACGTATGTAGGAAAAACAAGATGTAGAATCAGTTTCTTTATGTAATCAATAAACAGTTGGCTTATACTACAGGTATAGGATAAATTCATGAAAATTTGCTACATTTTTTTTTTTTTACCTCGTCTTATCCAAAGGTCACCTTATATACAGAAGTATATGGTACTTAAAAATGAATCAACTCTGTTTCTACTAGCAATAAATTATTGTAAACTCTAGGTGCATGTTTACACTTTTTTAATAAAATTTACCTCAAGCAAGGCAGTAAAGCCACTAAGACACAAAGAGTGTGAAGAATAAGAAAACAGAAACATTACTAATGAGTAAGAACAATATAAGGGCAATCAGGAAGACATTAGATAACAATTGATATTGCATTTAAATTTTTGAAGATCAAAGTTAACTGGAAAGCATGGAATCAGAGTTCCACAAGTGAGAAGTGTGAGAAAAAGAAACTGCTAACATAGAACTTATGGTTACATTTAGCCAATTCAACTGTATATTGATGAGTCCTTGCTGTCAATCTAGTACCGCACTTAAATTCATAAAGTCATCCAAACTATTACTATGAAAGTATTTATAGAAAAGTGTAGCCTATAAGAGGTTTCAAAATAGTCAATTTTTTGTGTTCATCAGAATAAATTTGGCAACCAATTCAGTTTTGTGGACGTACAGCATTAGTCAACCAATATTACAATGTCTTTGCATCTTTTCTCCCCCCTCCCTCTCTGTATATACTTGTTTCTATCTCACCCCTACTCGGTAATTTACTCTTGCAGGCTCTAGCAAATTTTCTGAAATCAGTTGGCCCTTGGCATATTTTAATCATGCAGGCCTAATGTTAGCATTCAGGCCTCTGGTTGTTTGCAGTCTCTTCTGTTCCTAAATGGTCACCCATTTAAATTCTGAGTAGACCCATTGCTAAAGCACTGATAGAGAAAAATAACTGATTTGTCAAGGAGTGTAGTCCTGAATATTCAAGATATTTACTCAGAAATTCAAATAATTACATTATTTACACTTGACTATTGTCATCTTTGTTGTTATTATCAGAGTATTTCAGCCATTGTGCTCTCCTGCCTTCATCAGGTGCTTCTCATTCCAGGTTGATGCTAGAAACAAAAAATATTTGATGTGGTTATTTCAGATAAATTATTAATTTAATTTTTTTCTAATTATTCAATTATTTTAATTGTAATTTAATTATCAAAAAACTTAATGATTAATCTTGAAAAATTATTTTATCAACAGAAAATTTAGCATTACTATGAATTTCTTTCAAATTTAAAGGCTAATCTATTATAATCTGAAGTTTGTTTTGTTCTATCTTTATTCAAGTACTTTTGAGCATCTCTGTCATTATCAAGAATTGGATAGACAAGATTTTGTTGGTTGCATCTTGGAATGCTGCAATTCAAATTAATCCAAAGTGATATCTTGTGTAAAACAGTTTCCCAGAGGTAGGCCAATTATATATGTATTATATTTCTTTGTGTTCATGTTAAATATTTTATGCACACTTTAAGAGACTGTCTCCTATGTAGCCAACAATATCTTGTCAACCACAATGAAAACACCAAGATTCTTGATAATGACTGAGACTGTTGAATGTACTTGAACAAAATGACAGGTGAACCAATGCACAGTAATTTACATTATCTGCATTTAATGGGTTAACAAATATTTTCTTTCAGCTTTGCAATGTTTGCTTTCCTTGTAGAAAATCGATATGCCAGCTTTGAAATTCAGTATTCAAAGTTCAATCTTTTCTTATATCCAAGCACAACTAACATTAAAGATAGTCACAGCTTTTCTAACCTTTAAACATTTTTATTAGATGCATTTATTATATAAAGAATAAACTTATTTTCATGATTTTTATAATTAAAATCAAATATTACATATACCTAAGTTTAATACATTTTAACAAATTTTCAACAAATTTTACAAAAAAGAAACCTTTTTGTGCACATAGAATAAATTTGAAAGTTAAATGATTAATTACCTCTATGACTAGTTCTTTTGATTATTTAAATGAAAACATACTGACCTAGACATTTGTAGTCAATAATAATAAATAGGGCCACATGAAAGCTTGTGGTTTTCTCAATCGTATTTTTATAGGCTCTGTTTTTAGTTAGAACTGAAATTTTTCCTGACTTGCCTATTCTTAAAAAATAAAAAAATTATAATTCTTTTTGTTATTTTATTAGAGATGACATAAATCAACTTGTGTATTTTTTCTTTTTCAGTGAAATTATGCTAAATGATATTGTTCAGTAGGAGGCACAGTGGAGTAATGGATAGTGGCTCAGATTAAGCTATCTGAGAAGCAGGTTCAAATTCCAGTCAGGTTCCTTACATTCACTTACATGCTAATACTCTTGGGAATGAATCCATCTCTCCCCACACCCCAAGCTATTGGTAATCTAGCAGAATAGATTGGGCCCTATAGCCTTGATTGGAAACCAGTCTAGAAGAAGGTAAACTTTGAATTCAAGCCAGCCTGGAGAGGGTTAAACTCAGTTGGACTACCACTGCTACTATGACTGTAATAGATATGGTGCCCTGATGACCCTCAGGGGTTATGGGATTTATTTTGTTTGATCTTCTTTATTTCCTAAATAGAAAATACTGAAAATAACTTTTGTTTCTTCTCATACTTGCAAAGTTCAATTACCTGACCTAAAACAATTACTTGAAGTAAAAACAGACCCTTATTAATAATAATAATCGCTCTATTATTCCTTATATATACAAATTTTTATTAAGACAGTATAAATCCACAAGTGTCGTAAATGTAATAGTGAACTTTAGGACTACCTTGCTAACAACTGTTTCATAATAAGAGACGTAAGACAAGGCTGTATCTTCTCACTAGATTTATTTAATATAAACAGGCAATCCTAAGAAAACTAGAAGTCCTACCAGGATTTATTATTGGTGGGCACAATCTTAAGAACACAATGTGTTGATAGCAGACAAAAAAAAATACAGTATCTTTTTAGATAAGGTAGTAATGGAAGGTGAGAACAAAGGGCTAACCATCAATTGTAAGAAAACAATGTATAGTTGTTAACAAAAGAACAGCGAAGGTTGTGGGCTCCAAATTGGTGGTAGGTATTTATTAATCCACCCACGAGGATTAAATGTGGCACAAGGCCGGTTTAATGTGGGTAGCCTGCAAGCCCATAGGCTCGGCCAAAAATATGACCTTTGAACCCGCCTAGACGTGTTCAGGTCCTGTCTACCTCCCCGAACGCACCCTTGCCTTCGGCAAAGCTTCGTCCGAGTTCCTCTCTGCATTAGAGAGTTCGACAGACACCCGATCCGGCAGCTCACAAAGCGCAGATACTACAAATTGGTGGTATGAAAAACAAGCAACTTTGAAAATTTAAATATCTGGTAAGCTCTATATGTGTTTAAATTCTCTTTATATGGAACTTACATTTGATTCATAATATATGATACATCTGATAGCCATAACAAGTAATCAATATTCTATCCGTTGTTATATTGATCTTAAACTAGGAATTAATATTTTCATAGAATACTAAAATAAATCTGTTTCCTTCTAATTTAGGCATTCCTGACCCAGTTCCTGGAGAATTGTTTAAAATTGAAATAATATGGAACAAATTTTGATTAACAGCTACAATAAATCAGTTGTTAATAACTAAAAAAAAAATAAAACATTCTGGATTTAAATCTCTCACAACAATCAATCAAAATATTTTCTTTTGATTATTCCTACAGAGGATATCCAAACTCTACATATAACTTTATATGCTAGTTCTACATATTTTTCTTCTACCAAGTGATATTAATAAGTGTAAAAAAGTAACTTTTAATGAAAAATTCTGTTATATTCTAGATTTTTGAGTTGATTTACATTTATACATATATAGCAGTACCATTATAAATCCTTTAAACATATTTGTTATTTAATTATTTATGCGATATCATTTAATATATATATATATATATATATATATATATTTGATTATTGGCAAATCAAAAATTCGAAGGTTTTTCGAAACGAGTATAGTTACATATATATATATATATATATATATATATATATATTTGTCATCCACAGACAGTGTTTTGCAGCTCATCAGTGTGGCTAGTATCCAATTGCCTCAAGCTGGTATCAAAACCTGACTGATTTTACCCCTAAGCCATTGGTGCACAGCAGGGATGAAGGTGAATTTAAATGTATTTATTTTTAGACAAGCACACCAGTGACTGGAGAACACAATTTATCTAAACAAAGAGTCTTGCAGCAGTAATAGTTAGTTTACAAATTCACTTTTCTCCCCAAAGAGCTCAATCAAAATAATTTTTTCCAGAGATAGATATATATATATATATATATATATATATATATATATGCATGCATGCATGTGTCATTAAATACCATAGAAATTTTTCTTTTGATAATTTTTTGTGAATTGTTTCCCTTTGTTGTGCGATCTTGCATGTGTCCGGATCCATTTGGTGGAAGAGGAATGCTAAATTCAGTTTTCAAGTGCTTTCAATCATTGATCATCATCTGGAAGGGATATTTTCTTTACATCTTGTGTTAAATTGTCTGCTTTTATTAAATTGGGTGTGAAAAATTGTTGTTTCATATAGGTTTATTATTGGGGGTTGTTATTAGTAATTGGTTGTGTAGGTTACCACAATATATCATATATATTTACACACACACACACACACACACTCACACACTATTAAATTTTACTATATTTATAGAGAAAGTGAGTCATCCTAATCTCTGGAAATGACCACTAAAAATATCCCCACCTCAAATTTAGAGACAGATCCTACAGATGCATGCTGGGATTTCTTTCTAACCAATAAAAATGGACAATACTCAGCCTTATTCCCCATATTTTTGTTCTTCCTCATCTTGAAGTCAGAACAATAAAACCACTTGACTGTATCCTTTTTGTGTGTGTGAGCACAATTCTTAATTTGTGAACTTTTGCTTTATTACTCTTGCTTGGCCTGGCTTTGACTTGCATATATATTATTTGCTTAGTATTATTTTGCTATGTTCTTTTTCTTCCTTTTTTTTTTATTGAGTACTTTAATGTCACTTAGTAAGAAATTACAATATTTCAATTAACCCACAAAGTATATTCAGTATCAGAGATAGAATGTTTATAGATAATGGAAGCATAGGAATTTAATACTGCATAGTGAATGTCAGTTTCATGCTTCAATGCAATCTTCACTTAGATGCATGGATTTATGAGATACAAAGACTCTCTAAAAAAATCTCTCCTTGTTATATCAAACATCATCAGTGGTCTAAACTAGCTGCAATCTGGATGACCTGATGACTCACTGTCCATCAAGTCATCTACTTTTCTGAGAATGATCACAGAGTAAAATTGATGAACACAGAAAAAAAATAAAAGGCAAAAATAAATTCACCAGATCAACTCTATACCAAACCTTTGCTTGTAGCCAAATCTGTTTGTCCTACATTTGACTGATCAGTAGAGAAGGTTAATTTTTCATTTTCTTTTAGAAAATCAAGATTGCACTCAATGTGAAAGCTGGGGTTTGATGTAGTATGTACTGACGCCAGAAATTACATTCATAGGTTTTATCAACATTCAAGCATTTAGATCATCTGAAAAATATACAGAAATACCTAACTTCCACAAGTTTTTGCTTACAATCTGACTTCAAAATTTAACTATTTCAAGAATAAATCCAAATAAAGTTGATATCTTTTGTATGGATGGAAAATATATTCAAACCAGAATTCTAATTATGAATCACCACAAGCAAAATATATGTATTTTTATACTGTATTAAAGAAGTAAAAACTGTTAAAAACAAAGGTGGAGGGGTAAAAGATTACCAAAATGGCTAATGAATAAGGTTTGTTAGCTCATTTGTTAGATTGTAATTAATAAAAACAAAAAAGTAGATAAAAGTGTATGTAACACTATAATACTACTGGGCATATATTTTATAAGACAAAATGTTTTAAGTTTGCATTGTTTATTGAAAATCACACTGAAACTAATGTACTACATAATATATTACATCATAATATAGCTAAATTGTTCAGTATAATTTCCCTTTGAAGCAAATGAAGGTCTTAATTGATGGCACAATGATCTAATAATAATGTGCTTGTAATATGCATCTTGTCCATATAAAATTTGTAAAGCTTCAGCAAATTGTATATATTTATAAGGCTTTTCCTGATCATCAACACCATGATTTTAAGTTTAAACTTAATCTTTAAACTACTTTCCTCAAAAAACAGTAATGATTTGGGAAAAAAATATTTTGTAGCATTATCTAGCATGTCAAACACCAACTTTCAAATTGAGTGTAATGCCACGGTTCTAAAATCATCCTGCTCTACAGCAATCGGATATCAGTAAGCCTTGCTGCAGACTTGGTCTTCCTAGATTTTCATTCATGAAGCAAAATCAAGAAAAGAGATACATATGGGATGACATTAAGCTGCATTCAGTAGTGTGGCTTTTGCTCAGGAATTTTAAGGAGTGTGGCATCATCCTTAAGTTCCCTTAACTCTTGGGTTCACTCTGACTTGGATTGGTAATTATGCTCTCATCTAAGGGTCAAATAGAGTTGTTTATGAAAAACCAGGTTGTCTATATTAAAAAAAAAAAAAAAAAAAAACATTTTTTTTTTTTTCTTCACTGAAAGAGATTGACCTATGGTCTTTGTTAATTCTTCTATTCTCGGACAATGCTCTGATATAAATCTTGCCACTTTTATCCAATGATATAGACTAGTTTGTTTTTTTGGGAATGGAGGTGGGATGTATGTTCTTATTGTTCAAAGAATGGGATTGTTTTTCCTAACTTTAAAAAGCCACAAGAACAAGCATTGCTTGTTAAAAGTACCCTCAGTAGAGGATGTTTGTTTAAAGTGTAATGGCTGTGTGTTCAAACTCAATGAAAGTTAATAACAATGTATCAGAATGTGGGGCCCTGGCTGGTATAGAAAGCTACATTTGTGCTGTGCACTGGTAAAACTTGAATAGTGGTGTTATCAAATGATGGCTGTACACGGAAACAAAATGGCAAACACTGTATAGGAAGGGATGGTGGAAAGTTTTTTTGAAAGAAGCCAATGGAAGCCAATCCCCAAGCAATTCTAATGTTTGATCATTTGGTTATATTTTAGAAAGTGGGTCAGGCTGAGAAATTTCCAGTACCATATCATACATCTGTATGAGAGAGAAAAACAAAACAAAAAAATCATCATGGGTACGAAGATAAACTATATCCGCGTCAAGGATAAGACAATAAACTACATCCAACTGCAAGGCCTCTGATCAGGAGGCTTTGAGGAGCATGGAACCACCTCTTAATTGCTGGTGTTCCCAGGTCCATCCTGAACCGGGGTGGTAGCACCCGTTAGGGTCCCAGCTATGGGCAAATAGTTAACCCCGAAACTGAGGTAAAAAGCATTATGAAATTGTAAAACTAGGTTTTAATACCAGAAACACTTTGTAAAAAACTTATTACCACAAATAAATTTTTGAAGAAGAAAAAATATTACCAGCAATACTTTTTTGAAAAAAAAATATTACCAGCAATACATTTTTTAAAATAATATTACCAGCTATACATTTTTGAGGAAAAAATATTACCAGAAATAGATTTTTGACAAAAGAAAAATATTACCAGGAAAAAAAAGTTGTCGGCATTAAATGACCCATTGAGGTTGATATGCCGTAAAACAAACCAAACTAGAACAAAACAAAAAAATGTATAATTTTTATTTTTCATAGAATTAAATTTTTATATATTTATTTTTAATAACATAACTAGTGTTGATCATAATTCTGAGCTTGAATATAATTAGTTATGAGACAAATAATGTATTTGTTGAAAAAAATTTTTAATTTTTTATTTCAGGTAGATGTTCCAATATATTTATATACACAGACAAAGGAAATTGATATTTATATTGAAACTGATGGATACCACGAGTGGAAAATATTTCTTTGGTAAGTCATCTTTCCATTGATTTTCTTTATTCCAAATTTCTCAATCTAACAATTTGTCCACATCAATGAAGTGATGCTGAAAAGTTATCAGCCTGGCTCATTATTCAAAACCTGAGTGTTTTTGTTTTACTGTTGATGTCTAAGGATATCTCTTGAACAAGATGATTGATTCATTCATTCATTCATCTTCTATGGCTTATCAACCTTTTGCAAGCTATTTAACATCAGTAAATTTTTTAGATTGTAAGAATTTTTTTTAAAAGCTAATGATGGTTTAGTAATAAAAGTCTTACAAATTAACTCATAACTTGGGGAAGAAGAGGTGGATTCATACCTTTCCCAATAGTATTTCCATGTAAATGAATATAATGAACCCAACAGGAATTGGAACTTGGCTCTCTGATTAACAATTCATCCATTAATCATTACACTACCTGCACATTCAAGCTTACAGCACCTGGTATTCCCAAGTTCTACAAGAGGTGACACACTTGCCCCTTTTCTGTTTATAGTTGTTCTGGACTATATTTTGCATATTTCTCTTGACATCATGGAGGAAAAAAGGACTCCTTTTGAAACCTTGCCAGAGTAGTCGGTACCCTCAACAATATCTGACTGACCTTGACTTTGCTGATGACCTTGCTTTAATTTCTCAATGTATCAAGGATGCAAAATCCTTGCTGCAATCACTTGAGCAAGTAGTGAACCAGGTAGGTCTCTATTACAATGTAAGACAATATATCCCAACCTCCCCTGAACCATCCAGTTAATAATACATCTATCAAAAGAGTTGAGGACTTTAAATATCTTGGATCTCACATAATAGATTCCAAAAAAAGCTTCAACAACTGCAAAGCTCTTTCATGGGATGTATGTGACAAATTTCATAAGATTTGGTGCTTGAACCTCTCATTCTCCTTTTAAAAGTTCAAACTTTTTGAAAATTGATTGAACCAGTCCTACTGTATGGACATTATCTGCTCCTCTTGAAAGTTGACTGGATGGAACATATACAAATCTGTTTAGAAAAATCTAGAACATCACTTGGAGATCCCATGCAATGTTTAACACAATTTACAGAGAACTGAGACCAATCTCTCTTAAGCTCAAACAAAAACAATTACAGTTTGCCAGCCACAGCCACTGAGAAGACAGGGAAATTGTTTCATGCTTACTCTTATGACATCCTTCTGGAAGAGGCTTCTCATGAAAATTGACTTTCCCAGACACCATAGCTCAGGACTCAGGGTTGGACATTGGGGATCTGGGGACACCAATGCAGGACTGAATAGTGTGGAAAGGTATTGTTAATGGAGTTCCAACCAACCATAGGGAGGTTGAAGGATGATGATGATGATTCCCAAGTGGTCACCCATCTAGATATGACCGGGCTTGACATTGCATAACTTTGGTGATTGTATGGGAAACTGATGAACAATACAAGATGAGGACATTAGTCCAAATGTAAATAATGTAAATAACTCCTCATCCCAGAAATTAAAAAAGAAATTTGAAATATTCATTTTATTTCATTATATTTTTTCCTTTCACAATTAATGTTCAAAAATAATTATCAATGTTAAACTTGTGCCAGTGAAAATTGACAAACCTTGTTGACCTATACAATGTATACATGTGAAGAACATGGTTTTGACTATGTAACTCAAAAAGAAAATAATGACATAAACAAAAGGTTAGGAAGGAAACCCCCATCAATATTGGAAAGAATTAGAAGTTAGTGTGTAGAATATTATCATTATTATTATAAATAAATAGAAATAAAATATAATAATAATAATTAAAATTATAAATAAAATAAAACAATAACATAAAAAACGTTGTATAAATTAAATAAAATTTTTAAATAATAATATGCCCAGCATGCAACAAAAACTATTCCTGCCAGAAATACTGACATCTCGCCAAAAGACATCTTGGTACAAGCAACATGTGTTCAACTTCTCTCTGTGATATGACTTGTAATACTATGGAGTAAATTCTCCCTTTTATCACATGTATCATAAAACAATTGTAACCTAAAAATTAAACACATCAATACACATAAAAAAATATAAATAAATTGTATGAAATTAACATACAATTTATCATGCTTTCCTATTAATTCTATGTTTTATTTCCTGCCATGAACTCTAGGCTAATTTCTACTGGTATGACATGAGTGAACCCCCACAAATTTCAGAGAAAGATTTTATAAATTCCAACCAACAGTAATACTAACTGTTCAGTTGATGAATGCAGAATGTTTCCTTATAGGGAAACTGTTAATCTCACCAAAACCATTACCATGAATTTTCATTACAAAGACAATCAGTTATTTATAGGGTGGGAAACTTGCAAGCTTTGAGTGAGTGATGCTTTTGGGTCTTAACAAAGACCATCCTTCTTTGAACATTCTGGACTGGCACTACAGAATTACAAAGAAAGAACAGAAACCACATCACTTGAAGATGATCAACAGCAACAACAACTTAGACTTAATAGCACATATAACTCAAAGAGAAAATAACCTAAGATGTTAATATTCCACACTACTTCAAATAAAAGGTTAGGAAGGAAATTCCTGTCAGTACTGGAAAGAATAATAACTGCTGGACTTGAGAAACCTATTTTCTGAAAAATTGTTTTAAGAGAAAGATTTTAAATTTCAACTGATATCAGTACTGGCTGCTCAGTCAATGAATGCCAAATGTTTTCTTGTAGGGAAACAGTTAATATTACCATTATCATTACCAAGGAGATACAGATGGAGTTAGATTTTACTTCTGCTTTATGATCAGGAATGGTAAGACATATTGAAAGGAGAAAAAAAAAACTTCATCCTTCATTTAGTCTCTCATTTTCTCTTCAAACTTGGAATAAATCAAAAACTTAAAGTAAAATCTAAATTGTAATCTTTTTAAAGCCTGCCACTAGAAGAGAAAGAATACCAATCTATCCTTCAGTTATTCTAAAATATATTATCATTTGTATGCTTTATAAAAGTCAAATTTGAGTTCAAGACATGTTGAATAACAGTATCATATTGGTCAGTTCTTCAAAACAACTTGGGTATAAAATATGATTCATGCTGTGTCCAGTGGGAAATGTCCACAACAAGATTTTCAATACTATATATCTAACAAATTCTGTCTAATTAACCTTTTGTTGTATTTTCCAATTTTCAAATACTAGAATTTTTTGACAACACGTTCATGCATGTTGAAATCCTTACACTATTTAGTATTGTTGAAGTTGTCACTAACATTTTTTGTCTAGATTTACAAGCTCTGCATTTCATTCAATTTTGAAAATCAATCAATGAAATTTGAATAAGCTGATTTGTTTGGAAGAATACTTTGACAAAAAACCCTACTTCATGGGTTAATAATTTCTTTAATTTTATAGGACTTCATGGTAAACAATATTTTTAAGAATTTCTTTTTCTTTCCTTTATAAAAGCAAAATAAATTCCTAGGATTTCTTACTCTTGAGCATACAACATACTACTGACCATACATAAATATTTCATTTTGGAGCCAAATTCTAACATTTTGAAGCATTTAGCCTTGTGATTTGTTTATAGTTCTTGCAAACACAAAGAGAACTGGAAACTAGATTCTTGTATATATAAAAACTTAAAGAAAAGATATGAAAAAAACTATTACATTTTAATTAAATAAATATTTGTTATTTTAATCATTAAATTGCTTTTAAAATAGTGGGAGTATTTTGTATGTTAAATAATAAAACTTAACTTTTCCCTAAAAATTAATGAAAATTTATTGTACTAAGCTATGCACCCAAGTAAAACCAATTGTACATCAACATTTGAAATCCTGACTTTTAGGACAAAATTATTATTTGTATGTTGATATTGTGTTTTGTGTTGGAATTAACAAATTATAATAGTGATAAGGCTACTTGTATGTAGTTTACTGTGTGAAGGGCTATGTATTCCGTCTTAGTGTCACCAATTGGTAGACTCAGGTTTGTAAAATATTTGCATAGTTGGTACTAGTTGCTACTCTGTGTCTGAGGTACACCTTAAGTTAGGAATTGGTTATAAGACAAGAGGAGTGGAACTTGAGTGTACTTGGCATTAAACAATTATGCAAACAAGTGGCAGCAATAAAAACAAGGAAAGATTTCTTATTACTTGTACTGTGTGTGAAATGAAAGAATATAGTATAAAGTAATTCATTATAGTTTAACAGTTCTCACTTAGGTTGACTTGAAAATTTTATCACATGTTTTATTCAGAAAGTTATGCAATATTAAATAATCACAATGATTTGCGATAAGAGGTGTATGAGTATTAAGTGAAGAACAATTATTAATTTCAGTGACTATTTTCATAACTGACAAGCTAACTGGATGTGTCTTTTTTTTTTTTTTTTTTTTCTTTTTTTTTATCATTTCACCCCAATCAAGGTGAAAATGCCACTAAAACACAGGGGGTTACAGAATGTGAGAGAAAACACTGGTTATACAGAGGATTGAGGAAAGGACAAAAGATGAACTAGATTCAAGAAGATAGACAATGGCGATTGATGTTGCATTTAAATTTTTGAAGATTGCATTTATCAGGGAAGCAAGTAAACTGAAGGCAGTTCCACAAGAAGGAAGTGCAAGAAAAGAAACTGTAGAAAAGTAGGAGTGGCAGTTGCATTTAACTATTTCAACAGTAAAAGGGTGGGACCTAAATGCCAATCTAGTAACATGCTTAAATTCATGTAGTCAGGAAAAAAGCTTGTTAGAGCAGTTGCCATGAAAATATTTGTAGAAAAGACAGAGGGAAGCTATGCCACATCAGTGAGAAAGTGATTGAAATCAAGATGCCAAGTCAGGGTCGATTATATTGCAGATCCTTCTTTGGATTTTGTTAAGAACCTTGAGATGAATAGCAGGAGCACCAGACCAATTATGGCAGCAGTAGGAATCCGTGCAGCTCCAGATATGGATTTGGGAAAAGATTCTCAGCAGCATTTCTGGCTGAGTCGAAAATATTTGTTTTGCTATTTGCTTTTATTATCTGCAAGAGCTTGTTGCTTCAATCTTCTGTTTTTAAAAACTCATTTTTTCATTTAACCTTTGATCTTTGTGGTAATAAAATACACATTCCATCACCCTTCTCACTTGTAATATATCTATCTCAATAAAGTAAACATTTTCAACACTAAAGCTGAATGAGTCAAATAAAGCTTCATAAGCTTCTGCTCAGAGATACTATATTACAGATTTTAAAAGGTGAAGATGATTGCTCCACTGGTGCAGAAAGTAAACTTTCTATTGTTTAAGACACGGATACAGATAGACTATAGGGAAGTGAATAAAATACTTATGTATATGGGAATTATATGTGTGAGCATCTATAATGTAGCTTTGTATGAATGTACAAAAATCTACCTTAGGTGACTGAACCATAAAATTTTTTTTTTTTTCAGTCTCTACTTTTACAATTTACAGTTTCCATAATTACTGGAGTAGAAAATTTCCAGAATTTACAATTGATAAGAAAAGAGAATTACTCCTATAGTGGTAAAGTTTTTATTCACTAAACTTTAAACATTTCCCTCCAATGTTAACCCCTTTTGGACCTGATTTTTGTACAATTGATTTTTTTTAATTAATGCACAGCAATTTTTTTTTTATATTATTGATTTTATGGGACATTCAATAGGCACTAGTCTTTTTAGATTCAGTATTTTTGAACACGTTATTCAGAAAGGGAACAAAAATATTCCAAATTTATTATGTAACAAACAACTGGAGTTATTTTCAGAAATTAATAATTGAATATTATTAACAAATACTTTCTTGGGATATGCAAAAACAGCATTGAAAACAAAGTGAATTAAGAAAATAAATCTTAAGTTATTTTTTTACTGTTTTTGTTTACAGTGTCATATATATATATATATATATATATATATATATATATATATATATATATATATAAATTTTTATCTATCAAGAACAATTTTAAAGAAATCTATAAAAAAAATAATTTAGTGTAATGCATTTCATCTTCGAGGACTAAAGTGATTATGTTGATGTGACTACACATGTGCATGAAGGAGAGGGGATGCTGATAATTTTTTTTCTTTTTTCATGTTTTGGATATATAGTCTAGCTAATTTCATTTACCTTTTTTTTTTTTTTATTTTGTTTGTTTTTATTGCTTTTGTTATTAAATATCCCACATTGTGATAATAGAAAATCTCCCAAGGAAGGTGAAATGTAAGAACCTGTACATAAATTTACTCTGAAGGATTTAGCAATTAAAGCACTTTCTAAATATTTTCATCTTAGTAAATTGCTTTCTCTTTTATTTAGAGTAGCATTTTTTAAATCAAAATTATTGTCCGATTCATTACTTTACACTGTAATTGTTTAATGTCTCTAAGTACAGTCATATATACACACACACACACACACATATATATATATATATATATATATATATATATATATATAATTTGTTAAGCATCTTACCTCACTGGATCTAATGATTATTGCTGAAAAAGTCTATCAAGCTCTAGATAAGAATGGTGAAGTTCAGACTGTTGCTTGGATATCTAAAAGGCATTTGGTAGGGTTTGACATACTGGTCTTATTCACAAGTTGGAAAGTTATTGATTTCTGGATAATTTTTTTAACTAATTCAGTTTTATCAAATTATGAAATGAAAGTTATCTTGAATGGCCACTCATCTAGATCTTCTTTGCATTAATGTAGATTCTTCCTCAGGACTCTGTCCTTGGACCTTTATTGTTCCTAATTGTCATAAATGACCTTCCGGATGTCATCAATTCTCAGCTGGGTATCCATGCTGATGACACAACTTTTTACTCTTGTCAATAGTAAATTTGTTTGGTTCAATAAGGTCATATTGGCTCTGACCTACAATCTGTTGTTAAATGAGGCAAGGAATGGTGGCTTAATTTTCATGTTACCAAACTGAAACTACTCTCTTTTAATCATCTGAGATAACCCTTTTTACCTTCCATAAGCATGACTGAAGCTAACCTCCAGAAGAGTGACTCAGTGCCTTCTCGGTACCACAGAGCAGTGGTTCATGGGAAGAAACTGCTTAAGTGGAACTTATTTCTCACCAGTGAAATACAGAGAATGATGGTGTTTCCCTACAAAGTGTGTAGCATGGCAGGTCCTAGCCATGAAGGTTAAAACTAGAAAAATTTAGTTCATCTGAGGACTTTCCATGTAAATAGTGATAAAGCAGTGAGAGGCTTGCAACATCTTTTCTGTGAGAGAGGGTTTGTAGGGTGGAAAATAATTTGTCACCCATAAGGATGTGGAGACACTTTTGGATTCTATCAAGACTGGAAAGTGAGGACTGGGCAACTTCTGCCCAAATATGACAGTCAAGTGCCATACATGATACACAGTTGGGCAATCATGTATCTTTTGATACATGACTAACAAGGCAGAATTTTTCCTGCAGAAGGTTGCCATTTCTTTCCACAGTAGACTGGTTGCCAACCAAAGCTAAAGAACCTAGTCTCTCCTGCTATTTAACCCATAGTTGGTGAGAGAAGAGATGGATTCATACTTTTTTCAAGGATATTTGGGCATAAGTGAATCTAACAAACTCTACTGGAATTTGAACTCGGCTCTCTGAGTTCTCATTCCGAGCCAATATCCATTACACCACAACACACATCCTAATATGACAGTAGTACTCCATTTTAAGCCTGATCTGGCTGTTGTGGATATATATATATATATATATTAAAAGAAATATTGTTTGTTCAATATACATGCGTCCTGGGTATGACGATAAACTACGTCCAACAACAAGGCTTCAAATAATGTTTTCGGAAAAATAATGTTGCCAGCTATGCGTTTTTGAAAAAATAATGTTGCCTGCTATATGTTTAATAGTACTGTATATTTAATATATGTATAGGTATATGTGTATGTATGTATATATATATGCCTTAGTTTGGCATTAAATGACCCACAGTGGTTGATATGCCATAAAACCCAACCAACCATCAATATACACAGCTAAACAGTTTCATGTAGAATCCTCATCCTTTATTGGGACCAGAGAAATGTTTCAAAGAAAAGGTTTCTTATGAAGATAGTGGTAGGGCTATCTACATCTTTTTTGTTAGGCAGAAATATGTTTTATAGTAACATTATTCTTTTTAACCATTTTTTTATAAGACTTTAATTTCTCTGGTATTATAAACATGGAAAATGTGATCTTTGTAAAAATGTACTCTATACTATTTATCGTGTTTTTTCACTGTGAATTTAACAGGAACAGATGCACTATATTCTATTTTTCACTTAAAAGGTCACTGTCAATAGGAACTTTGATGACAGTGAAGAATGACAATAACAAGAATGTAATTGACAAATATTATAAGATAGTTATACATTCCACTTGTTACTTCTTGATATTAAGGATTATTTTTCAGGACTCTATATATTTGGTAGTTTTGAATAAATTGATTCTGACAGTCTTACCAGCCTCACCATTACAATAAATACTAAGGGATTGTTTGATTGTCATAACCAACTTCCCTCCAAGTCTTAGCCTCTTACCCAGCAGCTGGAAGTTTTATCTTAGAATATAGAATAACATTCAAGAAGAGAAAATTACTAGGAATTTTCTAGCCGTTTCCTGAGAGAATTGTATATTTCAGGTTTCTTTGATATGTTCTATTTGTAGTTACAATTGTAATCTGTATTGCTTCTGATAAATTACTTCACTTTTTGAAAAGCTTTAGAATAAAGTAGAATATTGTGCCCAACATTAAGCTGACATTAAAAGTCACGATTTGCACAAAACATGTGAGAAACCTTAGAGGTGGGAATTTGTTTGCTATTATTTTTTGTGATGGGAAAAATTTTCTTTCATTTAAAACCATTAAAGCATGAATAAGCATTACAAAGATTTTCTTCAGTCTTCTCACTAACTGAACATTTAAAAAAAAAAATGAAAAGACAAAAACAAACATCTGTTTATATATACTTACCATACATCTTGCTGGACAATTTTTCTCACCAGAATCTATCTTACATATTTATAAATCTACTGTTCATCCATGCATTGAATATTGCTGCCACATCTGGTCTGGGGCTTCTGCTATATGTTTAAAGATTCTTGATAACATCAGAAGAAGAATCTACAATGTTATTGATCCTGACCCAGCATCTAGGCTTCGATCACTTTCACACTCTTGTAATGTAGCTCCCTGTGCCTTTTCTATAAATACTTTCATGGTAATTATTTTGATGAGATTTCCTCTATGTTATCTAGACTTTATGAATTTAAGTGCAGTATTATATTGCTGGCAAGGTCTCATCATTTTACAGTTGAAATGGCTAGATGTAAGTTCTATGCTAATAGTTTCTTCTTCTCTTGCACTTCTCACTTCTGGAATACTGTTCCAGCTTGAAAATTTAAATGCAGTCAATTGTTAACATCCATCATAATTCTTGTTCTTTTATTATTCTCCCTCCTTAATAGTGTTTTTTTTTTCTCTGACACTCAGTAACCCCCTTGCATCTTATTGGCTTTATTGCCCTTCTTGGGGTGAAATGATTAAAATAAATTTGAATGATATCTTTTTTTAAATGAAAATATTTTCTTTGACTTCCCCACCCACAAGCTAACATTATGATTTCATTTTCTATGATATTTTTTCTGAACCTAACAAAGTATCGATTAGTACTTTTATTTCATGCTTTTTCTCACAACTAGTTTCAGTTAGTTGTATGGTTTGAAAATTACTGTTAGAATCAGCCAGTGCAAATGTCTTGAAACTTCTGACAATATAAATACATCACTATATGACTTAAAATTCCATTCAAATCCATGAAAATGTCATTTTTGTTGGTCCAACCCTGGACTTATTCCTGTCACCAATCATCTTTAATCTTGTCACTGACAAAATATGGAAAGAAATGAAGAAGAAATTCTGCTCTATATACATACTCTGATGTGCCAAAAGTCATGTGATAGCATGCCACTCTCTAACCTGGTGAAGTACAAAGTGCATCAATTCCACAAATGATTAGAAGACCTCTACAAATATATTGAGCTATGCCATCTTGATAGCTGTCTGTAATTCCTTGTTATTTATAGGTGAAAGATCTTGCATGTGAATAGATCACTTCACCATATCCTATAATCCTCAACTGGGTCCATGTCGGGCAAACATGGGACTACACTATTTGTTAGAAATGATCAACCTCACCAGTGTTCACACTGACTTTTTTTTATCATTTCACCTCAAGGAAAGCACCAAGATACATTTAGTTTGTTTTAGATTTTTATTGCTGATATTTTTTTTTTCAAAAATGTATTGCTGGTAATAATTTTTTCTTCAAATACTTATTGCTGGTAATAATTTTTTACAAAGTATTTCTGGTATTAAAAGCTATTTTTACACTTTCATAGTGTTTTGACCCCAGTTTGACTATTTGCACATAGCTGGGACCCTAACAGGTGCTACAGCCCCGGATCAGTGTAGACCTGGGAACACCAACAATTAAGAGGTGGTTCTATGCTCCTGATCAGAGGCCTTGATGTTGGACGTAGTTTACCGTCTTTCCCAGGACACGGATGTAGTTTATTGTCATAGCCAGGATAGATTAAGATACTAGGGGTTACTGAGTGTGAGAGAATATAAGATAAACATTAAGGAGAGAGAGTAATAAAATAACAGGAATTAAGATGGTGGAAGCTAATGATTGACATTGCATTTAAAGTCTTGAAGATCAAAGTTGACTGGAAGAGAGTTCCACAAGTGAAAAGTGCAAGCAAAAAAACTGTCAGCATAAAACTTATGGTTACATCTAGCCAATTCAGTTGTAAAATAAGGGTACTTTGCAGCCAATCTAGCATTATGCTTAAATTCTTAATACCAAAAAGGAAAGCTCAGAACAATTACCATGAAACTATTATAGAAAAGACACAAAGAAGATACATTACTTACCAAATATCAGAACCTAATTGATATAAGTTTGGCCATTTCCATGATATCAATGTATATTGGTTCCACCTACCATTACATTTAGATCCTACTATCTCCAGATGTAATTACTGTCCAGGCAACAGCAACTGCTGCTGTATTCTTTGTCATTTAAAATGTTAAACTTATGTTTTCTTTTTCATTAAGAGTAAATCTATAAAACCTCTTTTATTTTATACAAGATATAAATGATTTTTTTTACTCTTCTTTTCCAGTCAGAAATTATTAAATTACTGCAGACAAGGCATCCACAAATTTTTCAGTGAGAAAAAATGTTTAAAAAGTACATTCAAAATCAGTTGATTATTCTGCAAAAATGTCTTCGGCAATCAAAATCTTTTCTTACAATTTGGTACAGAAAAATAATCTTGTTTAACAGTTTGCCAGATTATTCATAAATACAAACTATACATAATATTATTGTTAAATGATTACTAAAAGTTATATAATGTTGATTTAATCTGTAAAAAACATAGAGATCTATTTGACTTACAAAATATTTAATAATATATAGATATCTGCCTGGTGCCTCGTGGCACATAAGGCCATTGGTAAGGTTTTGGATTAAGGATTGTTCCATGGAGTGGGTGATTGGCCCTACATCCAACTTCTGTACTCTGAGCAAGACTTGGTTTTCTGTCATGATTTTCCTTCACTTAGATGACCAAATGTTTCCACATTAATGATTTCCTTCTACCTGGGATTGGGAATTCAGTTTTCCTTCTCCTAAACTGGTTGCCAACCAAGACTGAAGATCTGTGTCTGTCCTACATTTAATATCATCATCATCATCATCCCCTTGACTTTTGTAATCATAGGGGGTATCTGAATACTGAATCTACTCCACAATAATCTATCAATGGCAGCCATCAGCAATTGTGGTATAGTCATACTTGTACATTGTCCAACCAGTTTTTGCGTTGGTATCCTCTCCTATGTCCACCTTCAATGGTACCTTGCATGAGGGTCATGCACAGGCTGTCATGCCTTGTAATGTGTCCAAACCTCACCATTTTTCTCCATTTGACAGTAGCAAGAAGAGGTTTCTGGTGGCCCACAAAACTTTCAACCCCTTTCTGCACAAAATCATTGCTTTTATGTTCCCAATAGAAGATGCCAAGGATTTTTCTAACGCATTTGTTCTCAAATGCTTGGATCCTTCTCTCTGTTTCTGCCAACAGTGTCCACATTTCACATCCATATAGAAGAATGGGGACTACCAGAGATTTGTACAGTCTGTACTTCATTTGAAGGCTGATTTTTCTCCTCCATATTCTTGCTGATTTGGCCATCACTGCCATGGATGCAGCAGTCTGTGTGCGGATTTCTGAGTTGCAGGTATTATCTTCAGACAAGATTGCTCCCAAGTATTTAAAACTGCACACTTCCAGTGAATTCCCATTCATGGTAATGTTGACACTAGTGTTACTGTTTGTGCTAGTCACCATTACTTTAGATTTCTCAGAACTTACCTCCATTCCATATGTTCCTGCTCTTTTGTCAGGTATATTGGTCAAGTCCTGGAGCTCACTGTTACTACCTGCTATGAGGTGAATGTCATCTGCAAAATGTAGGTTACAGACAGGTCTACCACTAATAGAGATTGAAGGATCATGGTCATTCAGGAGTTCTTGCATGATCCTCTCTAGAAATAGGTTGAACAATGTGGGTGAAAGTACACTGATTATATGACTTGGATAATTCCATTATCTACATTGAATTCCCTAAGGATTTTCTAAAGACCGTCATGCTATACACGATCAAATGCTTTGTTCAAATTGACAAAGTTGTGGAACACGTCCTTCTAATGTTTCAGGTATTTCTCTATGAGGATCATACAATTGAAGACCTGACCTGATTGTACTTCATCCAGTTCTAAAACCTGCTTGTTCTTCTGATAGCAGTTCTTCTGATAGCAGTTCTTCAGCCTTGGATTTCCAACAATTCAAAATGATACAAAGTGGAACTTTACTAGGATGACTGATCAAGCTTATTGTCCTATAATTTCAACACTGCCTGAGGCTTCATTTCTTTGGCAGAGAGATTACCAATAACAGAATCCACTCATTAGGCAACTTTTTTGTTCCCAAATCTTCTGGCATAGTGCCGTTATGGCTTTGACGGTTTCTTCACCTCCATGTTTTATCAACTCGGAGGTAATATTATTCACTCTGGTTGACTTGCCAGGTTTTGAGCTCCTTACTGCAAAATCAACCATCCTCTTTCAGTATTGACAGACTAGTCTCATCATCTTCTGTAGAGTGCTGGTCAGTTTGCAATATGGAGATGTCTGGGTCAAGCTAGTAATTGTATAAACCATTACAGTTTATATATAATATAGGTTCAATCAATGCACTTGTCGATATCAAAATTTTTATAACCCTCATCTCTTGAATTCATTTAGAATCAAATGTTTCCCTCTCTAAGATGAACACTTGAAAACTGACATTACAGAATCACCATCAGAAATAGAAAACGGACCACTTAAAACTAAAATCTTATGCTCTATTGTGCTATTATCTTCTATGTGACATGTCCCTTCACTCCACAACATTCTATTCCTTGTAGCTCTTAGCAACATTTGTCCCTTTATCAAACCTCCCACCCATTGTTCTGCCATCCATTCATACAAACTTATTAGGTGGCCTGCTGTCTTCCCCAGTCCCTTCAGCCTTTGATATGTCCTGTGAGTATCAAAGTCTCCATCCCCTCTCCTTCATTATGTTTCCAAGAAATTTCATCTGTCTCTTTCTGATTCTGAGTATAAAAGTGTCCTTTTTGTTTCAATTATAATATTTCTTTGTTACTTACATGCTCTGCCCATGGTACTCAGCATCCTCCTGTATAACATTTTTATTGCCTCCAGTTTTCTCCCGTTCTGAGTAAGACGATAAACTACATCCAACAGCAAGGCCTCTGATTATGAGGTTTTGAGGAGCATGGAACCACCTCTTAATTGCTGGTGTTCTCAGGTCCACCCTGACCCGGGGTGATAGCACCTGTTAGGGTCCCAGCTATGGGCAAATAGTTAACCCTGAAACTGAGGTAAAAAACATAAAATATTACCAGCAATACCTTTTTGAAAAAAAACTATTACCAGCAATACGTTTTTGAAAAAAAAAATGTTACCAGCTATACGTTTTTGGAAAAATAATATTACTAGCTATACATTTTTGAGGGAAAGAATATTAACAGAAACATATTTTTGACAAAACAAAAATATTACCAAAAAGAGAAAATGTTGTCAGCATTAAATGACTGATTGAGGTTGATATGCCATAAAACAAACCAAACATACCAAACCATTTTTCTCTTCATCTGTGAGGCTAAAATAATTAGATCTTTTTTTCCTATGAATTAATTTTTCAAGAGTTATTTTGCCTATTGTTACTGCATTTTGTCTAATTTGTTCCATCCAGTACTAGCTCAAGTGTATAATCCATAAGGAAAGAAAGCAATCTGTTTTTTTTTCTCCAGAAATGGAAGCAAAGAGAAAAAATGACAAATATATACTAAAAGCTACTGAAAAAAATTGTTCGAAGTCTGCATTTGATTAACAAACAAGAAAGTGTAATTGATTTTACTAGCATTTCAGTGTTTATTTATCTGCCCCAAAACATTTTGACTAGTAGTAATTTACATTGCCTATTTTTTAAGTTTTACAAATAACAAAAAAATACATCAATGAAAAGATGAACAGACATATGTCAACAGTGGGCAATGATAAAAATAGTTGTGTAAAGAAGCAATTAGAAACATTTTCCTTTTGGTTATGATTCTAAAAGAATATCGTGTTTTGATAATGTTCAGGAGGTTAATCCCCAACTGAGTAAAAACTTTTTAAGTTGTAAATAAGTGTTGAAACACTCGCAAAATAAACTTTGTTAATCAAATATTTAATTCCTAGCTTGCTTTTGAAAGTTATTTTCATCCTTTATTAAGTTGATAATCTAAAATTTTGTTTCAGTCTTAAGATAGTGATCATTCATAGCAAAATACAACAATTATTCATGACAAAAAAAATCTCTAAGATCTTAAAACATTGACTTCTCATGGTTGGCAGTTTTATTACATCAACTGCAAGTTATCTCCTACTTGGAATTTTCTGATACTTTTTCTGATATCTGCAGACACCAACAATAAGTTTATTTTCAGTAATATTTTGGTTGAAGCTATAAATCAACATATAAATTTTTTTATTGCCTAAGTTGGCATTTGAATTCAGATTTTGTAATTGACAGCCAATGCATTAAAAGGAGTTATCTGAACCACTATAAAATAAATATGGAGGCGCAATTGAGATTTCATTAAATACAGTTATATTCTATGTACTATTGAAAAGTTATCACTAAAAAGAAGGAAGGCTGAATATGGTGTGCCTGTCCTTGCCTTGTGTATGCAATGGGTAGGCATGATTAAAGGAGTTAACTATAGTCAGGATCATTGAGTCAATACAGTCTTTTCTTTAGCTACATAGTAAGTGTTTCACCAATGGTACATACAGTTTTGAATTCAGAGTTTTCCTTCTAAACTGGTTGCTACCCAAGGCTATAGAACTTAGTCTGTCCTGTTATTTACCCATAGCTAGGAGGAGGATAGATGGAGTCAAACTTTACCCAAGAGTATTAGCACATAAGTGAATGCAATGAACTTGACTGGAATTCAAACTCAGCTCTCTGATTCCTTGATCCAAGCTGATATCCATTACTCTACCGTACCTCCTAATTAATAATTAGTAGAATATAATATAGATGATCACAACATGCAACAAAAAAAAAAACGAATTGAAGATTCCTAACACAATACTGAATCTGTTCAAAATGAGAATCAATCCTGACAGAATATTGTAATTGAATGAAATCTCAATTATCTGCAGCAAGCAGAAGAATAATCTATTAAGATAATCTCATACTAATTCTAATTAGATGGAGAAATAGTTTCCATGAAGCTGGTAGCGGTCTATTATTGTAGGTACAAATTCACCACCAATAAAAACCATCCAGTACTAGTTTTTATCAATTGTTATATTATCAAGATAGATTTTGCTAGTACATAGTGTACAGTTATCTCTCTCAAGTTTTCAGAGTTTGAATGAAGGTTGAGGCAATCCTTCCACTGATAAATTTAATCCCAGGTATATTTAGATTTGGTGATGAAACCTTTCTGTAACAAACTCCATGTAATGTTTCTGCTCTCTCTTATTTGGCTTCTTCAGTTTCTTTGATCTTAAATTGTTTCTAACTTGAGTTTTCCACTGTTTGGATCATAAATAAATCCATGAACAGTAGGCCTATTTTTGTAATAGTCAATATATTTAGAGAAGAGTTATATATGAGGATGTTGTAGATAAATATGGAAATGTGCATTGATATTTAAATAAGAATTCTTTTGTACCATATCAACCAGAATATATAACCAAGTATTACCACATAGTTACCTGCTCAGAACTTTTGGAATGTTTCCCTGTCACATATAATCTTTTTCACATTGACCCTAATGGTCCTTGAATAATTGACTGTCAGCATTAATATCAGGTACGAATAATATATTTGACATATCTGAATTAGTGTCCTGAGGATATTATAATTTCAAAGTGGAAGTGAAAAAATGCTAAGATAAGTGATCAAAAAAACTCATAAAAAAGCCATAAAGAAAATAATACTTTCATTTTAAATAAGCAATTTTTTTAATAAACTAAGTAATAATTAATATAACTTAATAAAATAATTTATAATAATATTTTAATTAACTAAATGCTGTTCACAGTAGTCTGTCTTGATTTATAATAAAGTAATATTTTATAAACTAAATTATTAAAATGGAAAGATTGATTATTGCAGACATATACAACACAAATTAATCATCCATATTTAAAATTTAAAGGAAATGTTCTCAAAAATAAATTATAATTAGCAGGTAAATGCAAAAATATTCTCCAAATATGCCATTTTAGCTTTAAAATAATTTTATCTATAATTTTTCTTCTATATCTGTTACAGGTGAATATACTGGCCTGCAAACAGATATCAAATGACAGAAAACAACAACAAACAAAATGAAGACTTTAGTAAAAAAAAATATATTGCCAAGTTTATTTTTGTTAAAGAAAAATAAACAAAAATAATGTTAGTATGAATTAGGCAAAAGATAACTCTGCAAGCTCATGTAGAGGTTGAGAAATAGTGTTGTCCTGAAAAGGACAGTTTCTGTGTTGTCCTAAAAAGGACAGTTTATTTAATATCATTTCTGCTGGTGAGGATGGCTGGAGTAGGAAGCCTGTTGGAGCAGCAGGAGCTGGTGGCCTACTGGAGATGGTTGGAGATGATGATGGCTGGCTGGAACTGTTGCTGATGATCTGCTGTCAGCTGCTGCCAGAAGAGATACTACACTTTGATCCTCATCATTGTAGAATTTGACTCACAATCTTGATTGTTCAATCATCTTGACCACAGAAGGAATGTCTCTCCACTGAAATGAGATGTGACATAAGGTCAGATTTTATGTGGGAAACCTGAACATGTACACTCAGTCCAGGTTACAAAAATTCTCCAGTCCCCGCAACCATCAGTTGCACTGTCATGGGTAGTAAATACCAATCCCCCTATCTAGTCCAATGAAAGGGTGCAGCCTCATGCAGCTGTTCCCTGGGGAATTATTTTCCTCAGCTGCAACTCCATCCACAGGCAGTGGCCACAACTGAGTTACACTCTACCTGAAGACAGATGCAAATGAGAGATGATAATTCTCCTACAACATGGCCCATGGATGTCAGGTTTTCATTATTTTTGAGCCCTCTTTATATCTTCTATCAGTCTTACAACAACAATGGTTAAGCTTTCAGTTGTTCTTTAAAAAAATAGTTGAAGTACCAATAGGATACAACATGGCCCTCTGCTCACTGTCATAGATAAATGGCTTGTGTAAAATTTTAATAAACAGCAACTAAAAACGATTAAAATGAAATTTGTTGTGTGAGTATGCTGGTTGTGTTTAAGTTGGAAAACACATCTCCTTTTATATTTATCCCACAACAAAAATGGCAGACTCATAATTTAAGTCCATGTAATAAAATGTCAAAGTAACAACAAAACTATATATATATATATATATATATACATATATACACACAAATCATAATTATGTATTAACAAAACAAAGGTATACATAGACAATAGAATGTTGTTGCATGTTATAAAACAATAGATATTAAAGAAGAAAACATTTATGTGAGAGAGTTCAAATGTCAACAGAGAACCAAGGGAAGCAAACATGCCTCGGTGGCAGCATTCTTATCAACATACAACCTACACCTGAAAGCTAGAGAAAAAAATGGTGAAAGAGAGGACAGAATGTCACTGCCTACTTATAGGCTTAGGGAGTGTCCCCTAGCGACAGTTTTTTTTAGAAAAGTAAGTGGGGAAATTCCACAAACTAATTACTAGTCAAAATTAATAACAATGTTTGACAATGCTTTATCTAATAAAATAAAAATAATAGTGATGCTACTAAAACTGCTACAGTAAAAACAGATATGGAATGAAGGCCCAGTTTAAAGTTAGATTTGATCTTGCTATAGAAGTTCTTGTAGCTCAATTGGTAATAACAGCTGGTGCATTTAACTAGTATTTCCTGAGTAAAGCTGTGATAAGATAAATGCAAATTCTAGTCTAATAAAAATAAAAGTTGATGAAAAAAAATCATCATCCATAAAAGTAGAATTTAATTATCTAAATATCAAGTTTTATAATTTTTAACAAAAAAAAAAAAAAAATAACCTAAAACTTATTTCAGTAAGTTTTTTTATTTTACAGTAAGATTCAATCTGTACAAGACCCAGGGGCCAATTGAGGCAGAGGGTCATGTTAAGGGGTAGTTTATATGAATAGGAGGGGGAAGATAATGGTTAACTTTAGATTTGGACAGGTTAAGTTGGGAGTCTGTTCCACAGGACAGTGGTTCATGGGAAGACAATGTTTGAGTGGAACTTACTTCTCACTGATGGAATACAGAGGGAATGTGGGTAATTTGTTTTTATGTATAAGTGGGATGGCAGATCCTAGTCATGAAGGTTAAACCTGGTGGAACCTAGGAACGTAGTTTGTCCAAGCACTTTCCATGAAAGTAGTGATAGAGCACTGAGAGACTTGCCACATCCCACCTGCGAGAGAGAGGTTGGAGGGTGAAAAATAATTCTTCTCCAACAAGGACTCTGAGACACTTTCGAACTTTATGAAAACTGCTGGGTATTGAAAAATCAAGAAGAGGTTTTGACAGTAGTCACTTATCTATGTAAGCACAACTGACTGAAACAATTGAGCTATAATTTTAAAATATCTACATTTATAAATGTAGTTTTTGCTACAAAGTATCAAAGTAATTATTAATTGATAACTTTGAGAAAAATATTTTTTCCTGAAATAAAGCATTTCACTGTTCATTATTTTGATTGACAGGAAATGTTGTCAAAGCAATTGTTTCACCTGTTCAACCCCAGTAGCCACCTGCACATCCTATTAATCTTTTGGTGACTTGAACTTTTCAGCCTTGACAAAGATGAAAAAAGGGGTTGACTATGACAGGAATTTTGAACACGGTTAATACTGTTTGTTTTTTTTCCATATGCTCATAGTATATTAGCAGCATTTTGGCACATGGAAAGCAAAAACAAAACTAATTGATTATTACAAAATAAGAAAACAATTACTGTCAAAAAAATTTTTTTAATATTTTATAAGTGCAATGCAATCAAAAAAAAATACTGTCCACTGATCTGCAAGCAAAAAATAATCAAGGAAAAGTAATTTGAGATAAATTGTGTTTTATTTGACAAACTTAAGAGAAAATTCTATTTCCACTGTCATCAGAAGATTCCACTTTCATAGAGGTGGGCAATTTACCATCTCTATATAGTGGACTTATCAGGTAACAAATGGTCTGGCGATCACTTGTGATGTGAAACTGACCATCACAATACAGTATTGATTTCTATGTCCACATTGTCTATATCTACAAATGTTGTATTGCCAATACTGAGCACTCTTCCAAATTTTAATTGTATACATATTATTATTATTATTAATACTCTTCCATCATTTTCCAGCTGGTTAGTCCTTTGAACCAAACAGCCAAACTACCTGAAAATGTTTTGACTATAGTGGTGAAGACTTATGCAGAAACAATCACACCCTTCAGCAGAATTGAATATGAAGAACTGGTGTGCATAGTATGCCATAAGGTCTCCAAACAACCCTTCATAGATTTTAAATTCAGAGTTGTCCTTTTACTAGACTGGCTGCAAACTAAGGCTACAGAGCCCAGTCTCCCCTACTATTTAGCTAGATGGAGAAGAGATGGATTCATACATTTTCCAAGGGTATTTGCATGTAAGTAAATATAAAAATAGCTGCTAAATGTACAATCCAAGATACAATCTAAAAATACTTTTACAAACTTTGGAGGCAGGTTCCTCACACCAAAACAAGGGAAAATCTCCAAGTACTCCCACATGATATCAAATGATTTTGCAGACCCCCATGACATGCTGGTGAAGTATCTCTGCATTATTAATGTCTCCTGCATAATCCTATTGTTTTAAGTTGCCCCAAAGATAAAAATTTAAAGGACTGAGATCAGGGGAATGTGCAGGCTATGGAACCAGTCCTACCCTACCTACCCATCTTTCATGGTAGATGTCAGTCAGTGCATTGTGAACAATGTAACTAAAATGTGCTGGAGCCCCATCATGAATGAACCACATGTGTCTTTGTATTAGCAGGGGTACCTTCTCTAACAGGTCTGGAAGTGTGTTCAAAGTCAAGTCCCTGTAGACAGCTCCTGTAAGAAGTGCTGGGAGAATATATGGACCTACCAGATAGTCATCTACAATTCCAGCCCACACATTAATTGTAAACTGATGCTGGTGTCTAGCCTGTATTGTACCATGGGGATTCCAATCTACCCACAAATGTTGCTTGTGTAAATTTGTTATTCCATCTCTTCCAATGTTGCCTCATCCATAAAATTGTCTGAAGCATCAAACAACAGATCGGAAGTTTGTGCTATAAACCATCAGCAAAAGTTCTTATGTGATGAGTAATTAGATGGTGAAAGAATCAGCACTCATTGCAAATGATACACGATGTGTATTTGTTTGAATCTTACTTCTGGGTTGCTGAAGGTACCTATTTATCTTTTAGGTGTATTTTATTCTTCTAGCATTCTAGGAACTGTTGATGTCCAATTTCTAATGTCTGATGCTATGTTTGACCAAAAAAAATAAATAACTAAACATTCACTTATGATTTTTAGTGTATCACTTGGGTGTGAAAGATTATATAGGTGTTGGAATATTTGTTTCCTCAGTGTGGGAGGAATGTATGGTCTGGGGTTGGTTAATGTAGTATCACAAAGTGTTTTATTGCTGAAAAAAACTAAAAATTGTTTCAGTCTTAAAGAGGTATTTGATGATATTTCTGTTAGTGTAGATTCAGATTTCTGTTCATCAAAAATTAAATCATGACTTAATCTATCATCAGTGATTACTGTTATATCTTCACATGTCAGTGCATCAACTATAATATTTTGTTGTCCCTTAATGAATATATGTTGTGTACTGAGAGGTAAAATCTAAGTATCTAATTTCTCTAGGAATGTATTTGTTTGCACTGCAGTTCATGGCATGAGTGAGAAGTTTGCGATCTGTGTATATTACAAAGTTTCTACCTTTGAGTATATATCTAAATTGTTTAATTACTAAATATATAGCCAACAATTCTGTGGAAAAGGTGCTATGATTTATTTGGGCTTTGGGTAATTTCTCTGAGAAAAGAGAAATAGGCTTTCTTACCGAATTGATTTCCTGTTCAATTACAGCTCCTATCACCATGTTGGGCATGCCCATAGTGAGGAAGATGCATGCATTTTTGTCATTGCTGATGTATGAGAGTTTAGTGAAGTTTGCAAGGATAGAGTTGGCTGTAGTGAAGGCATGAAGGACATCCTGTTGTAGAGTGGTGATTTTTTTTTTTCTCTAATAGATTGGTCAAGCATATAGATGATAGATTAGGGATAAAATGATGATTATAATGTATCAGTTCGATGAACCTTAACTGTCAGATGGAAATAGGTACAGGGAAATTTTCAACTGCTTCCATTTTTCCAGGAAAGGTGAAATCTCACTTTTAACTATGACATGTACAAGAAATTTAACCTCAGTGGTGCCAAATTATATACTTATCTAAATTGATTTTTAATCCAAATTGTGATGCATGTGGTCTTTGTGTTCATCAGTATTTTTGCTTGCAATAAGGATATCATTGAAGTAAGTATATAAAAATAGTAATACCCTCAGGACTTGGTCACTTGGTCTTTGAAATGATTGGGTGGCATTTGTAAGACCAAATGGTATCCAAACAGAATTGTCACCAATGTTTTGTGAATATCCTCTTCCGCTACCAGAGTCTGAAAGTAAGCTTTCACTAGATCAATCTTTGAGAATGTGTGTGATCCACATAACCTGAGTGCAAACCTGGGAAATGATCAGGGATGGTAGGTGCATTTAATTTATGGAAGTCCACACAAGGTCAAAATCCCTTACTGTCTGGTGTTGGAACAAGGTGTAGGGGTGATGCATAGGGGCTTTCAAATGGGTGGATTATCTCTTCTCATAGCATTTTTTTAGTTTTTGGCAAATTCATATTTGTGTGGATGTAGTCATGCCAATATTTAATGTCCTATCTTTTGTGCCATAGGGGCATGAATGCATGTACCATTTGCAGCTTGTAGTTTGAGGAGACTAGGATTGGGTGTAGGTCCACATCCTAGTTTAATGACACTGACTGCTGCTCTAGTATCCACTAGGAATTTGTAGCTGTTATTTTTGTCAACTGCATAAAATAAACAGCTTTCTTTGTGTGTACCAATCAGAGTAGTCATGATCACTCACCAGTTTGTTCATTTCACTTAGTTGGTATTATGCCAACGAGGTTAGATACATTTTCTTGCCTTGTTACCAAATATGTAGTGATACCAACAAATGCCACTGGTGTGTGTGTGTGTGTTCTTCCAAAGCTAAGACTTCTTTGGCATGGAGTATGATTGCATCTGCGTAAGGTACATATGTATCTCCATTGTTGCTGACTTAACAAAAATTGCATTTGTTGCATTTGCTTTTGTAACTCTGCAAGTGCTTCTAATGGCTCTTCATGTGAACTCATTGTATTGGTGTATTTACCGGAGCTTCCATATATTTCCTGATGAAGTTGCTATGGCTTGAAATATGGAGGTTAACACTTGTTGCAAAGGCAGAAATAGGTAGCCTGGAAAACAGAACCTTGTTGTTGTTACTGTTGTGGAGGTTAACTCCTTCTCTGCCTCAGCAAATGTAAATTCAAGTAAAACAAATACATTGAGTATGGGTAAATAAATGTATAATTTATTTACATATTGATGTGATGGAATAACCTGCCACCCCCATGAGTGGCGGCACTATAGGTGGTAACCACCTATAAGTATCTGTTAGGACAGCAGACAGGAGAGTCAAGCTGGGATCTGCAAGAACTAGCAGGCTTCCAATAGCAGCACGCACACAACTCTATTGACTTGCAACGACTGTGCGCATAACTATTACTTCCTTGCTTGGTGTACTGGTTTCTACAATAAACCTGTTACTATTTATCCACTGTGTTTAATTTTAAGAATAATTTATTTGCCAAGTAGTCCTGAAAATGTCTTTCAGTTATCTTAAACTATGAAATTTCTTATCAAGACTAACAGATAATTACTGTTGAAATTGATTTTAAACCACATTTTACAGAACTAATGAGATTCTCAAATGAATTACTTTATACCAATTCAGTTTTCTCTCTCGTTCTCTCTCTTTTTATTTTTCAAAAGGTTAACAATTAGATGTCGTATCAAATTGTTTTTTCTCCAAGTTGGTTTTATCCAAGCTGCACAACTGAAGTATGTGTTTTAACTTAGCTTTCTTTGTCTGCTAAATTTATCTTTTTTAAACTCACTTGAAAAAATGGAATTGGATAATTTTTTAATTTTTATTTTCTTGGCACCTGCAGAAGTAACACATGATAATGTGAATTTAATTGGTTTGTTCCTAACTAAGCTTTACAATGTGTTGGTTATTATGAGTGAGTTTTAAGTATCAAATTCTTAAGTGACAACCTTCAAAAGTTTTTATTAAGCAAATCCTTACACACCTACACACTGGCCAGAGTTTGGCAGAGGAAAAACATATTTCCAAACTAATGTTTTTACTGCATCAAGATTTTCTATTATCCACTTTACTGGTGTACATAGATAAGTCATAAAATCCATAACCTGATGATCCGAAACATTTATTTTTCAATATAATCTGCTTGCTTGTCAATGCTCTTAACTCATTAATAAATAATTTTCATATTATACAATGAAAATTTCTGATCAAAATTCAACTTATAACTGTGTCATGTGATAAACTTATTGGTGCACCTTCATAGATAAAAACAACTTTAAAATTAAATTATTAGTTGGTTCATTGAACAACTCTGTCATTTTTTCCACCAATCAACACTTAATTATATTGTCACTTTCCTTTACCTCTCATCTACTGAATGCCAGGGTTCCCAGGAAAAACTCAAGTCTTTATATAATTTTAAAATAAGATTTGAAAGTAACTCAAAATGAAAAATGTTTGCAAATTATAAATATTTAATTGAAAAAAGTGGTTGACTTTCTAGTTAACCGCAA
This sequence comes from Acanthosepion lycidas, assembly GCA_963932145.1. Classification (NCBI taxonomy): domain Eukaryota; kingdom Metazoa; phylum Mollusca; class Cephalopoda; order Sepiida; family Sepiidae; genus Acanthosepion; species Acanthosepion lycidas. The sequence goes on from OZ010582.1 coordinate 46,220,530, forward strand.
CACATATAGGCCAAAAAAAAATGGTGTTAAATCTACTTTTAATGAGACATCCTTTTTGTATCCGATGAACTTATTAATATTAAAAAATATAATAAAAACATTGTGCGAATGTTAGATGGGGTTGAACATACCTGATGGGCAAAGCATATTAAAAAAACAACATTATTATAGTCGTATAAAATCAAAAATATCAGAAAAAAATTAAACCGAAGTAAAAACTGGTAGGATTCATTCAAAATAATATTGTATCTAAGTTTGACTACATTATATCCAGTAAGAACTATGATTCAGAGCAAAGGTAAAATTACTGAAATATCTCAATCATCACCCTGAAAAGATTAAAAAATACAAACTTGTGGAATTGGTAAGAAATTATTAGAAACAAAAAGTTTTTTCAGTGGAATGTATGAAAAATTTTTCATAGAATGTATGAAATAATTTGTTGAGGTGAGAATGGATAGTGTAGGCAGCAGAAAGTATTTTAAAGACCATGAACAAGAATAGTATAAAATTTCAAACATCTGCTTTGAGAAAATAACCTAAAACAGGTTTCATATTATAATGTACAATATACATTCACAAGTATTTGGTTAATAATGGTAATATCAGCAGTTTCCTTATAAGGAAACATTCTACATTCATTGATCAAGCAGTCAATGGTACTTTCAGTTGAAATTTATAAAATCTTTCTCTTAAAATAATTTTTCAGGAAAATATGTTTCTAAAGTCCAGTAACTGTTACTGCTCTTTCCAGTATTAATTGTGTGTGTGTGGGGGGGATCTTCTTTTATAACCTTTTGTTAAAGTAGTGTAGAACATCTACATCTTGAGCATGTCATTGTTTTCTCTTTGAGTTAAATGTGATATACATTTTAGTTGTTGTCATTGTTGTTGAAAGTCCTCAAGTAATGTAGTTACTGTTATTAGCTACAGTTTTTTGTGATTCTCTTGCACCAGTCCACAAGGTATAAAGAAGGATCAACATCACTAAGACCTACGGGCTTTATTTGCTGGAAGTCATTTTTAATCATTGATTTGAGAAAGCAGTTGTTTACAGCTGACAATTTTGATATTTCTGGATGAGTTTGGCACCATGAATTGCGTTCATATGAAAGTTTCAATCAGATGAGGATATTTATCAACAGGATTTGATTTTTTTAGGATAATGTTTTGGCTTTGTAATGGCATACAGTATTGCATAAAACTACTCTAAGTGCAGCCTATTCTATATACAATTTTCTTATCTCCTATAATAAATTTGTTATAACTGATCCATATACTGAGGTATTTGAAGTGTTTGGTATTTACTAATTCCACAAGTACAATATAATAATGCATTTGCTTTTTTTTTTTTTGGTTTGTGTATCATTTTATATGTAAGTTCATTTACACACATATAAACAGAAATGAGAAAAATGTGGTGGATCTGATCAAGCTTTATTTTTTTGAGAATGGTGCCACTAAACATGGAAATATGCTGTTAATGGGGCTACTCAACATTGAAAAGGCTACTTCTGGTAAAACACTGCTATTCACTCTTGTCCCTTTATACATTTAAATTTCATTGTTAGTTCAACCAAATGACTCTACTAATACATACTAAGAATTGTTTAGTGGAATATACTTTTTTTCTTACCAAATCTTACAAGACCTTTAAATACTATTTAGATTGAATGTGATAATAGACATAAGGTGAGTTACTGTTTACAAGTTGGCTAGGATATCTTACTTATATTATAAACCAAACAACTGAAATTATTTACAGAAATTAACAATTGATAACAGACATTTTCTTAGAACATCCCATTATGATTGAAAATATTAAAGTATAATTAATGAAAATAACTATAAAAAAAAACATGCTTGTAAATCCTCAAAGATTAACAATTAAGATATTGCTCTTGCTTTCCTTGAAAATCAAAATTTTCTTCCTATTAACCTCAAAACTGTTTGACTAGAAATTATTGATATTGCTCTATCAAATAGACCCTGTTATGTCCTATTAAAAGTAGATTATAACAGCATTTTATTTTATTTTATTGCCTATATGTGTTGCAGTTAACTAGAAATAAAACAGTTAAGAACCAACATGAAGATGGAAACAAAAAATGCTATACAGTGTAACCCGGATATAAGAGAAACCCGGATATAAGAGATTTTCTCTGGTCCCAAATTAGAGCCTGTGTTAATGTATATAAATTAGACCCGGATATAAGAGACTTCTTCTCCGGTCCCGACAACTCTCTTATATCCGGGTTACACTGTATTAAACCTCGATCTCTAAAATGTTACATTATAACTGTAAAATATCTTGAAGTACATTAATAAAATCTTTTACAAGGATATGAGCACAAATATATATGTGGGGAACAGTTGAATTGTTAATGACAAAAAGTTATTTTGTTTAGATAAACACTTGGAAATTTATCAATACTGATGCCTAAAAAGAATGTAAACAAAATTTGATAAGCGACCATATCTGGGGACTTCAGCTTACAACTGTTTGTAAATGCCAAATAGGTTATGCAGCATGTTTTGGCTGAGACTAATCAACATGTGAGCTTAACCAAACATTGGGATCATGTGATCTAAACATTACGAAAATGTAAAGCCAGAATCAATTTTCAAAGTTCTAAATGTATCAGATAGATAATTTTAGGAGATATTTACATATGTAAATATTATCTTGTAACAAACTTACCAACCTACTGCAGTTTCACTCCTCAGATCTTCAAGCCGGTTTGGTTTTATTCTTATATCTTTCACCACTCTATATTTTAATACACCATTCCCATTCTGCTTTATATTGTCAAGAAGAAGAAATTATACACACACACATGGCCTAATGATGGCTGTTGATTTCAATGCCCACTTTCATATTTACATACTCTACCCCTGCTATTGAGCACTTTAGTCCGTAAATATAGCATACTTAAAACTATAATTTTATCATAGCTATATATATATATATATAGAGAGAGAGAGAGAGACCCACAATACCCCAATGACTAGCATATATAATTGAGCTAAGCAGCACACATCACCTGAAGATTGTGTTCAAGCATGAAACAGGCCTCCACCATTCATGTTGACCTCCAGCATATTAAATATATATATATATATATATATATTTATATTGTGTGCAGCTTACATTTTATATCATAACGAAGCAATTTATACAAAGTATTAAATTGCAATGTTAATGTGACTAATGGTGAAATCACTTCGCTAACAGGACTTAAAGAGATATTAACTTACTATCAATTCCTTGAATAATAAGATCCTTATATTCAAGTTGTTTCTGATAGAAAATGGAATTTCAAATTGTCATCTTCAGGAAGCAATTTTCCCATACATAAGCAAATGCTAAGACAAAATATGTGTAGACGAAAAGATTTTTTTTAATATGCTATTTATTGACAGTTTAATATATGTTTTGGAGAGTGCAATGTCTCAACACTAGAGTTCAAATTGATCAAATGAAAAATTTGTTTGAATTTTGAAAAGTTAGAAATCCACAAAATTTTCTTGTTATATGTATTTATCTGTTAAAGTGAAATGGACTTGGTATAATCCAATTAGTAGAATAAAAATGTCTTAGTAGTTTTCCACAAAATTTAAGATTCTGATTATTACTGTGCTGCGAATCTGATGTAAATATATTAGAGTGTGCAGCTTATATTTTATGTAATAAAGAAACAATTTATACAAAGAATTAAATAGCAATGTTAATGTGATTAATGGTGAAATTTAATTCTTTGTATAAAGTGTTTCTTTATAATATATATATATATATATATATACACACACACACACACACACACACACACAGCAAAATACTCATCATTCCCATTAAAGTAATAAGATGATAATGGGAATAAGAATTAGATTAAAAAAAGAACAAAAGCAATTTATTTCATAATCAAATATTGATTATTGCCAAGTATATATTTGAGACTTATTTTCAGGGTTTAGGTTTTGAATCTGTCTGGTAGCCAATACTTCATTTGCATTTGAAAAATTATTAAAGCAACTGAACAAATTAAATGAAGGTGAAAATCAACAGTATCTGAAAAAATATTAAATTCTGCTCATGTAATAAAAAGAAGAGATAAAATAGTGATATATATATATTATTATTGAATGCATCAGGTTCAAAGGAAATGCAAAAGTAGACATAGTTCTGTAAGAGCAGTGATTCACTTAAACTGCAAATTATGGTGAGTTAGCTCTTCAAACATTGCTAACACAGACCTTGAAACAAGAAACCATAAGATAATTTAAAACTTTGAAATATAAACAAATCATTATTATATACTTTACCATTTAAACCTTCATGTTTCTCCTTGTCGTTATACTCACAATGTTGCATTTGTCTTCATATTCAATAACCTTCTTGAAATAAGTCATAAAGCTAGCATAGAGATAAATACCATCTCAGCAGCTCTGATTAAGAAAGAAAAAACAAATTCCACCAAATGAGTCCAGGCACCTATACAGTTCCACTATCCAAGTCAAGACCTGATTGATTGATTATTCTGTTTTAACAACATATCAACTCTGTTGGTTATTTTTAATATATATTTTGTCAGCAATCCTTTGGGTCATTGTTTCTCTCTCTCTCCTGTTATACCTCTAGAATGGAATTATTTAGTCCTATATTTTGTGATATAAACCAACTGCCTTCAAGTAGGCTAGGATAGTCTCTGCTTTTATTTTCTTGAAAAGGTCCTGTAGTCATTATTTACATTGTTCAGACTGTTGTCCTCATCTTTATTGCCCTATTCATGACATTTTGGTTGTTGTGCACTCCAGCCTTCTTCCGGTGACTGGAATTTCGAACTTAACCCTTTATTTCATCTACTACCAGAGTAGATTGTTCTACATGCCATGCCTCTTTCGAATGTCTCAGTTATCTTCCTTTAATTCTCCAAGTTTTTGTTCACCACTTCACTTTCAGGATGCATGGCCCAGTGGATAAAAGCATTCTTGGATCCACTGACTTGACCCAAAGAGTTGGCTACTGCAGATGGAACCAACAACCCAAAGGATTGTTGATGATATATATTTTAAAAAATATGGCAATAAAGATAAGGACAACAGTCTAAACAATGTAAATAATTACAATACCTCATCTCAGAAATATAGTATCATAGCGCCTCGCTACTCTGTTCATGTTATCTTAGCAGACAGAATATATTTTGTGACCTTGCCCTTCCTCCATAGTATTACTGACCTTTTTCTATTCAGCGTAACATGTTTATTTGAATTTAACAATCAACTACATTTTTTTATCTTAGATATTTGATTATTGAGGCACAATCTAAATACTCCTCTTGAATGATACCATAACATTGTTAGTAAATCCTAGCAATTCAATATTTAATTATTAGACACTAGCAGCATGGCCCAGCGTTGCCTGTGCTTGATTCAAAAATTGTACAACTCATACAGCAATCGCTATCACTTGACTTAAAATATTTTTGCCCTTCCTTGTCTTTAAAGGAGTGCCCTTTGCTGTGCTGATGTTGCTACATGCCTTACTTCTTGCCTATCTCAAATTGTGAATTTTTTCTAAGCTCTATGCTAAACATTAAATCTATTACGAAAAAAAGAACTAAACAAAATGAACACAAAACGATCAGCTTTAAAAAAGGACTCATAACTGGAAAAACCGAATGAAAAAATAATGTTAACAAATACTTTTTCATACTCAACCCAGTTCTGTGAAATCAGAATCAATGGCCGCAAAACATGAAAACTGCCGTAGAAGCATGAAAAAATTGATTATTTCCACTATCGATGGGAGTTGGGGAATGCAAAGTCAGTCTTGACAGTCTTGTGCATGTAAATTTTGGTGCAAATCCGTCGAAAATTGCATTCATTACACACACACACACATCCCGCCTTTTATAGATAGAGATTAGTCATTTAGACCATGTCTACCTAGACTAAAAATAGTCAATGGCCACACAGTCCTCTACTTCCACATGGTCTTGTGCATTATGCTCATCCTATTTCAAAACCTATAGAATGCTGTATTTCATAGAAAGCTGCTGCCAGCTATTTGTCCTGATGACAACCATCTTCTGCCATAACAACTTGTTCCGTAACATTGGTTAATTTCTATGGAACTCTGTTCAACACTGTTTCTTCTGGGCTCATCAGATAAAGTGTAACATGCTTCAAAAGGCAACTCACTGTCCCTTTTTTCTTTTTTTCTTTTTCACTCTGCAATGATGTCACTAGAACAATGCTAATTGCAAGTACAATATAGAAATCAACAATAATAGCAAATTTCTTAAAGTTCTCAAATATGCATTTGACACTTGATAGAAATTCTACATCAGCTCAACTTTGCTGCAATGCTGCTTCTATTAAATTTTGTTTGCCAACATCATCCACACATAGCAAACAGGATGACAAAACCAATTCAATGTGGAGCATTGGAAAAAGACAAATTTTAATAGCAAATGCTGAACACTTTATGCTACCATTTTCCAGGATGTGCTATGACTCTGACACACTAGAGAAAATAATACAGCACCCTGATGACAGCACAAGCACATTTTTCATCGGTATGCTTAAACACATATCTCAACCGCACTTCTGACACCTTTTCTTTTCAGCTCATGAGGACAGAAACTAACCACAATTACACAACACATGTACATATGCACATTCACCCACTTCATATACTTTGAACCCAAACATTTTTTATATTCTTTTGTCTTTGTCACTTGTATATCTTTATTGTAATACATTTGTTTGTACATATATATTAGTTCTTGTTTCTTTTGGGTGCTTCACATGGACTCCGATACCAAGTCTGCCATTTTTATTGTAGGTATTTCAGAGGACAGCATGTTATTCCCAATTTCAAACACTGATGTTGCTAACACCCACAAATTGGGAAATGCATAACTGGCCCGCAACAATAGACTGGTCCTCTAGTCATGTCATAATACTGTTGACATATAGGGGCAAGATCACTACAATTCATTTAATGTTTTATACTATATGCCTGCAATGCTCTGTATTCAGGTGAATGTTCATTTTTTAGGAGAAATGAGTGAGTAATATAGATGTGTTCTATTCTGATTGTTGATAAGACAAAAATTTGTACCTGAGTACAAGCATGAGTGTCCTCATACATGAGTTCCACCACCTGAATACACACATTAGGTTTATGGCTCCCGAATTTTGACACTAGATTACCCAAGAGACACATGACCTAGTGAATTAAAATCTTGCATAAAACATATCTGGTTCAATCCCTGGGTTTGGTAGTGCAAAAAGTCACATGCTCTAGTCCAGTAGAAAGAAAGAATACATGAAATAAAATTGAGTATTAACTGATATGAAATATCCCCTAAGCATAAAAAGCAGATTGAGAACAATCTGCCCCTGTAGATTAAATAAAGTGTTTAATGCAAAATTCCAAGAAGGTTACCAAGTACAAAGATAGACACCTGAAGAAAACCAGAGGGTTCAATAGCTGAAACACTGAGAGTATAACAACCAAGATGTGCATGCTGGACCAAATAGCAAAGGATATGATGATAATGCCTCATCTTAAAAGTTCCAACAAAAATTAACACACAGTTCATTCTCTTCAAGCTAGAAGGTAGAGACCTGATTGCTGTAGATAAAGACAGGAAAATGTCTAATAGTGGATATGGCTATTCCAGAAGATTCAAAGATGAAAAGGAAATTATGAGAAAACAGAAAATTTCAGGACTTTGTCCAAGAGCAGTGTGTGCATATATATATATATAATATATATATATATATATATATATATATATATATATATATCATCTCCAAGTAAGATGAGAACAAATAGAGTACAATTCTGTTCATACATTTAAAAGAGGGATCAATGCAAAGGAGAGCAATATTATTCATTTTAGGATATCATAACATGTAAAAATTGCTACACAACTGCAGTCTTGTTTTGATGCATACCAATGTGTCTCCTCAGGCAGTTGTAAATTAGTTATGAGTGAACAATTAATTTATTTTCAATTTTTTTGAAGTGGTTAAAAATCATGTATTTTTGGTGACCAGTTGCACTATACACAAGTAATTTTTTTTTCTGAATTAGTTTAAAATTCATGCCATAAAAATTCAGGAGTCACACTATATATGAAGTCAGTTTATACAAGTATATACAGCAATTCTTTTTTTTTTTTTTTTTCAAACATGTGTTAGCATGTATGATACCCTGTCTTCATCAGCCACCAACTAGGGGTGATATTACAGTTCCAGTGGGTATGGCAGAACCAGCAGCATTTGCCACCAGACACGGTATGAAGATATGCAAATCAATTGTTCCTCTTTGTAAATTTTTGTAATTTGGGATAAACAAAATGATTGTTCCTCTTTGCAGCTTCTATCCATAATGAAAGTTTAATAAATATATATATTTTGTTTTTTCTTTGTGTGTATAACGTAAGCTCCTAAATTATATACTATATAATGATATATATATAAATAATACTTAATAAAAAGATATCTAACATAAATAATGACATATTTTTATGTTCTGTCTGTTCTGAAATGAAATGGCATCATTTTGATACTTGAGGCAACAGAAATGTGGTTCTCCAGAAAGATGCTGAGAATATCATGAACCACACATGTGAGCAACAAAGTTTTAATGAAAATGAAAACAAAAAGGACACTTATATTTAATATCAGAAAGTGGCAGTTGTAATTTCTGCGGAGCATAATAAGGAAAGGAGGCTTGGAAAATTTAACACTCACAGGACTTTTTGAAGGCAAGAGAGACAGAGTTAAAGCAGGAAACCTACCTAGTGAACTTGTGTAAATGATTGGCAATGCAGGGATTGGGGTAGATAGCAAACAGACAAACATTGCTAAGAGATACAGGAAATTATGGAAAACCATGATCACCCACACCCTGAGCGGACATGGTACATTGAAGATCACCCAATATGTATACTGGCAGGGAAGATCAGCAATGGGACCTCTTTATTACAAAATGAACTACTATGAAAAAACCCTGATTCCAGAAGTATTTTCTTCAAGTAATTAGCTATGCATTTAAAAAAATTCCTTATTTTAATTCTTACATATTCTGTACATGTTGCTATGAATGATGTTTTTGAGGATTAATTTGAATACATTAAATTTATTTTCATAAAATAATAAAACAGGTATGAGTATGAAACAAATATGGGAATCTGTTGAGAAAATAACATTATAATTAAGGATTGTAAGCAGTTGCTAATTTCCTAGACAGGCATTTCTGGTTTGTACTTTTTAAATAGACCATTTAAAGCAAGCATTTTGCTTGTCAAAGACTTTTGACATTTTAAGATAAGAAGCAAAAAGCAATTTGTTCAAAGACAAACAAAACAAAGAACAACATAAAATTGATAATGAAATTGCCAGCCTTTTAGGCTAATGGTAACTTGCCAAAATTTTATTTCCATTTAGGGGTCACTCAGCAACTTTTATACAGTTGGTATTTGAAAATGTCATTTAACTAATCTTAACCTTTAAGAAGAATTTATTTCCTAACTTAATCATGCTCAGATTTTTTTACTACGCACTCTTTTCAATAAAATAAGCAAAAATCCAAACCTCTTAAGAAAACCAGACATTTTAATTGCTTCTTTCTTTTTTAAATATTCAAAATATTTGGAAATCTTTTGTTTTCTATAGAGCTTATGCTTTGTCATAAAAGTTGAGTTACTAAAGGGAATCAACTGAAAATGAGATATCCAGAAAAATCATGGCATGTGGAACTAGAATAATCTAACTACATGGACTAAATAAAGGATTTGGTTTGAAATTCAAACATATATCATCTGATGAAGGCCAGTGCATACAATGGCTGAACGTTGTAAATATGACAAAGATAAGGATAACAGTAAATGTAAATAGTTGCATAAAGGACGTCTAAAAAAGTTTTTTTTACAATTGTTCTTATTTTTTTAATTATATCTATTATAATAAATAAAATAAAATATGCAAATATCAAGCTGTACCCAATGCAATGATAATATGATTAAGAGGTTGTCTACAAAGCTCAAAATAGTGATGCAGCTTAGATGAGTTGCAGTGCATGAATTTACCCAAAATATTATTATAAACTATTCAACTTGTTGGCTTGCAAATATGTTAGCTTAGAGATTGAAAAAAGTGCCTCTCTTGATTTTAAACAGTTTCAAGGAGGTGACATGTTTTCTATTTTCAGAATGCTGGTCTGGAGAGATACTGAAATAGACACAAGTATTTTACTTACACTCATTAACTCATTTAAAGATAAGTGTATTTTTGTTCAATCTCAAGCTAGAATTATTAAATATTACTTCACTAATGAAGAAAAAGCAATGAAACCCCACTACATATTGTTTATATTGAACCATTCCATTAAAAAAGCGTTTCTGTGATATTATTTTCAAACAATACAATTTGTATTGAAAATGAAAAATTCCTTGTTTTACTCCATGTAATTCTCTATGAATGATCAGTGGTTCTAAAAAAAAGCATTTTTAAAATTTCTCAATGAACTCATTGAATCAGATTTAGATTCATTGTTTTATAATGGAATACACAATTTATCTGAAATGTCATAAAAGCTCTTATCAGCTACAAGATATATCTGTCAGAAAAAAATGACAAGAGCAAGAAACAACAACTATATATATATATATATATATATATATATAATTTTGTTTTAGTCTCTGTTGTATTAAAACACATTTTTCTTAGCAAGATTAAATTCACTGTTTTAGTAAAATTTAACCAAGGTAAACTTTTTTTTAATAATTCAGATGGAAATAAAGATTTTAGTATGAAAATACTTTCAATCAAATAAAATAATGCAAAGTCCAAACGATTTTGGTTTTATTTATTTATTGAATGTATTCAGCATCACATTTTAAATTTTATTCATTTGTTGTTATGGCACCAGCAGATAAGCAAACTGACTGACACACAAGAAGGGCATTGCAAAAGTCAGTCATGTAAAGTGGTCAAGTTGAGATGATGGAAACCCTGGCCCAAGGATGTTGCTTGTATGATTAAATCCTGATCCAAGTGCATTAGGAGAGATTTCACCCAGCCATAAGTGCACTTAACTATCAACACCTAGAGTAACACTTGAGTGACAGACAAGATAATGTAAACAGACAGATGGTTATGGGTAATATCAGTTTTGAATCAGCTACTTCAACAAAAAGAATGACAAATGTATTCATAAAAATCTATATCTTATGATATTAATTGAATTTTTCCCATTTTGTAAGTATTCAAAAGTGCTGCTTTTAAGGCATTTTACTGTTTTCGTGTTAAACTAGCTTTCCCATTTCAATGATGAAAATCAACAGCAGCAACAGTTACTACAAATAAGTTGGGCTAAATGAGAATTTTTTTTCCTACTGGGAAGAGTTTCATTTTCCTGTTCACTTTATAAAACTTCCATATGTCAGTTATAAATTATAATTTTTGAAACTGAGAATTTCACTGGAAAATGTTGCAAAATTTCCACGTTTCAATCTGAACTCAAGAAAATATGAATTTTAAGCAAATATGTCGCAATATATAAAAAATGTTAGTTTAAACCAGAGGTTCCCAACCTTTTTCCCATGGAAAAATTTTCACCACCCACTTATATGGTAAATATTCAAAAGCATACAAAAATTATTTGATAAAAGTTTGTTCTTCTTCTATTTCCCTTCAGGTTGTAGGCAATAATAGCTCTCCACAATTTAGTGTCTTTCATAAATTTATTTTTACTGGTTCATAAACTGACTCTGATGTAATAAAAAATGCCTTATGCTGCTGCAACCATATTAAATAACAAACAAAAGCTAAATTGAGCATTGAAATGTATGTATGTATATAATCTATATATTATTATATTTTCTGTTTATACATTTTTTTTTATAGATACACTTATTTGAGTAAATGCTCTGCTTTTTTAATTAAACAGCATTAATTACATTTACCAGCTTGAATGTTTGGAAATATTTGTCAGATTTAATCCATTTCACAAACACACACACACACACACACACACACACATATATAAAATTTAATTTTAGGGTTAACATTGTAAGTATTGACAAAAAATTAAATGATTTTTGTTCATAATTATAAAATTAAAAATAATATACACTACTAGCAACTAATAAATATTAGGCGACTATTTTTATTGTTCTTGGTTTTCCCATATCTGATTTATATATCCAAAAAATGTATTTCATCTGAACTATTTGAATGTTAACAACCCTTCACAAAACTATAGAAAATACCCAAATAGTCTTTGTTTGCAGGAATATTTACATCTTGGAATATAACTGATTCGTTCCCATTTAGCCTCCTATTTTTTGGAGTTTTTTTTTTATACAGATTCTTTGTCTATCACCTTTTTAATATTTTTGGGTAGCATATGTTGAAATACCTTTTTAATACTCAAAATCCTGTCCCACTAAAATTTGCAATCCCCCCCCCCCAGTTATTCATCACCCATCCAACAACTTAAATCACCCACTGGTGGCCAATATCATCCAGATTGGAGAAACCCTGGTTTAAACTTTTACCAGAATGATATGGCTTATTTTTCTGTAGATTTGAATAAACACTGACATCATATCCAAAATTCAAATATTGATTGTCTACAGTTAAGTTACTTTCATCTTTTACATGTAGATATCTAATTTGAGCTCACCTTGTGCAAGACCAAAAACGAGGCACCCAGTGAGAATTGAACTCACTATAGTATATGAGATGAACTTGCTAACCTCATTTCTATGGCAAGTACAACCATTCTATGTGCTTATGTAGGCATTTGTTCATATGCACACACACACACACACACACAAGGAAGCAAATTTTGAATTCCAGTTTATTACATTCACTTTACATATACAAATACCCTTGGGAAAAGTATGAATCTCTCTTCTCTCCCCCCCCCCCAGCTTTGGGTTTAATATTGGTGCAGATTGGGCTTTTCAACTTTGGTTGGCAACCAGTCTAAGAGAAAGATAACTTTGAATTCAGAACACGACGAGGTCTGTTTGGAGATTTTGGAGCACACTGAACACCAATTCTGTTGTCAGTACTTCCAAAAAGTGTGGTGGCTGCTTCACTACTATAATCAAATCATGTGTATAGGTAGTTTGGTAGTCCAGTTCTAAGAACTGAATTGTTAGGCCCTCATACATTATAATTGTTATAATTGATGGGATGGTCCTCACACACACACGGAGGGAAAATGGGAGAAATTTTCAGCACCCTCTCATGTATATTGTGTGTGCTTTTTTGGTTTTACAGTTTCAGCTTTGGAAGCAAGCTAGTTGCAAGACAATCTATTTAAACACTGACCTAATTACATTGTGCATTGACTTCATAATGACTTTACCATATCTAATATGTTGCACTTGTCATATCACTTATGTAACAAAATGGGTGATTATCAACACACACACACTTTGAAGCAATCTTTCATTTAGAATGATTTGGAAGAAAAATATTTATTTGATAGTGTTTAATAAAAGCTACTAATTTGTAAGATTAATAAGTCACCATTTTTTTTATAGATTTCTCTTCACTATTTTGTTGTATATAATATTGTACTATTTCATTAGATTATACACAATTGTGGAATAATTAGATTTCACCTTTTGTAAAAGGCATAAAGTGTACCTAAGTTTTTTTCCTAGATTATGAATTATGGATTCAAAATGCACTGAAGATCTCAATATTGCTTCTATACTTGGAATGTTTACATGTGGTTCAGAATATCATAACTTTAATAATTAATGTTTTTCTAATTTTAGATTTTGTAGCTAACTGGTATAAAACTTACTGCTTAAAAAAGATATTTTTCTCTTTTTCAGAAAAATAGAATTAGAAAAAACATTTTCATTAACTCAATGAATGATTAAGTTCTATTTTTTTCTCACACATCTCACCTGTAGAATGCTCTTCCAGTTTCTTACTTCCCTACAACCTACATTCTTTAAAATTTTTAATGCAATGTCAATTGCTATCTTCTGTCTTACTGTATCCTGTTCTTTTATTGTCATTTCTCCACACTAGTAGTGGCATTATCACCTTACTTGGTGTGAAATGATGAAAAAAAAACTTATTAAATGTAAATTTAAGTATTAAAACTATGCCAGCAATATAACTATGATATATCACAGATATCAAATGTAGCAAAGTGTTCACAGGCATAAGATATAAAATCCTTTAGTTTGCTGCCTGCTTTTTATTTACTCTATACTGAACATTTGTTTTGTTCTTGGGTTCATTTTGGTTCATATTTCATCTTCCTCATGATCCATCTGTGGCTATTTTCCAATAACAAACTTTCATTTCTGTTTAAATTTCTGGGATGAGGAGTTATCATTATTTACATTTGGACTAATGTCTTCATCTTTTTCATTATCACATCATGTCAGCCATTATGCCCTCCAGCCTGCTCCAGGTGTCTGCTGATTTAGGTAACCTTCAGGAAATTTCAAACTGAACCCTTTATTTAATCTACAGGATAGATTGTTCTTCTGTTGTACATATTTGGGGATATTTCATTTTGTTCTATTTAGTAATGCTTAGTTATTGCTCTCTCTGTTTCCACTGAGTCTAATTCAATATTACCCAGTGCAGGGCTTGAACTCATGTCACTAGATTCACAAATCATGAAGTGAAAACAGGGTAAGCAATAACTGAGCAGTACTAGACAGAACAAGAATAGATATATCTAGACATAGACAGTGGAACAAGAACAATCTACCCTCATAGAGTAAATAAGTTTCAATTTGAAATTCCCTGATTGTCAAACATCTGAAGAAGGCTGGACATAACAGCATCCGAAACATTGTAATAATAACAAAGACAAGGATATTAGTCCAAATGTAAATAATCTACCTTCATGTTTCATTGGCATTATTTTTATTGTTATCTCTGCTATCAAAATTTTCTCTTCTATCAATCAGTTCCTTAACTTCAAAGATTTTATATATTACATCATTCAGCATTTAATATCTATTGAGTAAACAAAATCCAGCTATTAATGACTTGTAACATCTCACTAGCACCGTTTGTCCACCTCAATTAAGATATAGTTTTATGGTTTTTCTTTATTACACCAGTTATATGATCTTTATTTATGACATCCTGTAGCTCAAAACCTGATTAGAAAATCATAGTAAGATACAATAATTAATATATATATATATATATATATGAGAGAGAGTGAGTTGTCAGGTTTGCCAAAAAGCAGATCTTGTCTAAATTTATTTTAAAATGACTACTAATATGTACATTCAGATAAAATGCATAGGACAAAGAAGTAAATGAACACTATTAGAAATCATTTGAACTTATCTTTGAACCGAGTGTGTTGAATTTCTATTTGGTAAGCCAGGCAAGCAAAGTTAAGCATATCACATTCATTACAGTAATTGATGTGAACAATGATAAAGTTCTAGAGACAAAGGCAACAAAAAGCTATGTGGTGAGTTTGAGCGAATAGATGGTAGAACAGACAGGAAATTGTGAAGAGCCATGATCACCAACATCCTAAAGGGTCACGGAATATAAAAGAACTAAATTTTATTATGAGGTGGATCTTTCAGTATTCATTTTATATTTTTAATGTAAAATATATTGCATATGAATTTGTCATTTTTACTCTTACATTATTTTGTTTAACTATACTGCTAAAGATCTACTAAAAATACTTAACTTTTACAGAACCTCTAAAAGATATTACTGTTATTATAATTTACTTCACATTCTCTTCTGTTATTTTTATTAGTACTACTATTATTATTAGTAGTAGTACTATTAGTACCTCTATCCTTTTTAGAGGGCTATTTAGAATTAAGAAGTCTACAGGACTACCAAATAATATATATATATAGCTTGTATATTGAGCACTTTTTAAAAAGTAAATGCTATGAACAGCTAAATTTTATTTCATCTGTTCTTTCTTAATAACTAAATGATTTTTGTGTGTGTATATATATATATATATATATATATATATATATATATATATATATATAGTTTTAAGGTATGCTATAGTTATGGGATCAAATACTCAATATCAGAGATAGTGAATGTAAATATAAAAGTGAACATTGAAGTTGACACTCGGAGGCTCTGAGTGTTGACTTCAATGTTCATATATATATATATATATATATATAATGAAAAGGATTACTCGGCAACAATTCAAAATGAGAGAGAAATTGAAACTTGGAATCAAAAGGTAAGCAATATGATCTACAACTCTGACAATCACACATTAAAAAGGTTCTCTCAAGTAACACTAATATTAGCATTAAATCTGATGTGCAAATACTAATTATATAGAAAGTCTTTGATTTTTTACTATAATTGTCTAAGTATTATTGGTTTCATGCCATTAATGTTTGTCTTTGAAGTATTCTCATAAATTACATCTAAATACTTATAAACACATACATATAATGTACATATCTATACATATACTCAGATATATGATGAATAACAAACTTAGCAAACATTGGAAGAAAATTGTCCTTAAAAGCAATAATAATGATATATTAATCCATGGGAATTATTTCCCCTGACAAAGCTTGACAAGGTTATAATGGTATATAATTGTTATTAAAGCACCTAATAATATATAATGACTCAGAAATGATAGAAAGGATGTGAAAAAAACTCAAGTACAATTATTATGTTACACTTGCAACTGTAGAGAAGTCGAGAAAAAAAATTAGATCCTCAAAAAGGTCATTTGTATTAAGGTCAGGGTTCATAATTTTCATTCTGTATCAATTGTTGGATTCAGTGAAATTGGTGTGATGAGTAAGTCTGGCATTCATATAAAATGAGAGCTATTTAAAATTTAGATCATAATGTTAAGTAGGAATAGAAATTATATTGTATGGTGATTTAGCATTAGTTGATTGAAATTCTTTCTTTTTTTTTTTTTTTTTTTTTTTTTGATGGGGAGGGGGAATTATTGCATTTCCAAGCATCAAAGAGACTTAGACAATTAGTTAGAATTTCCCTTAATATATTCTGTGTCCAACAAGCTTTTTTCCAAAACATTTCAAGTAAAAATTGGAGTTTCTTTGAAGCTAGGTGGAAATACAGGGAGTGTTTATCAAGAACTAACTTTTGGCATCTAATGAGTAGGGGGCGTATTTTCAGCACTTATTTATATTCAGCAATGGATAATGATGTAATACAATTGTTTCATGAAACCTCAGGTAATTTTCCCATATAAAAAGACTGTATTATTATTTGCTACTGCTTGTGTGACAGGCTTGCCAGTAAGATATATTTTGAAGAATCCTTTTTCATTTTTTACTTGCAAAGGTGGCAAACTGTCCCTGGTTTCCCTTGGGAAAATGACAGACACTCATGCATTGCAAAGTTTTAACCAAATTTCCCTTTTCTACTTTCAATCTTTAAGATATTGAACTAAACCAACTGTAGTAAAATGTCAGATCTACAAAGACAAGCATGCTATCATTCTACAACAGTCACTCTTAAGTTATCAGTCCTGAATTGGCATCTTCAGTCACCTTCCCATCAGTTTAACACAGCTTCTCTTTGCCTTTTCTATAAATATTTTCATGTCTGCTGTTCTAATGAGCTTTTTGTACCCCAACCACATAAATTTAAGTGTAGTACTAGATTGACATTTAGGTCTTATTTTACTGTTGAAATATTTAGATATAACTTTAACTTCTATTCTAATAGTTTTGTAGTGATCTTACGATCACATGAAATAAAAAAATAAATCTAATTCCTATGATTCCATAGATCAAAGGCAACCATACTATTGGCTGGAAATTTAGAGCACTTCCTCTTTTCAACTGGTCTCTTGTTAGGAGAGCACATGGAATTGAGCAGCTCCAGACATGAAGATCGCATATAAGTCAACTTACCCAAATATCACTTTCTCTTGTTACATATAACCTTCACTAAGAGACTTTTCAAAAAAATCTATTCATTCACCAAAATAAACACAGACCAGAAATATTATTCTACTTGCAACCACATTACAAGAACTTTCTTACTCCACCAAACTTGTACAACAGAATCCTTTGGATTATAAATCCTTCTGATTATTTAGTATAAATGTCTCACTTTGTTGTTGTGATGAATATATGCTGTATTTTATTAACTGAAACAGAAGTCAAGCAAGGCTCATCTTAACAGTTTCCTCTCTTGCACTTCTCACTTGTGGAACTCTTTTCTGGTTTCTTGCTTACCTGCCACCTTCTTCTTTTGCCTTTGACCCTGGATGAAGTTGTTGGGGCACCAACGTGCTAAGCTGTCAGCCATTCTCCTGCATCTGTCACAGTTGTGTGTCAGAATCTGGGTCTTGGTGTACTCATCATGTGGCGTGTCTTGGGTGTTTTAACTTGTCAGAGCCCATCTCTCTCCTGCTTAGACCACAGCCAATGTCCTCCTACTAGGTGGTTCACCTTGGTTGCAAGAATATGGTTGTCATAGTTCATCTGAGGAACCCTTCCACTTGGCTGGGGACCTACATTGACGAGGACCTTCACCCAATGCTACCATGTTAACACCACCCATCATGTGAGTTTAGCCCACCAGCTGAAATGGTTGATCAGGGTATGGCAACTTGGAGCCATCACATGAGAGATTTAGAAGATAGTTGAAGACAGTGATGCCCATTTACCCAAAAGTGCAGCATGCCAGACATCAAAGGTAATGCCTCTATCCAGAGCTCCCTACCACCTACAGTCTTTAAAAAAAAATTAAATGCAACATCAATCAAAATACTCTGTCTTTCTGAATCCTGTTCTTTTATTGTCCTTTCTCCTCACTAATATTTGCTTATTTTCCTTCACTCTCAGTAACCCCTTGCATATTAGTGGAATTATTGCCGTGCCTGGGTGAAATTATTTTTTTTTTTTAAATCTGCATTATATACATGTACATTTTTATTTGTTTTAGAGTTTATTGAATCTAGTTAGTTCAGATTTTGTCATTTTTTTGTTAGTTTTTATGAGATGGTATAATAAAACAAATGTTCCACTTACTCTTCATGACAGTTTTATATTATAAAGTATGCTGTATTCTCATAAAACCAACTACCATCCTGAATATCACTAAGGTGCCTTGGATTTGCAACAATCCTCTACGGCCAGATACTTTTTTTTTTTAAATCCGAAATAGTAGTTGATCTTCTTCTATACGCTGTGTCCCTTCAGGACATTGGAAATCATGGCTTAACTTTTGGAAGACATCATTCTCTGTCCCAATACACTTTTGGATTTCAGTGTTGCACTTTCTACACCCTTGTTAAAACACTTTCCAGGTATTTAAATTGTTGTACTTGTTTGATTTTGGTATCTCCAATTTGTAATTTGCATGTTCGGCTGTTCCTTTTGCTAACAATCATACATTGTTTTCTTGCAGTTGAATTAATAAAGTTGACCCAGAGAGTTTTATTTAATTTATCTACTCGTTTTACTGTCTGAATTTTTCAGATAAGGAATTATTAATTACATGTGGACTATTGTCCTCATTCTTCTTCTTGTTATCATAATGTTTTGGAATTTGTGCCCTCATCAGGATCAGCTATGTATGGAGGAGAAAAGGGTAGTCATCAGCTACTGTGGAATGAAGTGAAAATACTGGACAATGAAGAACACTGGAGAGTTAGACATCTGAAAGAATCTGTGCATATGATAAGCTATGAGGACCTCCTTAGTAGACCTAGCATAGAAATAAATACAATATGAGAGCCGCTAATAAAGAAAATTTAACAAAAGAGAAGGCTTCAGTGAGTGCAGTTTTGCATGGCAAGCAGCAGCGCCCATCAGTAGACAGGATAGTTTTAAGGTTTCAAGTTCTCCACACAGAATTGTCCAATGGAGTTTAATCCTTGGAGCAGGCAGTGTGTACTTAGACTCAGTTGGAAAAGTGTGACCAATAACTGAGCAATACTAAAATAATATTTGTAGTGGAATAGGAACAATCTATCCCTGTAGATTAAATAAAGTGTTCAGTTTGAAATTCCCAATAGATTACCTGGATCAACATACAGCTGATGAAGGCCGGAGGGCACAACAGTTGAAATGTTGTGATAACAACAAAGATTAGGTCAATAGTCTGCATATAAATAATAATTCTGCTTGTTACTTATGCTCTGTCAATACCTCATAAATAATGGACAATATATTTTTGAGTTTAATAGAATATTATAAGGTGACAAATACAGTATTTTGAGTATAAATAAATTTGACACTGTTAAATGGAATGTTAACAAAATTTGATCAAAAAGGGCAAATTTTGATTTGAAGCACATATTATCTTGCCTTTGATGTTTCATATTTCTAGCATGTACTATTGTGAATTTTCAAAAAAATATAACTTCAGACTTACAAGATTAGCATAATAAACCCTGAAAAATATTTTATGAATTCAAATTCATTTTAAAATTAATTTCTCTACTTAAGAACAGATTCCCTGAAACTAATGAAAATCTTGAAACTCTTGTTGGAAGCACAAAATTTAATAATTGCATACAGGACAGAAATCATTTAAAAGAAAAAAAAAAAAAGAATTGTTCACTATGTTCTAGTATATATCAGGAAATGTCGACCACATAATTTGCATAAGTCTGTCTTACATCCATGTCTGTAATCATGGAACAATTCATTCAAAATCACAAGTACTGTGTTGAAATGAAAGGATGTTATCAATTCTGTGCCAGTCACATTCTGATTTTCATTAAGTCACTACAGCCTTCTCTGCTTAGGCAAAAGGAATGGTTGTTGGAATGCAGTGGTTTGCTTGTAAAATATTATCTTTGATATAATACTCATACAGAGTATTGATTTTTTTCATGTTACTTTTGAGTCAGTTGGATACAAAAATTATTATACTATCCACAATCAAACTTTGAAGAGTGAAGAACGATAACTGATTAACCCCTAATTTTTTTTCCTTACTCCTCTCTTTTTTTTTCTTCCTCTCTCTTTTCATTCTTCCATTTTGTATTTTCATATCAAACTACATTAGTGATTTGTTTATTTTCCCTTTTTTTAATGTCTGTCTGTCCTGTATGCAATTACTCATAAAATATCTGTTGACTTAAATCAGTACAAAATGTTCTTCTAAAGGTGTACAATGA
Source organism: Acanthosepion lycidas (assembly GCA_963932145.1). Classification (NCBI taxonomy): domain Eukaryota; kingdom Metazoa; phylum Mollusca; class Cephalopoda; order Sepiida; family Sepiidae; genus Acanthosepion; species Acanthosepion lycidas. The sequence continues at coordinate 46,241,687 of OZ010582.1, forward strand.
ATATAAATTTCATTCATAAAAATGTTTTATCAATAGCCTCTATTTTATACAGGCTGTCTCAGAAATCACTTAAGGATTTTCAATATTTCTTTTATTATTCAAAAATGGTTTCATACAGAATGAAAATTCAAACATTGGAAATATATATATATATATATATATATATATATATTAAATAGTATCAGCCCAAGCAAATCAGTACAACCACTTTTCCATTTACTTATGAAAACTATACAACATAACTATCCTCCATAATTCCTATTACAGATTCTTTCTAGATCCACAAAGTTGTCCACCTGTGGTTTATACTGCATCTATGCTGAACAGACCATAGTTACAATTTCTTGGAGAGAGCACATAATCTGGTATGACCAATTTTTTGAGTAAGGCCAATATGCTTAAATTCTCGGTCACTATGACTTGTGACTTTGTGCTAGCACAACCATCGACAACATCTGAACTGTTCCATCTATCACTCACAAGGCTTGAGATAACTAATGGTGTGTTTTTCAGACACTTTCCAAAAGTGCCACATGCTGAGATCACCTCTCCAGGTTGATATTATCAAGAAGCCACCTCCCTGACAAATGGTAAGATTTGAACTCGGCTCTTACAGCCAGTAAACAAATATTCTAATCACCCTGCCATTTTCTCAGTAAAAGACTCCACTATATTATATCGTCATCCTTACTATTTATCTGTATTTTTAGTTTCAAATGTCATCAGAATGGATACTGAGATTCCAACAATTTTCAGGCATTATTTTAAACTGGGTCTCAGAACTGCTGAAGTCACTCGCAGAATTCAGTAAGTGGAAGGAAATGACAGTATCTGACAATATTTCTCAAAATTGCTTTTAGCATTTTAAGGATAATGTCTCGTCTCTTTAAATAAAGCCGAAATGTGAACAGTCATCAGTTATTGATTATCATGCTTCAAAACACTATGGACAAAAGAATTCAACTATTAAAACTCAAAAGCTTTCAGAATTAGGATGATCAAAAGTTTTTATATAATATCAATCAGGGTAGCCTGGCTGTTGGTTCTATGAATTGAATTGCTTGATACTCATACGTCAAAAACAACGATAGGATATATATCTATATCTATATATATATATATATCTATATCTATCTATATATATATATATATATATATATATATATATATATATATGTCGAAAACAACAAGGGGATATATATATATATATATATATATATATGTCGAAAACAACAAGGGGATATATATATATATATATATATATATATATATATATGAGAGAGAGAGAGATACAGAGTGAGTATTACATAAGTTTCAGTTGTGCATTAATTGTACATTTTTCTTCTAGATGTTGTGTCCCTTCAGAAATTCTCTCTCTACAATGTTCTATCCTTTGTAGTTCTCGGCAATATTTGTCTTTTTACTATCCCTTCTATTCCCTTTTCTTCCATCCATTTACACAATATTGTCAGACAGTTTCCCTCTTGCCTCCTGTGAGTAATTGTACAACATGCAATAGTTGATTTAAAAATATATAAATTGACTCTGTGGCTATTGAACAAACACAAATGTGCCTGAGCAGGTGTCTGCAACAGAGATTAACTTGCCACCCTATCAAATAGGCACATTTAGATAAAAGCATTCAGCCATATATTTTGACGTAACAAAGTTAGTTTACCAGATCAAGTTGGTTTACTAATTCCATTTCATGTCATTGACATTTAACATAAACAAAGAAGCATGTTGTTCTACAAACAAATGTCAGATAATAAACACTGGATTGCTATACCATATTCTGGAAGAATGTTTACAGTTTATCTTTATTTGATGTTCCTGTATTTGATCCACCCACTCATAAATATACGTTCAGTCATATAAAGGCACAGACTGATGCTTTTAGTAAGAAAAAAAACATTCCCATATAATTAAAAAAAAAGCTGAGGAAAAATTCTATTTTTGTCATTGGATAAAAAAAATAATTGAAGTAAGTCCATCAGATTTTTATCTCCTTGCAGTCAAAGCTGCTGAATGACACAATCTAATTACATGAAAATTCTGGCATTTAACCAATTTTGGCTTGGAAACCAAATTTAAAGATAACCATACAAGACTCACCGTTTAGACATAACAGACTGTTTTAACCTCTAATCTAGTCTATATAATGCAATCAAAAAATAGTCATCCATCTACCTGAAGCCATGAGGCTCAGAAATGGAAAATGGAAAACAGAGTTCCAATTCCGGTTTGGTTTGTTATATTCATTTATGTATAAATACCTTTAAGAAAGATGTGAATCCACCACATAAGAGGATGGATATCACAAAGCAATCCAGCACTATTTTCTTTGTTTCTAACAAAATGTTTCCATTTCTCAGCACTTTGCTTTTTATGTCACCAAAAATTTAATTGTAAAATTCAAGAGAAGTAATATGTCAAGACTTTTTCTTAATTTATACTTTAAAAATTTATTAATGCTGTTCACCTTGTGTAGCCATTTAAAGGTTCTATTATCATATATTTTTAACAGCAAAATGTTAACCTTAATGACTGATGATATTATGTAGAGAATGCAATCATTACAAAATATGCACTAATCTTATCCTAAGGTTTTTACCATTGTATATACAGTACTTTTGTTCTTAGCATGCAATAAGCCAAGACAAAATTTCACTGTATCCTATTTTTCTACTCCTTATTAATAACCACAGAAATAGAGTTGAAGTTGTGATAGTAAGTCATGTACCTTTATCTACATACATGCAAATATAACAATACAATATTCCAACAGACTTTGATAAAATGGCAAGTAATTATGCAAGGTTATTTTTTTTTTTTTGTCACTATTCATATGGCCTTGACTCTAATAATAACTGATATAAAATAGTTGCTGATTATTCTTGAGGTTTCTTTAAACAAAAAATATTTCACCCTTTGACAAAAGTTCATGTTCTTCATCAGATCATATATTTTCCCAAGGGAAAAGCTTCTTTTGTTGCATTAAAGTAATAACTTTATAAACTCAGGAGCAGATGGATAAGGAAAAAGGCCTGATGTAAATGGGTGAGGGTTAAAAAGAAGACTATTTTTTTAGATTACAGTTAATTTGATAATTACTACCGACAGAATGTGGCTGTACTGAATAATCACCATACTCGGTAAGTTTGTGCTTTTGAAAGTATTTTTATTTTGCCTTTTTTCTTATATGCTATATATACTGATGTTATTTATCATTAATATGTTTTTAAATAACTGGAAGCTCTGATGTGAATTGTTTTGTCAAAAACTATACACAATTTCATACAGGCAGCACTTTGTCATCTGATTCCCCAGGGATGAATCAGCTAAAGTTTATTTGTATCCCATGCATAATACCCATAAAAAATGGGTGGACTATTTTTACGATATGGATGTGTGAGTGGTGTAATTGTTTGCAGCTTAGAACAGGGAATTGGCAAGTCAAGTTCAAATTTGTTACATTCGTTTTTGAACAAATACTCTTCAGAAAGTTATGAATTCATCTCTTCTAAATCCCCACCCCAGTGAGTTAATATTAGGGCAGATTTGGCTGGCAACTTGTCTAGGAGAAAGAAAACTCTGAATTCACAAACCTGAGTAGATGGAACTCATTGTGGGAACACGTGGTTATCTAAGGGAAGAAAAACTCTGACAGAAAAGAACCCCCTCTTCAGAGTACATAGGTTGGGTGTGGAGCCCACATCATGGAACAGTTCAATTGCAGAAACCTCCTTATGACCTATGAAGGAAGTACCAGGCAAATAGTACATTTTTTGAATTAATTGGTATTTTCAAATAAACAATATGGATTTTGTTTCTCTATATCAATTGCCAATGCGCTAACTGCCATCACTGAATTTGTTTTTCAGGCTTCAGATAAGAACATGATTGCTTGGACTGTGGCTTACATATCTCAAAGACATTTGACAGGTTTTGGCATGCTGACCTTCTTCACAAGCACAAAAGCTATAGTGTCTCTGGACGGATAATAAATCGTATAATGAAAGTCATGTTTAACAGACATACCCCTAGAACATTTCACATTAATGTGGGGTCCTCCAAGGCTTTATCCTTGGAACTAAATTGTTTCTTATCTTCATCAATAACTTACCCAATGTCATCAGTTCCCAGATAGGTATTTATACTGATGGCACAACTGTCTTAATTGTAAGTCCAATAGGTCCGATAAAGTAAAACTTGCAGCTGCTCCCAAAAATGACCTCAATCAATTGTTAACTGGGGCAAGGAATGGCTTGTAAATTTTAACACCTCAAAAATGAAACTGCTATCCTTTAATTATCATAGAGAACCATTTTTGCCCTCCATGGATGGTGTTAACCTCCAAGAGAGTAACACATTGTGCCTTGTTTTATACAGACATGAAGTGGAGCAATTATATTGAATCATTTGCTAGGTCTGTTGCTAAGAAGGTTAGCGAACAATTTTTCTCATTGAAATACATCTTGAACATATATAAGTCTACCATTCATCTGGTGCTCCAGCTATGTAATTTGAGATTCTCAACAAAATCCAAAGAAGGACTTGTAATGTCATCAGTCCTGACCTGGCATCTTGACTTCAGTCACTTTCCCAATGCTATGACATAGCTACCCTCTGTCTTTCCTATAAATGTTTTCATGGCAATTGTTCTAATGAGCTTTCCTCCTTCATATCTCAACCACATGAATTTAAGTGTACTAATAGAGTTTATACTAGGTCTCATTATTTCACTGTTGAAATAGCTAGATGTAACTGTAAGTTTGAGTCTAATAATTTATTTTCTCAACTCTGGAACTCTCCTCAGTTTCTTGCCTACAATCTTCAGAAATTTAAGTGCAAAATCAATTATGTTTTATCTTCCTGAAACCTGTTCTTTTATTGTCCTTTCTCCTCACTAAGGTGTCCTCATTCTCTTCCACTCCCAGTAGCCCCTGGCATCTTGGTGGCATTATCACCTTGCTTGGGGTAAAATTATTAAAAAAATTCTGATGAAGATTAAAGTGTTGCTCCCTAACACTCTATTTAGGATCAGAGTAGTATCTGTGCACTTTGTCTAACTCAGTAATTTGAGATTAATTTTACTGTGCTGTTCAAGCAATTGAATGCTGACAAAGTGGCTGTGTTACTTGCCTGTTTACCTCCACATCATGTGTTCAAATTAGAGTAGAATTCACTTGTTAATTTTTTTTTTTTTTTATATATATACCTGTTTGCTTTAGCATGACAGAGGCTATAAACAGAAAAATAAAGAAATGTACATAAAAATTCACACTGCTTATTATTGTATACAATAATGAGCAAAACTGTCACAATACTGTTTGATAGAAAAATGAACTTGACAAAAAATTAAATTTCTCTACTTATCAATTAATCTCTAAAGTTTAGCCCTCATAGCAAAATTTGTTCAGTATTTCTTGATATCCATGTTCTGCTTATCATATCTTTATGCAACCTTTTGTTCTGTATTTGCCAAATGTTATGTGGGGAAACTTGCAATGAACTGTTCTCAGCATGGACTCGGACATGTTTGCTGTGAACATATTTGCATCCAAACTGATACTGTCATAAAAAAAAAAGTTCTGGTCATTTAAACCACAACACCTGTTATCCACTATGTGTCACACTCATCAACTTTGGCTTGACTCACCAAATTGAACAAATTGATGTCACTCAACTGTTGACAATGTATACCCCTTAGCCTTTAGTCAAATGGAAATGGTAGATGGTGATATCACAGTAGCAGTCAGCGTAGTCTTCATTCAACTATCCAACACACTAATAAACTTTAGATTTTTTTTTTTTTTTTTTTTTTTTTTACTTCCTTTTTAAAAAATATACATTGACTTTTCTATGTCATAAAGTTTACTAAAATCTCTCAATTATACCTTGTCCTGGGTATGGCAATAAACTACATCTGGTATCAAGGTCTCTGATTTGGAGAATGGAGGTTTTGAGGAATATCGGACCACCTCTTAATTCCTGTTGTTCCCAGGTCTACTCTCACCCATAGTGGTAGCACCTGTTAGGGTCCCAGCTATGTGCAAATAGTGAACCACCAAACAAAAACAAAACACTATGAAAGTATAAAAGTACATTGTTATAGTAAAAATACCAATACATATTTATCGTAAAATTACCAACAACACATTTTATCTGTAGTTAAAGGCATACTATTACATTCAAAATATTTAGATTTTGGCATTAAATAACACATAGAGGTTGATATACTGCTAAAAAAAATCAAACAACCAACATGAGAGAACTCTTTTATGACATTAAGCTATGTAATATCCTACAATTCCTTAAGAAATCAAACTGTATTAAAAAATATAACTTTAACTACAACTTAAAACACATATCACTATAATTAGGTCCACACATGTATATGAACAAAAGCTGAGTATCATCTACCTTGTATTCAATTGTGAAAACAGAATAACATATATTTTTATTACTTCAAAGCTCCCAAGAAAATTAAATTTTGGCATTAAATTTCCCATAGGGAGCTGATATGCAGTTAAACAAATCAACTATACTAGATGCACCTTAACCTATGAAGAAGAATCCATTTAAAAAAATACCTTTATATGGAAGTCAAAATTAGTTGTATATCATAAGAATAACATAGAAAAGCTTCCTAGCTAAATACATAACAGTACACATGCACACACACACCACCCACAGACAGCTTCTAAGAGAATTTCTTGCTTAATCTTATTTACCTATATAAAATTAAAATATTCTCTAAATATTAATTTTATACAGATATAATAAGAGTAAGCAAGAAATCATTGTCTTAGAAGCAGAGATTCAAAATTTATTATCTGTCACAGAATTGCAGAAACCTGAATCAAAATTGTTTCATTGATATATGGCGATCTAGGCTTACTTTCAAGAAAAGAAAAAGGATTCAGAATTAATTTCCTGGTCATCAATGGACATTGATTGGTGTAAGATTTCTGGCTGTAGGTTTATGAAGTAACAGTATAAATAAAGGTTTCTTATTCTTATCAGTCTCTAAGGCTTAGAGTATTGAATAGATGTTACAAGTTGATTGGTTGAAGACTGACCAATCAGAATTTTTATTATTTTTTTTTAACCATTTCATCCCAAGCAAGGCAATAAAGCCATTAAGATGCAGGGGTTTACTGAGTGTTAAAGAATATGAGAAAGACTATGAAGGAAGGAGGGAGGGTGTGTGGGGTACAGCATACCCGGATTAAAAGGAGAATTTAATACGGGATACCCTGCCCACAAAATACAACGCAAATTTCAAGAAAAGACAACACAATAAGGAACGTTTGTAGAAAATAGAACATTGTATATTTAATGTCATTCATGCAGAATAAACAAATTTGTATATTTTTATATCTTGTTGAATAGAGTAAAAAAGATTAATGCTTTAGTTCGTTTAAGCAAATGTGACTTGAACAAAAAAATGTCTGTGTTCGCTGTCTTTCAACAGAGTAGTAGAGTAATGTCTGTTTCTTTTGTTTTTGTGTATCCGCCGAGTAGGTGGAAAGGAAAAAGGGGCGATCAATTTAAGTTGAAAAAGAGAGTGTGAATGAGAAATAAAAGATAAGAGGAAAATGTACTTATCGGGTTGAATTGTTTTGGAGTCAGTTGTAAATTTGTTGTTGTTGTTGTTGTTGTTTTCCTTTCCTACCCCACTTTCTGCTCTTAGTGTCTGGTTGAATCAGTGACGGACCTGACTGTCAGTCTTCTGTCCTCTATGATCTCTGCGCCCTTCTGACTAGTGATTGACTTGAGTCTCTCTATTTATAGCTGACTTTATTTTCACACTGGATCATTTTCTTTTTTTTAGTTTAGCAAATTGCCTCCTTTCATTGGTCAGAAAATTAATTTCACACCTTATAGCAAAATCTGTTTTTAGTCGTTTTGATCCGATTTTGCGGGTAATAATACAATTATATCTAGCCATTTCAACTGTAAAATGATGAGACCTTGCTGCCAATCTAGTGCTGTGCTTAAATTCATAAAGGTTAGGTACCATAGCAGAAAGTTCATCAGAACAATTACTATAAAAGAATTTATAGAAAAGGCAGAGGGAAGCTGCTAACAGAAACAACCCTTCTAGGTTTATGTTCACAATTACATACAGAATCTTTGTTTTAAGTATAAAAAGATGCACTTTAAGAACCCTTAAATAATTCTAAGGTTAGTACAGCAGATTTTTAATTTCAGATGAAAATCCTCAAAGACATACCCAAATTGTCACAGTGATATATTCTGGAAATAATTTTGTTATATTAATAAATACAGTTTTCTGCTTTTATTATTTCAAATGTTATTTTTAGTTAATACCTATGTTTGAAATAGATGCCGTTTTTTATTTTAAACTGTGTATTATATCTATTGGTCTGGGAACTCAAGAAAGTAATAAAAATGTTGGATTAAAATTAAATCCATTAATTCTTTAGAAATTGTTTTATTTCTTGTAACTGAAACCTAAATTAAATAGTCAAAGTGTTGCAATACATTTTAAAATTCATATGAAAACATCTATGATAATTGCTACCTGTTCACAAATATCTAAACTGTCAGCTGTATAAAACTTTTCTAAGATCAATGGTTAAAATGTCTTTGAGTAAAACCATGAGGGTCCTGATGAAGACCACTCTTCTTAGAACCTTGTGGACTGGTGCTACAGATTCACAAAGAACTCTACCAAATAACAAATTATGAAAACTTTCAACAGCTAAAATGGATATCATAGGTAAACTAAAGAGAAAATAAAGGCATAAGCAAGATGCTGACATTCCACACAACTACAAATAAAAAGTTAGGACCGAAATCCCCATCAATACTGGAAAGAGCAATAACAACTACTGAACTTGAGAAACCTGTTTTTCTGAAAAATTGTTTTAAGAGAAGACTTTTATAAATTTCAACTGAGACCAGTACTGGCTGCTCAGTCAATGAATGCCAAATATTCCTTATAAGGAAATGGCTAATATTACCATTACCATCACTAAACTGTTCTATAAAAAGTGATTCACAACTTCTTGATTTTAAGAAAATATTTAGTGGTTCTCAATAATGTACACTCTTCTATCTGTAGACTGAATTGTTACTTTTCATCATCAACTGAGATGCATAAAGACAAAATCCAATGCAGACACAAAGTTAGTGCCCTGTTCAACATTATAATTTAAATCTCTACTTTAGAATCAGTTTACTTGCTACCATTTTTAAACTCAGATTTTCTCAAAAATAAAAAGTTCCCAAAGAAATGCACATCAATTTCATAATGAGCAGAACAAAACACATTTCCATAGATAAATTAAAAAAAAATAGCTTAACTGAATCTTTACTATAAAATTAAATTTATTAGACTATTATAAATTATGGATTTGTACAAGTAGCATAGTGTTTATCATGCCAGAAAGAGGGATTGGTGGGCCAGGTTCAACTTCCAACCAAAATTATTGCATTTACTTTTGCACGAATACCCTTGAAAATGTATGAATGCATTTCTTCTGTTTCTAGTTAGAGGGTTAATAACAGGGCAGACTGGGCTGTCTAGCTTTGTAGAAGAAGAAAAACTCTGAATTCAAAACCCATTAAGCATGGGGCTAGTAACTCCATTCCATAAAGACCTCCTTGCTGCAGAAACCATAGCAATAATGCCTGACATGATGTAGCTGTGGCTCTATACACTACGTAGAGTCAACAGGGTTAGCATAAAAAAATGTGTATCCTAAGCACAGACTTCATTTTTTTTTTCTCCATTTTGGTATATTGGCATTTGTGTTATGGTCATATTTTAACTGAAACAGCTCTACAAATCAAGGTTAAAAGATAATAACAAATAGACCAGATTTTTTTTTTTAGAGAAATAAAATTCTTATAATTGACACTCATGTTCCTCAGAGGCAACATGTCACAAGAAACACATGCATCTCTAGCAATAAACACGTTAAGAAGATTATCAACTTTTTACTCAAGTAGTCTTATTGCCATAATTTAGCTTGGCTGCTCATTCAAGCATTCTCTAAAAGAAAAGTCTTTTATGCGCTATGTCCCTTCAGGATGTGCACAATCATGGCTCTCCACAATTCCCTGTCCTTTGTAGCTTTTAGTAAATTTTGTTTGCTATCTCTTCTAAACCCTGTTCTGCCAACACAAGCTTGTTAAGTAGATTATGCACTTTTCCTCTTGCCTTCAATATGTCTTGTGAGTGTCAAATTTACTAAGCCTTCTTTCCTCATTATGTGCTCTAGAAATTTCAACTGCCTCTTTCTGATGTGAAGTATAAGTCTCCTTTTTGTTTCCATTTTCTCTAAAACTTTGTCATTGTTCAGTCCACAGTATTCTCAACATCCTTTTATAGTAACACATTTCTGTTGATGTCTCTTCTTCATCTGTGAGGAGATTGTCCAACACTCACTGACATTACATAACAGTTCAGTACTGTTTTTTTTTTTTGTTGTTTTTTTTTGCTTATAACAATCCTTCTCCTATTTCTTAATACTTTATTTTCATAATTCATTATTCCTCTTTTTTATATTACCCTTGTCTTTTGTGTTGGTATAAAAGACTGCTGAAAAGTTTTCAACTTTATCAAGAAGGGATTCTAAAATAAATTCTCTATATGTTTGGTTATTTGATCAGATTAAAAACTTTACATGCTAAGCAAATCATGTTTTCCCATGTTCACCACGTGCAAAGAATTCAAGCATAAAAGTTTCAACTTGTAGCAGGGATTGTTTTAAAATTCCTGAACTTACACAATATATTATTTATACTGTTTACATTTGAACTATTGTTATCCTTGTTATCACAACATTTCAAACATCCATCAGGGTAACCTACAGGGAATTCTGAACTGAACAATTCATTTAACTTAATTTAACTTTATTTAACTTTAATTTAGACTTGGGCAGTGAAATGAAAACATTCTAACCCCATAGATTAAATAAACAGTTCAGTTCAGAATTCCCTATAAGTTACCCAGATCACTATACACTTGATGAAGGCCATAGAGCACAATGGCCAAAACCGTGATAACACCAACAAAAAATGAGGACAATAATCCAAATATAGTGTAAATAATAACTTCTCGTTTCAGAAATCCAAACAGAAATTACACAATATATCTTACTTATTTGTATTTTTTGTCCTTTGAGATAAACAATGTCATTTTTATTTATCTTAATCTGGAGATAATTTGAAGAAACTTAAATAGCAATAAAATGAATACCATATTTGTTTTTTTATACACTGTGCATGCTAAGGAATATCTCACATTAGTTACATCATACTTTAAGTTAACATTATTATACCAAAGTATATAGATTCCACTGATTGAACTCATAACTGCAACATTTAACCAACATTTATATCCATTTCTATATAGCCATCATAGGGAATATACAGACAATATTAGCTGCCCTCTAAAGCTAAGGCTAGAAAAACATCAGAAAGCCATGGAGAGACAATGATATCAGGTATGGCTGATCATCTGCCAAGAAAAAGATTAGTAACCTTTTGAACCCCAAATAGGTCACCAACCACCTTTTGAACCTAAAACAGGTCACCAACCCTTGTGAATCAAAACTATCATAAAATATCAGTGTCTATAACAACCAAGATGAGAACAATATTTAGAATAAATTGAAATGTATTAATAATCATTTATCAGATCAGAAATTTATACAGAAAACCCAAAGTTTATTAATAAAATATTTTATTGTCTACATGTAATTTTTTAATTTTTTTTTTTTTTTTTTTTTTTTTTTACAGATTTACATTATTTAAATAACAATGAAACTAATTCAGTAAAAAAATAACGGGTGAAATTTATCGTTACTCTCATAAAAGCAAGTTTTATAAAACCTTGATAGGTGTGACTGTCTAGACACAAATTCCACTAATCTCTATAGTTTTCTTTTTTATCTTAATGCTAAAATCAATTAGTCAATTTAATTATTGCTCATTTTTAATTAATGCAGATTACATTAGATTTGGTTCTTCCTCTAATTTTTAAGGAATTACTTGAAAGTGGAAAAAAATCAATCAATGTTTCATAATTAAAAATACTTTTATTACTGGTTGTATATTGTGTCAATCACAAACTCTGTGAAAATATTTTTTTTCTCATAATGTTGAAAATTATTGCATTTTTTATAAATTATTCATATTAGGCCTTTTTGCTGTAAACCATTTGACAAATGACCAAACAATGAAACAGATTTTGGGTTAAATTTTTTAGATGAAGAATTATCATTATACTATGATTTACTTGGACTAGTGTTCTCGTTTTGATTGTTATAGTCAACTTGTATTTTTTAAGCAGATCTAGTTAGCCAGATTATTCAAAATGTCTGACATATTTTAATTCAATAGAAGAAACAAGCTAACATTAACTAGAAAGAATTAATAGATTTCCTCTCACATGAATCTTTGCTCACGGATTGCAAAATTTCTGGAAGGTTATCAGACACCAGAGTACAAAGGTTGTTACTATAACAACTAAGCTGTGGTTACTAATTTGGGTGAATCAGAGTATGATCATTTCTTTTTCAGGTGGCATTTGAATGGTTATTTGAAAAAATTTACCTGTGATATTTAAATGATTTCAGAAGAGAATTTACTTAATTACTTTAATTTACCTTGTATAAGGTCACAACATGCATGCTAATGTGAGACCAGCTTGTTAACCATCACTCTATAATAAGGCATCCATTTAAAAAGAGCACTTGACATAGAATTGGTAAGCCAGCTAATATCCAGACCCATCAAGAGAGTATTTTTTGAGGAGAGTGACCTTGAAGTCATTGGAGCTGCAAGTAAAAATTTGCACATTAAAATTAGTTTGAATCAGTTTCATTGTGGGAAGGAGGTGATTTTGGGGTGGGACAGCCCCCACTCTCCAGCAATAGACCTGCTGTCATTAAGGATTTAATTTCTTAGCAGGTGCTTCTACAAATTTGATTTTTGTGGCAAAGTCTTAAATAATTTGGGATGATAGCAAAAAAAAATATTTTTTTGTAATATGCTCTCTTCAAAGGTTTTTCACAAATGTTAATATTGCAGATCAGGGAACAGCAAACACTTATGAATATGCATAGCCAAGTTACTTTCTGACAGGGTTCAAATCTCACCATGGTCAATTTATTCATCAATATGAATTCTTGATGTTATCACTAGGGGAAGGTGATCCTATCACACACTACCTTTAGAAAGTGCCTGAAAATCATACCATGGGTTGAACCAAGCCTTGTCACTAAAATTGGGTAGATAGAAGTGCTTGGAAGCTGTTGATAGTTGTGATAGTACAAAGTCATTATGACAGAGGTTTAAGTATACTGGCCTTGTTAAAGAAACTGATCATGCCAGATTATGTGCTCTCTCCTAGAAACTGTAACTAGGATTCCTTCAGTATGGCAGGAGTATAAACAATAAGTATAAATCTTTCTGAGATGCCATCACATAAGCTGGAACTAAAAGAAAATGTGTCAGTTATCCTATTGAAAAACTGGATCCTTCAAAGCTTTATAATGGAACAAAGTTAATTGTCATGAAGATGCTTCTTCATCTGTTAGAAGCAAAGGTCCTTACTGGAGGAAAGATCTTCCTTTCGAGTTCAAAAAACTTCAATTTCCAGTAAGAGTGAATTATGCAATGTCAATCAATAAGTCCCAAGGACAATCATTGAAACTAACTGGACTTTATCTGGTGAAATCCAGCTTTTCTCATGGCCAGCTCTGTGTTGGTCGTTCAAGGGTTAGGAATGGAAACAATCTATTTGTATTGACACCAAATAGGAAAACCAAAAATGTTGTTTATTATGCAGCTTTGTAATAAGTTCCAAATAGACAAATTATATCATTGTTTTGATGAAAACTGTTGCTTGAAAAATATTGTTCAAGTTTAATAAAATTTAATATGTACTCCATGCATGAAGTGTCACTGGTGAGTCGAGGGCCCAATCAAGAGTGCTACACAGGAGTTAGCTTAAATGCTGCCCAATAGGGCAGCTTTCAAACTGGTGTGTATGTGTATATATATATACATACATACATACATATATATATATATATGCACAGCCACAATTTTCAACAGATTTGCACCAAAATTCACATGCACATGCTCCAAGTTAGCAGGAAGGCTAAGACTGACTTTGCATTTCCCAACTCCCATTGATAGTCAAAATAATCGATTTTTTTCATGCTTCTATGGCAGTTTTCATATAGTTTGCAGCCATTTTCTACTGGCCAGAGTGAGAGCCAACAGCTGACTGACACAAATGTTAATTAGCATGCTAAAAAAATCAATAGCTGCATTCCTCACAAATGGGAAAAATTTTAATCTGCATGGCACTTTACTCCAATTGGCACATTCACTTACTTAAACTCAACGTTAATTCTGATTCCACAGAATTGGGTTGGATGTGAAAAAGTATTTGTTGTTAACATTCTTTTTTCATTCAGTTTTTTCAGTTACAAGTCCTTTTTTAAAGCTGATAGTTTTGTGTTCATTTTGTGTAGTTCTTTTTTTGTAACAGATTTAAAAATGTTTAGTATAGAGGTTAGAAAAAATTCAGTGTGAGATGGCAAGAAGTAAGGCATGTAGCAACATCAGCATGGCAAAGGGCACTACTTTAAAGGCAAGGAAGGGCAAAAATATTTTAAGTCAAGTGTTAGTGATTGCTGTATGTGTTGTACGATTTTTGAATCAAGCATGGGCAATGCTGCTAGTATATATATATATATATAACTAGCCAAGGTACCCAGCATTACCTAGGTGTACATGGCTGCAATTTTACCCCTCTGCCTGCATCCCTGTTTGCATGCATCACCTGTTGGTATACTAAGCTACTCCCCACACTCATTTTTTTTATGGTATGTCCTTCGCAAGTGTTTGTTTGTTCTTAATAAAGGAATTCCATTGATAAAACCTTTTTGTGTGGTTGTTGCTCTGTGTTAAATTGTTTCAATGTTTTAGATATTCAGTAAATTTCCAATGGCTGTAATAACTTTCAAATATTATGGCATTGTTCACAAATCTAATAATGAAACAAAAACAGGGATGAAGCGTCAGAGCTTGATTCAGCTGCAAGTGCATGAATGCCCACGACTTCCTTCTTCATACGGTTACTGTAAAGATGGGGTTAATAACAGGTTCTTCATGAATTTTTCCCCTTTTAACACTTCAATAATCCTTCAGAAACAATCTTTGCATCAAAGGTTGTTTGAATGCCAATTTAAGATGAAATTATATAAAGAAACTATTGGCTAAATGGCAAAAGTCGATATTGGACCTAGTTTGTCACAGACTTCGTCCACTTACTTGAAATAATTTAAACCAAACATTTATGCAAGACAATTTGTGTCATATGTAATTTACATGGCAAATTTCGAAAGCATCAGATGAAAAATGGGCTTTTCGAACAGTTTTTCTTGGGTTTTTATTATGTGGGGAAGCGAGCAGGACTAAAACTACACTATCTTATTTCTTGCATGATAGTAAATTTGTTGCGACATGCTTGAAGAAAATCAGATAAAAAATGAAGTTAATCAAGTTTTTATTTTAAGTAATACAAAAACCCAATTTTTTTCAGTTTTTTGCAATTTGTAAAACCAATGTTGCAGTAACACTATCAAGCACTCTGCATAAACCTCATAACATGAGCTGATGTTTTGCATTAAATGCAAAGAATATCCACTCATCCAGTAAAAATTTTGTTTGCATGTAACTTTGCTTTGTTTTTTGCAAAAAGTCATACCCATCTTCAGTTTTATCGATTTTTCTGTGAAACCCAGAGGGCTGCAGATTGAAAAGTTGGTCTTGAGCAATATTACTTAATTTGCAACATGTGTGTACAATTTCATTGAAATGGATTGAGAAATATGGATGTCCATAAATAGCATACACACACACACATACATCTTCTGTTTTTTATATATATATATATATATATATAAAACATTTTATTTTTAATCATCTGATCTAAAATAAATTTTAAACTATATTAAATATTTACATTATGAATAAGCATAAATTCTGATGTAATTATTTTTGCAGCCATCTTAAAGAGGAGGAATCAATGAAAATGATAAAATTCTTTGTCTAATCTAAAACTAATTCAAACCGAGGTTCAAAACTGATGCTTCCCATGATCCAAATTAATTGAAAATGCTGTTCAATTAAGACCAATCTGCACGGGGGTGCTGAAATATTCTTGGCCTGATCCACTTCCCAAAATCTGATCAAATGACTTTTGGTGGGGAAGGAATTCTTGGTCAAGCTTAAAACTTTTCAGTAGTCTTTCATATATGCAGATTTTTATATGCTTCATCTTTATAGATACCTTATCACATAAATATGTTGTACCAAATACTGAAATTGTTAGGAAAAAGATTTTAAATCAGAATGTCTTTTTTCTAGGAAACATTTGTACGGATCAATTAACTTACTCACATTGTATATGTCTTTCACTGTGTCATTAGACTAAAGATCATTAACTTTTAATTAGATATGAGAACATCAACGATATATGAATAAGACATTTTATTTATTTTATTATATTTTTTAAATGGCATGTCCCTTCAGGACATAGGTGATCATGACTCTCTACAGATTCCTTTTCTTGCATTCTTGGGGAAGATAGTTGTGTGGTTTCATCTTACCTTCTCCACAGTTCAAAATTCAGAGTTTTCTCTCTTAGATTGGTTGTGGCCCAAAGCTAGAGTTCCCAGTCTACTCTGCTTTTTAACTCATAGCTGAAGAAAGAAGAGGTGTATTCATACCTTTCCCAAGGGCATTAGTGCAAAAGTGGATGCAACAGACTATACCAGAATTACTAATTCTGCTTTATGCACCAATATCTATTATGCTACATGCACATAATATTAAGGAAAATAATAATAAAAATTATTATTTCAATAATAATCTATTCCATATGGCTTGCAGGCCATAGTCTGCTAACCTCTTGTTTTAGATTAAAAGATGCCAAACCAACTATTCCAGAAAATGTTATCCTTCAGGAGGAATCTATTTTCAAATTTCTGTTTATCAGTTTGTGTCTGAAGTTGGAAGAAGAAAAAAAAGAACAAGAAACTCTTGTTATGGAATCTCACGTGTTACAGACAAACTACAAAAAAGGAGTTTTCATTTATTATGATTGAATACCAGTAGTTCACATCAGATAAACAAAGCTGACATTATATTCCAAAACATGAATCAGTGTCAGTGTTTTCAAATAAGGTAGATCTTTTTTTTTCTTTGCTGTGTAGCTAATTTGCTTCAATCATGTGAACCAAGATTGCAATACTGTGTCTTTAACAGTTTTGCACTGCTTTGACATAAATAATTTTCACAGAAAAGTTTAGTCATTTTAATACTAAACTTTTCTTAATTAATACTGAAAACTTAAGGATATAAAAGAAAGTACACTGAATGTAATCTAATGTTTTGAAAGATAACTTTCAACTGAATTTATATGTACAGAATTCTCAAAAAAGAAACAAAGAAAAACCTTCACTGGTAATCATTGATATCATTTAATTGAATATTATTAATGTGATGACAAATTATGAGGAATATAAATAAATATTGACATATTAAAACTAATCAAATTTTGTTTCATTAATTATATACCATTTAAAATTTATCCAAGACATGACCACGTATTTTTGAGAAATCTCAATAGGTTAATCAATCTGTTGATTTGTGATATTGCATAACATTTCTTATTTTGTGATTCTGCATAATGTTTCCAATTTTGTGAGTTTGTCAAAAAAAGAAAAGGATTCAAGGAGACGAAGATAGTTTAAGATTTAAATTTTTGAAGATCATAAATGACAGGAAAACAAGAAGCTGGAAGAGAGTTACACTGGCAAGAAGTGTGAGGAAAGTAACTATTAGACTAGAACTTAGTTACACTTAGATATTTCAGCAGTATAATGAGACCTAGCATCCAATAGAATACTATGCATAAATTAATGAAGTCTAGATACCAAAGACGAAAGCTCATCAGAACAACTACCATGAAAATATTTATAGAAAAACACAGGGAAGCTACATTATAATGGTGGGAAGGTGACTGAAGCCAAGATGCCATTTCAGGATCAATAACATTGTAAATTCTTCTTTGGATTTTGTCAAGTATCTCTAGATATATTGCAGAAGCACCAGACCAAATATGGCAGCAATTTACAATGCACAGACGAATGATAGACTTATAAATGTACAAGACAGATTCTGGCAAGAAAGAATTATCTAGCACAACATAGTGAACCAACTCTTCTAGCAGAAGATCTAGCAATTGATTCAATATAATTGCTCCACTTCAAGTCAGTGGAAAATGTTAAATGTAAAACAATTTTGTCAAACCTTACAAATTGAAACCTAACTTCCCTCTCTGTCTTATCCCAAATCCACGCTCCAGTTTATCAATTAACCAAAATCATTAAGCAATTCATTACATGTTGAAAGTTTACTTAACAATGTCCCAGTTAAGTAAATGGTTGATATAATTATAAAGAATATTTACAACAATCCGTCACTCCCTCCATTAAAAATTAGACCTAACATATTATGAAAACTACTTTTAACTCGTGCCACTGAGGTTCCTTTCTATGACCATCAAATTAATATATACATACAATGTGATGGTGTTTTCATGGGTTCAGTTCTGGAACCAACATTTAGTAACTTCTACATGGTTAACCTAGAAAATAAGATATTTAGTACCACTAAAAATCCTAAGATATGTAGATGATATTCTCATTTTAGTCAAAAACATAGCTGAAATATATGAACTACAAAAATTTCACAAAAAACTGTCAAGTTCACATATGAACTTAACAATAACAGTAAAATCCTTTTTCTTGATGTATTGATAGACACATAATATTACATTTACTACTCCCCCATATAAAAAAAACAACTAGTATAAACTATAAAAGTGAATATCCTATTACAAAATAGCTATTATAGGAAATTTAATAAACCTTACAAAATCAAATTCTTCAACAACAAAAAAATTTTCTATACTGAATTAAAAAAACATTAAACAAACTCTTATTAATATTGACTTTCCCAATGACATTGTTGATGAACAAATTAGACAAGCTATTAGAAATATTAACATGAATAAAAAAGAACATAATATATCCTCAAATAACCCTAAACATATCAACCTACTATACTACAATCAAATACATTCTAACTATAAACAAGATAAAAAATGCTAAAAAAAAACTCATAAGTACCAATATATCCCCCACTGATCCCAATAAAAAAATAAAACTAATTATATACTAAACTAAATTTAATGCAACCAGCTTAATCATCCACAGTAACTTTTCTCTATCATCTCGTTTTACAAAAGACCAACATCATATATCAATTTAAATATCCTTTGGGAGATTGTATCTCTGATGAAAATGTAAATATATATGTTGGTTTAACTACTATGACTATTTCAAGAAGACTTACATTTCATTTGAATGATTTTAGCTCAATCTTCCAACATTTAAAGGAACATTCCTGTCACATTCACTTCCTGAGTAAGACGTTAAACTACATCCATGTCCTGGGTAAGACAATAAACTATGTTCAGCAGCAAGGCCTCTGATTGGGAGGTTTTGAGGAGCATTGAACCACCTCTTAATTGCTGGTGTTCCCAGGTCCACTCTGACCCAGGGTGATAGCACATGTTAGGGTCCCAGCTATGGGCAAATAGTTAACTATTACCAGCAATACTTTTTTGAAAGAAATTTTCATAGAAAATATTCGTCCTTTGACAGGATTCGAACCTGCATCCTATACGGAACCGTCATTTAGCTTGACGTGCCTAACCGTTCAGCCACAAAGGATCGTTCGGTTGGCAAGGTCGAATTTACTGCTTATAAACTGCTCATGGTGTATCAAATGTAAACAAATGATGTCATACATTAAGACCTTGCCAACTGAACGATCCTTTGTGGCCGAACGGTTAGGCACGTCAAGCTAAATGACGGTTCCGTATAGGATGCAGGTTCGAATCCTGTCAAAGGACAAATATTTTCTATGAAAATTTCTTGGACATTCAGGCCGGTAAATGTTATTTAATACTGTTTATTATAAACAGAGCATTTACTTAAATACTTGTATCTATAAAAAGAATGTTAAACATAAAAATGTCTTTAATAAATTGTCAGACTTTGTCCATTTCTTATATATATATAAGTTTGAAGGTATGCTATATTTGAGTAGATAGATAGTGTATGTAAATATAAAAGTGGGGACTGAAGTCAACACCAAGTGATGACAGTCTGTTTCATGCTTCAATGCAATCTTCAGGGTTGAAACAGAATGTCATCACTTAGTGTTGACCTCAGTACCCCACACACACACATTATCCATCACTGCTAGCATGACTTTGAGTTTCATGCACAATGCAATATATAAAGCTTAAATTATAGGAATAGTATAGCCACATTATCCAAAAAATGTTTTACATGCTTAATAATGTACTGAATAAAATTATAACCAAATTATAGTGTATGTAAAATGACAGAACCCAAAAGGCAAAATTTCCAAGTGAATCTGATTGTTTTTTATTTCTTAATTTTTAATCTTTAATATATTTACAATTTTGTTTATTTTGGGCTTGTAAATAGGTGAGAAATAAAGAAATAATGTTAGCATAAAGCAATATTGTCAAACCTTGCAAATTAAATTGTGAGAATATTTCCATACATATGCATGTGCCCCCGCTCTCTCTCTCTCTCTCTCTCTCTCTCTCTATATATATATATATATATATATATATATATATATATATATATATATATATGTTACCTTACACCAAGCACTGTTTTTATGCCCAGCACTCAATGTGCACTACATATTTTAAATTCTGGCAATATCTGTCTATTCAACTTTTTATTATATCTTTACAATTTCTAAATGAGTTCTTGTACATCAGGATTGAAGTTGGGGATAAATTGATTAAAGTTCAATTTTTTTCTGTTTAAATACATTCAACTATCACAACCCTTGTCAAGAATAGCTGTTATCAGTATGGTAAGCAAGATAAATGTGACTAAATTCTGGAATTTTAGATTGCTTGAATTTGTTCAGTCAATTAAGAGATATATTAGAGTGTATATTAAAAAAAAACAAAAAAAAACAATATGCATAGATATTCAATACATGATTTTCCACTTAGCCATTCCAAATGATGTCCCTTTGAACTAATTCCAGAAATCTAAAATACCAGAATTTAGTCAGATCTTGCTTACCATACTGATAAAACATGTTCTTAACAATGACTGTGATATTCAAAAGTACTTGAATATAACAAGAAAAAAAATATGAATTTTGTACAATTTATCCATAACTTCAATCCCAATGTACAACCTCTCCTACAGAAATTGGAAAGCTATAATAAAAAGTTGAATAGACAGATCTTGTTGGTGGAATTTAATAAAACTTTCTGGGATGAATTTTTGCTGTCTAAACACCTCTCTCTCTCTATATATATATATATATATATATATATATATATGTTTTTGAATAAAAACAGATCACTTTAAGGTTCCATGTAATAAGTTATTTCACCACAACCCTTTTAAAGGGCTCTGGATCATCAGACTTTACTTCCAAAAGTTGAAATGAAAACTTTCAACTTTTGGAAGTAAAGTCTGATGATCCAGAGCCCTTTAAAAGGGTTGTGGTGAAATAACTTATTACATGGAACCTTAAAGTGGTCTGTTTTTATTCAAACATATTTGCTCTGAATTTACATTGAGCTCTCTGGATATCATCCTCCTTGGGTCTACACCCATACGGATTACCTAGTTTTGCATAAACTAACTATATATATATATATATATATATATATATATATATATATATATATAATTTTCAGATGGGCTATATCTGTAAAAAACAAAATGAATAAAAGGAGATATGAGTAAAAATTTCACTAGTCATACACAGAAATAAATCCAACCACAATTTTGATCTAAAAAATGTCACACTCATCAAAAGAGAAAGTAATTTACTCATGAGGAAAATTCTTGAGAGTGCTGACATCAAATCTTATCAAAATATCAATCTATACTCCATTTTTAGGGATTTTTTTCCCAATCTCACCATTTCTGAAAGAATTACTACTTTCGCAAGCCAACATACATGACCACAAATATGTTGAAAAATCAAAAGAAAACAGTTAAATTGATCATCAAATCATACCTTTGAAGATGCCCAGCACAAACATCCACCTCACAATCTAATCACAATGTAAACAATATTCATTTAAAAAAAAAAATTCTTTAATATTACTCACTTAATTTACTTTTTCCAGAATTTGAATTATGACACTTTGGATCCCCCTTCCCTGCATGTTTTGACTGACCTTTCAACCACCTGATGGACAGTCATGAACATTCTCAAATTTAAAAGCCTTGATAAACCAATGACATCCTCGCATTTGTATATAAACATGGGCAACCAAATAAATCCAACATCACCTTGATAAAGTACCCCCGAGGACATAACATGTCAGCTAAGAATAGTTTTTCCTTTTGACTCTTTTTATTTATATATATATATGCTTTATTTTTTTAATTTATATACATGCTTTATTTTATATATATATATATATATATATATATATATATAGCTTTTTATTTATATTTATCTATGTATATATATATATTATTTATTTTTATAGATATCTTTTCTTTTTATTTATTTATTTTTATTTATATATGTATATATATCTTTTTCATTTATTTTTATATATATATATATATATCTCTTTTTATCTTATTTTTATATGTATCTTTTTATTTTTTTTATATATATATTTATATATATATATATATATATATATATTTGTGTGTGTGTGTGTGTGTGTGTATATATATATATATATATATATATATATATATATATGCTTTATTATTTATTTTTAGATGATAGAGAAATCAAATTAAATTATCATTTTTATTTTGCTTAAAGTCTGGCAATGTTTTATTTCAGATGTCAAATTTTGTAACTTTATTTATATGAAGTTACTTTTTCAATAAAATTCAAGCATTGCCCTTTATGAAATTAATCAACTTATATTTTATTCTGAAAAGAATCAAACTTCAGCACATTATTTTTTTTTTTTACTATTATCACAATGATTTTACATATCACTGTATAAACTACATGCATTTATCCTTATTTTAGTTTTTTATACAATATTCTTATATTAGCAATTAATAAAGATTACAACAAAAACATAACTTTTGCCATAAAGTACTTTAATTCTATAAGCTCAAGATAAATTAAGAGATACCTAACACTCAAACTTGACATGAGTTATTGATCTTCATCAGGTAAAAATAACCTTTTTAATTATATGAATTACATAGCATTTCTTGCCTCTTCTGCTTTGCTTGCCTTCTTGTCTGCAGTCATTCCCTTTTCTACACTAAATCTGTTTTTTTTTTTTTTCATTTTATCATCAAGTACACTACTTAAGAGATTTTTTTTGCTAGGCATGAGCTTTTCAATAGGAAAGAGGTCTGTTTTAATCAAATTTTTCAAATAAAGGATGAGAAAAGCATTAAAACATAGACTCACTAATGTACAACAAATCAGATATGAAAGTAGCCATGTTTTTGTGGCTGTGTACCCAGTCTCTCTTAGAGACTAGGAATTGGGAGATCATTTGAACAAATGGTGATCACAATATGCACAAATTGATTAAAAATATTTAGTAACTAGAAATGCTTGGGAAAATTTCAGTTTTTCTATTTTAAATTTCTGATGAATCTTTAAAATTGAATAAGCTCCTTACAAGTTCTGCAACTATAATAAAATACCTATGGAAATTCACCTATTGACTCATTAGATATCTGAGTTTAGCAACTTTAACAAAATATCACAAT
Source organism: Acanthosepion lycidas (assembly GCA_963932145.1). Lineage (NCBI taxonomy): Eukaryota > Metazoa > Mollusca > Cephalopoda > Sepiida > Sepiidae > Acanthosepion > Acanthosepion lycidas. The sequence goes on from OZ010582.1 coordinate 46,265,605, forward strand.
AACAATCATAAATATGAATACAGGTCATTATTTAAAGAAGTAAGAGGGTACAAATGAAATGATTCAAATTGACAAGGCTTTCCATTTCACTAACACAGACATGAATGTTATTACTTCTTATATCTTCCCTTTTTTCTTTCTTTTCCTTTTTCCCTAAAACCAAACAATGCCTTGGATATATCTTTTCTTTCATCTAATCAAACAGGAATGGCCCATTGTTTATCTGATGCAATGGCATGGTGTAACACGTATGCTAAAAAACAAGCAGAATTATAATGATATAAAATACTGACAAGTTTACTTTGTGACACTGCAGGTAAAAAATAGTGACTAAATGTATAGCTGATTGGTGATGAAGAAACAGACTAAATCAAATTATAGTAATTGTCTTGCTGCCATTAATAACTGTCATATATTTATATTCTCTACTCTTCACCCTCAGTCAACTGTTACCATTTGGCCATCTGCTGAATAAATACTCTCTTCCAAGACTAGTACATTAACACATAAACTGACCAACAGAATCATGTAAAAATCAATAGAAAGCACTGATCTCTCTATAACTCCAGACAGTATATAACTACAAAATTATGGTCAACAGCCAGAAAATAGTCAATATCAGTCTGTAGTTTCTTCCGATCATATTTAAATATCCTCAAATGTTCACTTATTTTGTGCAGACCAAACAGAACTTTAAGACCTGTGGTCCAGTATGAACCGCTTTTTTTTGTCACAATAAGTTTCAAATGTGTGGATGTAGGAGTAGCATAATGGTTAGAAAGTGGAATAAGCAAGTTGAGTTCAAAATCTAACTTGGTCTATTGCATTCACTTTCACACTTTCACACTTTCACAAAATGGCAGGAGTGAGAGAAGAGATAGATTCATGCCTTTCATAAGAGTATATCTATCTCTTCCCTCACTCCAGTTACTGGTTAAATAGCAAAGTAGACTGGGTCTCTAACCTTAGGTGGTAGTCTAAAAGAGATAAACTATGAATTCCAAACTATGGAGATGGCAATGGGAAACTACTCCACTATCCTTCCACAGAATGCATGGCAATTCACAGATAATAAAAAAAAAAGAAAAATCTATGCAACATCATAAAAGACATGGTATTAATATATATATATATATATATATATATATATATATATATATATATATATATATATATATATATATGGACACTGAGTGACAATCTGTTTCATGCTTCAATGCCCTCTTTAAAAAATATGAAGAATGCACTGAAGCATGAAACTGTTGCCACTTGGTGTTGACCACACTGTCCACTATTTAGGTTGGTGCAAAAATAATGTCGTTTTCTCACATATGTTACTATGTGAGAAAACGACATTATTTTTGCACCAACTTAATATTTACATATCCCCTATCTCCCATATTGAGCACTTTCAACCCATAAATATAGCATACCTCATATATATATATATATATATATATATATATATATATATATATATATAGTATTTGGGCAGCAATCCCTCTTTTCAAGTTTCATGGAAAACAACTGACAATGTGTGGGGGTTGAATTTTTTTTTTTATATTTCTCATGTGTTCATATAATTGTTTTTTCTTTTCAGGAAATAAATTATATAAAAATTGTCTGAATGTTTTCCAAATGCTTTCAGCTATACTTTTAGCCATTATCAAGGATGAATTTATTTGACTTTTAACTGAATATATGCATTGTTTTATGTATGTCTCTAGTGTTATAGGAATGTTTTATTTTCCAAACCGTTAACACATTGTAGTCATTTTCATAGTTGATATTATTGAGTTTTGACTTTTTCTTTTTATTAATAATGCTTCCATTATTTTAGCATTTTTTTTAACATGTGGATGATGCTATTATATTTGTATTATCAACAAGTATGTTACAGATAGAATTTGGTAGGTCTCCATGATTAATTGAGCTATGGTCAGAGAGAGTCTTCTTGTTAAAACATGTTGTAGTATGTCCAATATAATTATTTACAAATTTGGATTAGTCAGGAACACAGCTCCTTAAGGGACATGTAAATTTGTAAATAATATTGGTTCTCTGTAATGTAAATCTTGCAGGTGAATTATTTTAACGATGAGCTTAGAGTCTTTAAATTTTTGTAATGATTAATTTAATTTTCTTGTTTTATCAACTGGAATTGTGTATTTTTATGACATTTCTAAGTGAGGATTTATCTTGTTTGTAGTTACTATGCATTTGATTTTTGTAGAAAATGTTAATAATGTTGTTTTATTTCTGTGCATTTTGTATTGCTGTTAGTTACCTTAGAAAGAAAATGTTTAATATGTTAATCTATAAGATGGTTTGGAAAACCATTATTAATAAGCATTTGTTTCACGTTAAGTTCTTTAAAGAAAAGTGGAGAGGATGAATTCTGGTACGACCACATAAAGAAATTTTTAATAACAACTATTTTATATCTAAGAGGTCATTGATTCATAAAATTAAGATGGCAAGAGTTTTCACTTGTGGGGTTTTTATATAACGAAGTAGTGAATGTATTATTACTAGACTCCACAAGAACATCCAAGAATAGGACTTTATTTTGTTGGCTAAGTTCATAAGTTGAGGACAGAATTTTTTTCAAATGTACTTTTGAGATTATCAATTTCATTTTTGTTCTCAGCTAAAATAAAAATACCATCTGAATAGTGGATGCATATTTTCAATTTAGTAACCTTTGTAAAATCTTATATACACACACACACACACACACATTTCAAAATCACTAAGCATGGTTTCCATTTAAATATAAAATGATGAACATAATTTTATTTTAAAAAAAAATGATTTTTTTCTACATAAAAAATGACTTATTCAAAATATTTCTTAAATTCTTTGTCCTAAATTTAGCACCATTCTCATCAGAATGTTTCAACTGAGCCGACGTCAACACATTTGAAAGGTGGACTATCATAGAGAAAAAAAATAAATGTACTTTTAAAATGGCATCTCTCTGTATGGACACTGTTGTTCTTGCTCTTTTATACTGTCCCTCTCCTGAGACCTCTTCCCAAGAGACACAAAAAGATCTGTTGTCTCTGTAGAGCATTCAGGAAATTCTCAGAACTCCCACTGATTCACCACCACCTATGAAACTTTTGTTTCTTGTAGAGTTATTTTTTATTGACATCTATCAAAAGAAAGGAAAAAAAACAACTATGTTTATATAAAGAAGGAAATATGTTGTAGATATTTATTAAGTTTAGCCTAGTCTGGCATAAGGCCACTATAATGGAGCACAAAATAAGGATTTATTTAACTTATTAGTAATTACTCTACAGTAGCTGAAGTTTATATGTTGTATTTTAACATTAAAAGCAAGCAAATTAGATTGTTGCATTGTAGTTGTATAGTCCTGTCATCAAGAAGGAAATTAGATACATCAATTCATTTCACTTGAGGCTAATTTATAACATATAGATTTATATTGTATATATTGCAACACCAAAAGACCATAAATTATGTCTAATCTATTATTCTGAGGATAACAAATAAGGAATTAAGTAACCAACCCAGATTTTTGGCTTTATTTTTTTTTTAAATGCTAAATAGTATTTTAGATAATTAAATTTGCTAAAATCCCTTATCTGTTGATATTTACTGTATCTTATTCTTCGTATATAATTATTTGACAGCTGAAGACTCGTTTAATACAATATTAACAAATGAAATAAAAATATAAATTTTGTTGTCTATTATTTTCAGATCCATCTTGGGTTTTTGTTTGTCTGGAGGGTTTGTTTTTTTCTTTCTTTTTCTTCTTTGCTGGATTTGAAGTTTTTCCGGTCATTTCTTGTGTAGTTGTTGCATTTTGGGGTTGTTTTGGGGGGTTTGAAGTAGCTGAGTATTTGTGGGTTGGTTTCAGGTTTTGTTTTATTTATGTTTTTTAATTCTTTCATCAGTTCTTTGTGTAATTTTGTGATGTCTTCCAGTTTTGGAGTCTGTCTATATTTCTGAGATGAGTATTAGTCAGATCTCGTTTCGGCCGTTGTACGCTTCGGCCTTCTTCAGGTGGTTGGAATTTCAAACTGAACTGTTCTAGTTCCACGTGCCATGTTTGATGGATGTCAGTTATCAGTTATTTCCTGCTAATTTTCCCTCTCCACTGCCTTAACCGGGTATTGAACTCACACTCTTTGGGTCTGTCACTGGATCTAACCAACGCCTTTATCCACTGTGCCATGTGTCCTTGAGGATATCTGTGTATGAATTTCTGGGTATTATAAACCTAATGTTTTCAGCAACCATTTTTTACCAGTGCTCATATTGCAATTTTGCTGTTATCATTTCATGTTTTTACCAGAGCTCATATTGCAACTTTGTTATCATTGCTTTTCTCTGGTACTCCTTATTACTGGTTCCCATATTGTATTTATTTCTATGCTTGGTCAGCTCAGGAGATTTTTGTGGCCTAGCATATGTGCTGATTCCTTAAGTTTACAAATTTCCCAATAGTGTTCCCTGTCTATGATCTCAACATGATCCCACAGGGGACGGTGATCTCCCTTCTCTCTCCATATGTGGTCAGCCACGCCTGATTTTTCTACTTCCCCTCGCATTACAGCTTTCTGGTGTTCTTGAAGCCTTACCTTGAGGGGGCGGCCTGTCTCTCCTTTATATTCCTTTCCGCAGCTGCACAGGATAGCGTACACACAGTCTTTAGTCATGTTCTCCTCTATGGGGGGGTCTCACTCGAGAGAGATATCTGCAAAGTGTTGTCATGATTTTGAAGGTTGTCCTGATGTTATATGGACCGCAGATCCTTTGTATTTTCTCTGATAACCCCTTCACATAAGGCAGGCAGACTGTTTTCTGAGTTTTGTTGTCCTCCTCCTCCTCTTGTACCCACCTATCCCAGTTTTTGGAGGCTGCTGCTATGTACCCAGGGTAGTTGTTACGTTGTAGGGTACTACTTATACTTTCCATTTATAATACTTCATCAGGGAGTTTTCATTCCCACACAAAAAATTATAAACTCAAATGTAAAAAATAAATATAAGTAACCAATATCAGATACCTATATTATACATGTAAACAGAATGAAAACAGTTAATTGCTGCATCAGTTTTTTTTTTATTTCTTTTTTCCTTTACTGGCAATGTTGAAAAGGCATGACGTAAATCAGGCAACACTTTAAAGAACTCTTAGGGACCTTTTGTGGAACCTTAGGGTTCCAGAGGAACCCCAGTTGAGAAATGCTGATTTAAATTGTTTGGTTAAAAATTCTTTGAAGGTTATCCTGATCAACAATACCTAATGAAGGCCTGAGGCCATAACAGCCAAAACATTGTGATAATAAAATAAAGATGAGGATTATAGTCTACAAGTAAATACACCTCATCCTAGAAATTTTTTTTTTTTTTTTTTTATGGTTTATCAATCTTTTACATGTTATTTAAAGCCATAAAATATTTTTGGAAATAATGATTTACTGATACAAGTTCTACTAATTAACCCATAGCTGGGAGAAAGAGGAGGTGGATTCATACCTTTCCCAAGGGTATTTGCCCATAAGTGAATATAATGAACTTGGCTGGAAATGGAACCCTACTGTTATATTAATTGTATGGTGATGGAACAAAGAAACAACAGAGATTTAAGAAATAAACAATTGTATTAACATAAAAATACAACAAAGGGTAAATTGATGTAAATGTCTCTGGTTGAAAGAAAGAGATAAGTAGAATTGTAAAAGGCATCCACCAAGGCATGAGAGGGTGGGTGAGTTGTGACTTTCTTCAGTGACAGTCTTTGGCGAGTTGGCTTTGGAGATGGGAGGTCACGTTCCGACAAACATTGTGAATCCTGGCTGTTGTGCCATTCAACTGCCAAAGATGTACCTTTGATAGGCCTTTTTATCCTTTTCTTAGGCTTAAATCAGCTCCAATTTTTATTTTGTTTCTTTAGATGGGAGTGGGTGCTATTGGGTAGAATTTCTGGATTGTATTTTTCTTTTGAGTGTGTAAGTAAAATAGGAGCTATGTGCCGAGCCATTAATAGAATTTTTAGTTCAGTCTTGGGTTTTGGAGTGTTCATATCCAGCCACTGGTGGAAATTTGTGCAACATGAATCAGATGATCTGATTTTAGGAAGATTATAACACTACCCTTCAATTTACAGCTGCAAGCCATTATCCATCTCACCACTGACACATACAAGCTTACAGCACCTTGTATTCCCAAACAGTTACTCATCTAGGTAGTGACCTGGCTCAATGTTGCTTAACTTTGGTGATCATATGAGAAAGTAGTGTTTCAACTTGATATGGCCATAAGGAATTAATGAAGGTAAATAACAATGCTAAATAAGTAGTAAATAGCAATACTAATGCTAAAGTTGTTTTATATTTTATGACCACTACAAAAGCAGCATAAATTAAGAATAAGATAGTCATCTCCAGTGAGATTTGAACTCATTCCATATTTTTGGGTACCATCTGATACGGATGACACCTTACTGAAAGAAGAGATGAAAGATAAATTAGTCAACAATGAAAATACTTCTTCAAAAAAAAATTTAAACAAAATTTACTGTTCTTCAAATACTGATTATCTCAAATTTTGTCTTCCATCATGACTTCCAATCTTTTTTTTTTGATTTAACAAATAATCAAATTTTCTGACAAAAACAGAAAAATACAGTCTTTCTGGCAGCCAGCCTCACTTCTAGTAGGTACGAAAACCTGCTAAAATTTAGGCTTATAGAATTTAAAAGGCTGTATGTTGGCTGTATTTTAAGTTAGATGCATGTTTACATGTAAGCAATTACGAAGCAGCATACAAAAACTTGGGTTTCTACCATGGACCATTTATTCTCTTTTTTATATACATATATATATATATATATATATATATATATATATATATATATATATAGAAGTCAACACTTAGAGGCGACAGTCTGTTTCATGCTAGATGCAATCGTCAGGCGGTCTGACAATTGCATCTAGCTCTAAGTGTTGACTTCTATGTTGACTTTTATATTTACACATGCTCTATCTCTGATATTGAGCACTTTATCCCATAAATATAGCACATCTTAAGACTATATTTCTTTATATGCACACACACACACACACACATATATATATATATATATAAAAACTGAAATGAAACAAACTTCTTAATGTCTCTTGGGTATGTCCATTTTCTTTTTCTTGGTCTAGAAGTTATGAGAAGCATCATTATAATGGTCAAGCTCAAGTTAGCTTTGTGGTGAGTTAGAATGACTAAAGAAAAAGTTGATTTGTTTCATAGGTGGAGGTTTTGGAAGACACATATGAATGCAATGCATTGGAAAGGGGAAACAGTTCAGTAGTCATTGAACCAGGGAAATAAATATGCTCCAGCAAGCTATCCTTTTTTTTTATTTTATGTGTTGCTACATTTTGGAGCAAGGAGGAGGAAAAAAAGAGATAGGAACGAAAATGTTTGTCTTTTTATAGACATAACCAGCACCACCTAGTGGTGTTTGATGATGTCAAGTGGGATAATCATATTTTCAGTTCCTTTATTCCTAGCATCATGAGAAAATATATTTCTTTTTCTTTTATTATTATTCATTATTATTACTTCATTTATTGATTTTATTTCATTTTCCCCATACTATATTTTCTTATTTTGTCAGAAAATTTAAAACCTGATTTCATTTAGATTCAAACTGTAGTGAGTCCTGATAAAACCAAATATATAAACAATATATTTCTCTTTCCTCTTTTCTTTTTTCTCTTTTCTTTCTATTCCTTTTTCTTTCTTTTCAGTAAACTCCTATTCAGCATTGTCAAACTAGATATTGTGCAGACTATGAAACTAGCAAATCAAGTTAAAATTCCAGCTGAGGGTATTGCATTTATTTCCCACTTTAGGAAAGTTATGAATCCATTTCTTCTTTCCCACACCCAGCTATGGGTTAGATGATTTTTTTTCACCCATAAAGTTCACTCAATACAAGGTCCAAGAGCCACTCATGGTAGAGGGTTACTGAATGAGGTATGTGGTATGAATGTAAGAGAAGGAAGTAGTAAGTGAAGATTATGAGGATAAATAATGATTGGAAATTTTTGGTATATCGGAATTAGAATTTTTAACCTAATTTCTGATTTGAAAAAACGATTATTTGAGTGGATTTTTTTTTTTTTTTGTTTAAAACTTAATTTTCTACTTTTGGTACTAATGATAAAAAATATAAATGTTTACTGATTTTAAACTTTCAGTAAAACTAAAAACTATAGATTATAACACCTAAGTATGATGTGAATTTATTTTGCTTGTGTAAATGAAAAAAAAAAAGAAGTGGGTAAGTTTCTACTCAGTTCTCAAACTTTCCATAAAGTTCACTAGTTTCAGTTGAAAATAAAATTTTTATTTAATTTTTATAATTATGATCAAAATTATATAAACACAAAATGAATTCATGTTCTACCGGGCACTCTTTTAAGACATTTTTTTTTTTTAATTTGTAAAAAAGAAAAACTAATGACTGTATGGAATTCCTGCCAACATCATCTTTGATTTCTTCACATAAAAAATTGACCTTGTGTCATAAATTGTCCTCATGGTGAGGCAGTTAAATTGCAACAATTTGTTTTTATAATAGTTTTAATCCATTAAAATTATTTTTTTAGTCTCGGTTCTTGAAAAGATTTATTTTTGGTTATGTAGCTTACTATGTAAACGAAAATAAATCTTCTCTAAGCCAAGACTTAAAAAAGTAAACATTCTTTTTTTATGAAACTTAAATTTGTTTCTACAAAATTAATGTATTTCTTAACATTTTATAGCTTTTGAAACAGATTTTCATTTTTATTTACTTAAAAATAGGTACCACCACTAATTCAGTAAGGTTTAAGATGAATTTTTAAAAATGAAAAAGCTTTCTTGAAGCTTTCATCTTTAAGGCTAAAGGATTAGAGGTACCTCCATGAAAATGCTAAAAAATCAGCATAACATGAAAACATGCTACAATATATAATGAAAACATGTCAGAATTTTTGTTATTATTAAGAGTAAGGATCAAAGTATGTTTTTAAATACTTAATTAAATTTTTTACTCCTTTTTAGAAGATTCAAAATTTTGATTAAAATATCTTTTTCTTGCATCAGTGGTTGTACTTACTTTTAATAGAGCAAATTTTAGCCTCTTTTTTGCAGTGACAGAATACATTAATTTGGAAATTCTTGCAAAAATCAAATAATTCTTGAATTTGAATGAAATTTTCAGGATTTATTCACAAATGAATTAAATTATTTTTTTAGAAAATCTTGGTAAATTTTTTTTTTTTATTGTTGTTCACATATGTTACCCCTCCCCCCACTTAATTTTATGAAAACTTGAGAAATTCAACGTGATAATAATGTTTAATGACTATATAAATAAAAGCAGAATTTTTTGAAGAATTTAAATCACTGATTTTTTTTCAAAATCAGACCCCATCTTACTGAAAATCTGTTCAGAATTGAGGAAATTTTAAATCCTTTAGCTTTCATTTAAAACTAAAATGAAAGCTTCAAGAAAGCTTTTTCATTTTTAAAATTTCATTTTAAACTTTAGGTATACCAAATTAGTGGAGGTACCTATAAAGAATTTGAAATTTACTATTATCTAGTAAACAAAATACTCTGTGGTGTATTTAAAAAAAATTGACAGAAATCTATATTATTTTTCAGTAAAATCGGCCATTTTGACACATTTGTAAACAAAAGTTAATTCTCGGTTTTAAAAATCTTTCAAAAATAAAATATATATTTCTGAAACATTATTCGAGAAAAATTAGAAAATTTAAAGTTAAATTAATCTGATTTGAAACAAATATTACTCATACAAGCATTTCTTAACCACAGGGTTTTGTTTTTCTGATGTGTTAATTGATTTATTGAGAATTGATTGCACACCGAATGTGTTCATAATTAGATATCTCAAAGGCTTTCGACAAGGTGGGGCACAAAGTTCTCCAGCTATGGAATCACTAGAAGGCTTTTCTCTATTATAAAACCCTTCCTAACAGGTAGATCCCTGAATGTAGTTATTAACTGCCAGTACTCCAGGGTACCACTTTTTGGACCAACCCTCTTTTTGGTTTACATAAATTATCTACCTGAGAATATATTCTGATCATTTGTGCTGATAATACAATGATATACAGGTGAACATCTAAAAGCCTTGATGATCAGAGATTGGCAGCTGACCTCTCTTCTGATCTAACAATGGGGGAAAAACTGGCTGGTTACATTCAATGCCTCTAAAACTAAACTGGTCACATTCCATCACTGCCAATCAGACCCCAAACTACCACCAGTCATGATGAATGGATGTCCCTTTGAGGAGGCCCAGTGCCTCAAGAGGATATTGGGGCTGAAACTCATGCCTGAACTCAAGTGGAATTCATATATATATATAGTCGCTTACTAAAAATGCAGGTAGAATGGTCAGCTCCCTCTACCATTCCAGTCACCTCATGCTATCCTCTACCTTTATAAGAACCAGATAAGGCCAAAAATGGAGTATTATTGCCATATTTGGGCAGGAGCTACCCAGACCTCACTTTCCAATCTTGATAAAGTTCAAAAGCATCTTCAAGTCCTTGTGGGAGAAGAATTATTCCCCACACTCCAACCTTCTCTCTTACAGGTGGGGTATGTGTGTGCTGTATCCCTACTACCATGGAAAGAGCTCGGATGAACTGCATATCCTTGTTTCGTCAAGTCAGATTTTCATGGCTAGGACCCACCATTCAACTTATATTGTAGCAAAATACCTACATTTACTCCATATTCCATCAGCAAGAAGTTTCACTTAAACTGCTTCTTCCTGTGAACCACTGCCCTATGGAACAGACTTCCTAGAGAATGTTTCCCTAATCCCTACAATCTTAACCTGTTCAAGTCTAGAATTAACTATTATCTTCCCCTCATGTCCATATAAAACTACCCCTTATTGTAACCTTCTACCTCAAGTACATATGAAAGGTTTTTGTCCCCCCCCCTCCATAAGGTGGAACATCCCCTAAAACACATGACATTTTAATGATAACATTATACGTTTGAACATCCATACTTTAAAATTCTGCACATATATCACACATACAAAAACAAATCTACATTCTTTTAAAAATATTTGGAGTCGTCAGATTGTAATAATTTGCAGTATACAATTAGTAAATATAGTTTTACTTAATATTTTCTAAGAGTTATCTCATTGAAAATTAATTTTACAGGATTTAAAAACTTTATAAATTATTCAATTTAAAATTTTAAAAATGAAAACAAATCTTGTAAAAATTAATTTTTCATTAGACAATATTGTCATTAATATATATTATTCATAAAAGCAATTAAAAGATTCTCTAATTAAATAATATCTTAGTTTTATTACATTTTTTTATTTTTTTATTCAGAACAGATTTTCAAGACAGTCCAATTTGGAAAAAAAATTTGTGATTTAAATTCTTCAAAGAATTCTGCTCTTAACTAATATAGTCACTAAAGATTACCATGTTGAATTTCTCAAGTTTTCATAAAATTAAGTAAGACTTGTTAATAACAAAGATTTTGACAATAAAACTAGTATGTTGATTTTTCAGCATTTTCATGGAGATACCTAACTAGAAAAAAAAATAAACTTTTATTTGAAGTTTTCTGAAAAAACGTTTTTTCACACAAAAGTTTGTATTAAAAAACCTAAAATTTAATTTCCATCAAAAATGGTATTTAATTTTATTTTACTAATATTTTTCTTTGGCATAATTGAACCTTCCTGTGTTACATTATTATGGCATTTAAGATATTTTGAACATCTTTTTCTCATTTATTCCTTGTCAGAGCCAAACTAGATGCAAGTTTTATAAGTTTTTCAAATCCCAATTATGGCAAATATATCCAATGCCAAGCAGAAAAGTGTTCTTTCGAAGTTTTTTTTTTAAGATTTCTGATGATAGCCAAAGTAAAGAAATATGTCAGTTGTCAACTTTAGCTAGTGATTTACATAAAGAAATTGTTCTCTTTATTGTTTAAACTCTTTATTTATTTATTTTTTTAAATAAAAAGGATATCTAACTTATTTCATAAGATTTTTTATTCATTTTTCTACTAAATGTTTAATTAATAAATGTACTTTGTTCATTAAATTTCCCAAACCAACTGTAGGGCCAGAAAATAATGAATTACCATTGTAATCAAAAATTTAGAACAGTATCAGGAATGGAATTGGTAAAAATATTGTTATCATCCCATCATTAATATATATATATATATATATATATATATATATATATATATAGTCTATATTTATAGGGAAAGTGTACTCAATATTGGTAGTGACAATATGGACATAGGAATCAACACTGCATGTTGACTGTTCAAACTGAGTCTTGGTCTGAAAATCACATTGAAGTGTGAAACTGATAGTCAGTATGCACTGTTTATTCCTCTGTCCTCACTTCCCACACACAAACACGTGCATATATATATAATTTGCTATATTTATAAGGGAAGAGTGTTCAATATTGGAGATAGAGCATTTGTAAATATAGACAGTGTGGATATATGAATCAACACCAGAGTTTTACACCCCAACAATCTGCAGATATATATATATATATATATATATATATAAAATCTCAGAAACTTATTTTATTTGAGTAGAAGGTAGATGCTTTTGATCTTTTCTACAAGAAAATAATCAAGATATTCAATGTTATAATAGATTCTGAATCTAACATTTATAATATTAATGACATTCAGAAGAGTTGGTAAAATATGAAAAATATATATCTATAGATATTTTTAATGGGCACAAATGGAATTGACTGAACATGACCTATATATAGATGGTGATAAGCTGAAAATGATTTATATTTGTAAGTATGCACTATGAAAAGTGAAACTAATTTCTAGATAGGCTCAAGTGTCTAACTATAAACATTTTTGAAAATTATATTTAGATGATATAAATGGCTGATATAACTTTTTATTTATTTTACTTTGCTTTTATTTCTCTTTGTTCTACTGAAAAAACTGCATCAAATATTGCATTTCTCATTAATAGTTTTAGGTGATGTCTGTAGATGGTGCTCTTTCTAATACTGTAATTGACACTCACACTTTCACTTCTTGAAGTATTGGTTTACAGCACAGATAATGAGAAAGGAATGAGATTTTTTTTAAAGTGGGACAAATAGCAAAAAATATAAAATCAACAGATAGCTGAAACAGTTAGGATATAACTCATGCAAGATATACTGCCTTGAATTTTTGAAGCAATAGAACTGGAAGCAGTGATGTGCAGAGGTTTGGTGATGCCCAGGGACAATTCATTGATTGTATACCCCTAAGACTCAAGTAGAGAGGGCCTATAGGGCCTAATACTAAGAAATGTGAGAAAGGAAGACATATGTAAAAACTAAAACATGAAATAAACACTTTATTCAAATTAAATATAAACTAAATTTTTATTTCACTCTCTGATCAGATGCCTTCACAAGATGGATGCCTGGGGCCATCACACACTCTGCACACCCCTTCTGCACACTACTAACTAGAAGAATATATTATATATTAATTTTTTATTATCTGTTGTCAGTATTTCCCATCTAAGTTTTTGTTTTATTTTTTGTTTTTTTAAAATAGATTTTAAAAAAAGTTTGAATACTTTTTACTCTGATAATTCTGCTATTTAAGAGCACAGTAATTATTTTATACCTATTTGTTATAGTGCCTTACTAAGTTAAACTTGGTCAGTATCCAGAATCCAATATCTTATATTGGTTGGTGTTCACATCTTCAATCCTATAATGTTTTTGTTAAAAAATTTAATATAAACATTTAAAAAAAAAAAAAAAAAAAAATGTGTATGTCATGCAGCAAATTCACTCTGTTACTAAACGATGGTGTTATAATTTACACTTCTCAGATTATCCAGTGGGGAAAAGGACTAATCATGAGAAACATAAAAAGAGATTACTGGAAAGAAGCTTTAAAAAAAACAATCATTTTGTATATAATTTCACAATCTTTGACCCAATCACTGACTTTTTAAAAAATTAATATTAGGTTGGTGCAAAAATAATGACATAATAATGTTGTTTTTTGACAAAAATAATGTCGTAATAATGTTGTTTTTTGACGTATTTTTTAACGTCAAAAAACGACATTATTACGTCATTATTTTTGCACCAACCTAATACTTAAATAGCGTCAATATCTGTCTATACTTCTGAGATGATATATTGTAATTATTTACTTTATTTACATTGTTCAGACTGTTGTCATCTTTGTTGCCATATTCACAATGTTTTGGCTGTTGTATGCTTCAACCTTCTTCAGGTGATTGGAATTTCAAACTGAACACTTTATTTCATCTACCAGGATAGATTGTTCTAGTTCCACATGCTATGCCTCTTCTGGATATCTCAGTTTCACTTAGTTCCCTTTAACACAACTCTCCAAGTTTTTGTTCACTTCTGCTATGGCCAGATATTGAACTTACAACTCTGTGGGCCACATCACTGGATTACTTCAACAAACACTTTTATCCACTGGGCCATGAAAAAGGCCAGAGTATAGAATGGCTGAAACATTGTGAATATGACAACAAAGATGAGGTTGGCAGTCTGAACAATGTAAATAGCATAAATAAAATAGCCTCATTTTTTTTTTAATTACTACTTCTGTCCTGTAATGTGTATGCAAATGTAACTATTATCAGACAAGCATAGTGTTAAAAAGTTTAAGGAAATTCAAATAAATAAATAAAAATATAGCAGAATTTTATAAATCTCCAATCTATTCAACAAATATTTAAATTTTATAATGTGTTTTACACTTGCTATATTATTTGTTTTTAGATATCACATGATACCCAGCATAAATTATACTGCAGCTGCATTTTGTTTCATAACTACCCCTCCTACGCCTTCATATTTTCTATCATTCCTTCCCACATCTATTCACCATCCCTGTCCCATTCTCCATACCTGCTACTCAGAAAGCTTGCCCACTCTTCAGTATGTCAACAACAGCTAGAGACATGTGCTCCATTGAAAAATAAAAATGCAGGCAAAATATAAAAGCAATAACTTTATTACAAATGGAACACCTGCAGGTTTGGATCAGTTGTAAGGTGTTGGCCCTGTGGGCAAAGTTAGTGGTTTTTCTCTTTAACAAAATAGCCGTAACACTTTTTTATTTTGTCAGTCACATACTTATCACCTTTAAATGTGTTTTATAGAATTACTATCTGCATCATTTCATACCTTCATTCAGCTATATGGTTCTAATGCTGCATGTTATTTTCTGAGTGCATCCATCTGCTAGAGTGGCTACATAATCCCTGTTGCAGACATATGCTCAGGCACATCCATTTCTTCAATACCCACAGAAACAACCTGTGGTTTATGCTACAGCTATACTGAGCAGACCATAGTTACAGTTCATTGGAGAAGGTGCATAATCTGGTGGGATCAATAGTTGAACAAGGCCAGCATGTTCAAACCCTTGATTCAATCTTACTGGCCTTGTTCAAATATGATGACTTTTGACTTTGTGCTAGCTCAGCCATCATCAGCTTCCAAACAGATTCATTTCACTCACAAGGTTTGGGTCAACTCATGGCATGATTTTCATGCATTTCCAAGCAGTGTTGTATGATGAATCATCTCCACAGGCTGATATTATCAAGAATCACCTCCTTAATCAATTAACAATGGTGAGATTTGAACCTAGATCTTACGCTTAGAACTAACATTCTAACCACACACCCAGTGGATGCACCGAAACATGTAAATATTAACCAAGTCAGCAAAAGCTTTTCACTTACTGTCAAAGTCTTAACTGGAAAAAAAATGTGTTCTTGACTGTTATTAGGGTATATCAAAAGTATATTTATTTATAATCTCTACAGAGCTATTGTTGTGATATTATGGACACCCATGTAGAAAGAGAAGAGGTGTTTTTATCTAGATCTTAAGTGTTTCTGTTTGATAGAGCAGCAGATGGTTCCTTTTGAAGTTTGATCTTCTAAGCGATATCCAACTTAACTAAAGGGGAATGGGAAGTAAAGGGGTGGATGAGGGATTTTCAGAGACCAAGTGACAACAAAACCGGAAATACAGTATATCTTAGTGCTGGTCTATATTAAGTCATGCTGGGGATTGGTGAGTGTTCTAGTCCATTTTTGGTAGGAGACATGCATGATCGTCATGCAGTTCCAAACCCTCCAATCATATCACCATCTGCCACATCATGATGAATAGATAGGTAAGAAGTTAATTGGGGGAGATGGGGTAAAGTTGCCCCAAATACAACATACCTACCCACCTGGACAAGCAGGCAAAATCCTGAATAAAACATCTACATATAATATTGGAAACAGGGTTTGCATCCTTATTTCTCAACATGGCATTTGTCTTTCATTGTTAGCTTGAGAGCATACAGCACACTCTTCCCTAGCTTTCAGTGTACACCAATGAGATCAAGATTCAGAATGCAACATAACTTGAGTGAGGGTTGTATTGTATTTTTTTAAGCTTGTACAATGCTCTGCATAGGATATCTTTAAATTTAACCATGTCAAACATTTTTAACACCATTAATGGCATCAAAATGGGTTCCTTTTGAAAGGTTTTTAAGGTTAGGAAATAAGTCAAATTCTAAAGCAAGATGATGACGTGGATGTCTAATAATTTCCCATCAAAATTCTAACAATATTTCCACTTGTTTGATAAGATAAATGGGTAGAAACACTGTCATGGTGGAAAAAGATTCTTTGATGAAGATTTCCAGTTCCCTTTTGCTAAATCTTTAGCTAATTTTCTCAAAACATTTTATTAATAAGTAGATGCTACTGTCTACCCTCAACATTCCAGAAAACTGTTGCCATAACATTTTCACCTGATTGTGCTCACTTTTGTTCTGACTGGACTTTTTCCACCTTTTAAGTAATCATTACCATGGCTGAGTTTTGTTTTCAGGATCATATTGGTTATATTTCATCTCCAGTTACAATTCACCTCAGATAGTCTTCAAGATTTTGATCTTATTTGTTTAAAATTTCTATTGAAACTCTGCTCTTGTTTGTTGCTGATCTGGACACAAATGTTTTGTTACCCGATGATCAGAAAGTTTGCTGAATTTGAATTTTTCAGATAAAGGTGTGTTGGCTGAATCAACCAAGATATCTTACAAGTTGCATGTCAGCTATTATATCTGTTGTTAGTTGTTGGTCACCATCAATTAAATCTCAAACAGCATCATATTTTTTCATCACAAAACCTTCCTTTGAAATCAGTTATCCATTTGTAAATTACCAAATTTTTCAGGGAATTATCTCCATAACCTTTTCTCAAAGCACTAATGATGCTTTCATTCGTCCAACCAAGTTTTAACATAAGTTTGATGTTAGTTCTTGCTTCAATTATGACAGGATTCATGAATTCTCTAAACAGGGTTATTTTTAAACTGGCATAAACTTCAATCTCTTACCTTGAAATATTTCAGGTTATAACAAATAAGTCCAAGTTTACTTTGCAACAATCATCAAAATCTTTGTATAATTTTCTTATACTTTTTCCACATCCTTTTTTAATGTCCTTGGAAAGACTTTAGATTTATTCATGACATAAACTTTGCATTAAAGGTAAGATCTTTAAAAAGAAAAATAATTTTGATGTACAAAAATATTATCATCCTTTATACCTTAGTCTTAAAAATACAAAAGCATAATACAGTCTAACCCGGATATAAGAGAGTTGTCGGGACCGGAGAAGAAGTCTCTTATATCCGGGTTTGGTCTATTTTGTTTAGGTAAGTATGGCTCTAATTTGGGACCAGATAAAATCTCTCTTATATCCGGGTTACACTGTAATAATAATTCAGGTGGTAAGGAAAATGAATTGGTCACTTCTATCACAAAGTACCTGAGATTATGAAGCTTACCATTTAGCCTGCTTCATGACTAAAAGACTTATGTACACATACATACATATATATATATATATATATATACATACATACATACATACATAGCTTTAAAGTGTGCTATATTCGTGGGATAAAATGCTCAATATCAGAGATAGAGCGTATGTAAATATAAAAATAAAATTGAACATTGAAGTCAACACTCAGAAGTGACAGGCTGTTTCATGCTGGATGCAATCGTCAAGCCACGAATGCTGGATTTTTCCTCATTTACATATATATATATATATATGGGTCAGTGGTGCATTATGGGTAATCTATTCTGGCAGCTATTTTTGCGGGAGTGGTTGGTTTATTTATTTATTTGTTTGGGTTAATTTATTTTACTTGGTTTTCATTCTCATTTTGTATTATTTATTCTTTTCATTTTTTGATGTTTTATTAACGTAGTAAAAAATTTTGGGCGCGGATTTGCTTAGGTCGCTTATTTAATAGTTTGTTTTGGTCTGGGGAGATAAAGCTATTTTTATTCGTCCTATGTTTAGATTGCTTGTTGTAGTCTATTCTGTTATTTTGGTGGGTGAACAGTTTCTAATTTACTTATTTGGATTGATTAATTTTACTTGTTTTTGCTTATTTATGCTTATTTTTATTTGTTCTAACTTATTTTAGTGGGGGAAATTGGTTCATTTATTTATTTGGATTAATTTTTATTAGTCTTTTTATTTATTTTTTATTTTGTATATTTTTATTTATTCTATTTGGTTTTCAATTTTTGAGTAACATAGTGATGTTTTTTTTTTATCAATATATAGCAGTTATAGCTGTTTTTATGTCCAATTTTTAGATTGGTTGTTGTAGTCTATTCTGGCAGTTATTTTGGTGGGTTTGATTTGTTAATTTGTTTATTATTACTTACTTTATTTACTTATTTGGGTTGATTGGGTTTACTTGTTTTTTATGTATTTTATTTTTATTTATTCTATTTTGTCTATTCTAACAGGAGTGGTTTGTTAATTTGTTTATTATTTGTTTGGGTTAATTTATTTTACTTGTTTTTTATATATTTTTATATTTATATTATATTATTTTGTTTATTTGAATTTATTCATTTCAGTTTTTGATTTTTAAGTAACGTAGTAAAAATTTGTTTTCATGTCTGCATTTTGAGATGCAAAAATGTTAACATGAAAACAAATTTTTACTACGTTACTATAAGTAAAAATAAATAAATAAATTCACGGCCTGACTATTGATTTGTGAAAATCTCAGCTCTTTTTGTAAAATAAATAAGTTTTGAACAAATTACAAAGATGGAAATTGTTGGTAGCATTGTAGATCTGAATAAATTTAGTAAGAACACAAAACTGTGTTGGTTTTTTTTTTTTTTTTTACTAAGAGAGTATTCCTACTATAAATATGGAATCACACTGATTGCTGAAAATTGTATCAACTGTGTGCTGTTAGAAATGAAATGAGCTGGTCATTGTAGTAGCTATCATTTCTTTTCTTTTTGCTTCCTTTTTTTTTTTTTTTTTTTGTTGAAAAGAAAATGTTTCTCTTTTTTGATGAATTATACACTTAATGATGCTGTAGAACAAATTGTCTGAAACAGTACAATAACAACAAAAGTAAAAAAAATAAACTGAACAGTTTGCAGAAGCCTTGAAATTAAGAGTTTTCTTAATAAGAAAACTGGTTACATCTCAAAGATATAGTAGTCAATATAATGATTCCTTTGCAAATATAGACAAAATTAAGCATTGGAGCACATGACAATGATTTTAAAACTTCCAAGGAAATAAAATAAAAATTACAAATTTATAAAGATATAGTTATTTCTTTTTTCTAACATTATTACATGCAAGTATTGACTTCCCTAAAAGTAGATACATGCCTTAACAAAAGAACTGCATGAGATTTTCATCCCAGAATATCAAATTCTTGAATTCTGCATAATTTCTCCAATATTAAATTTGTTAAACATTCTCTACTACTTCTCAGAAAACCTCATTATGTTGCCGGCATTATCCTTACTTAGCTAAAGCTTTTAAAGGTAACTCCCTAAACTATATTCAAACAAAAGCACAATGTCATGTTGCCTGGAAGTAACAGGTGATGTTACTGTCTACCATTCACATTAATTCTAGTAATGATAGAAAGCAGATTTGTATAGAAAGAAAAAAAGGTAAATCATGCAAGAGTGAATACAGCCAGTAAATAAGACTATTTAGTGTGAGTTACACAGAAAATAATAATTTATAACAAATAAAAGAAAGAAATGTACATGTGTGGTTGGTATATAAAATGTCCATACCTGCAATATACAACTGCAACTATATATATATATATATATATATATATATATATATATATATATATATATATATATATATATATATATATAATATAATGTGGTGAACTCTCCTGTTGTATTCGACCAGCACACATGATTTTATTATAGTGGTGAAGGTTTAGTGCAGAACCAACATATTGAAGAGACATACACTATGTGCCACAAGGTCCCCAAACGACCCTCTGCAGGTTTTGAATTCAAAGTTGTCCTTTTCTTAGACTAGTTGCTATCCAAGATTATAGAACCCAGTCTGTCCTGCTATTTACCCATAACTGAGGGAAGAAGGAAATCATTCATACCTTACCCAAGGGTATTAGCACGTAAGTGAATGTAACAGATTCAAATGGAAATTGAACTCTGCTCTCCAATTCCTCAATCTGAGTCGCTATCCATTACTCCACCATGCCATATATATATATATATATATATATATATATATATATATATATATATATATATATATATATATATATATATATATATATATATATATATATATATATACACACACATACATACACACTTTGACTTCTGTTAGTCCATCACTCTCTCTAAAATAGCCATACATTGACTGATCAAAAACAAATTTTAGGGGAAAGTGCAAACAGGTAAGGAGGTAAAAAGTACAGAGGGCATAGCTTTGTACAATAAATTTTTATTAATTTTATGGGCAAAATTAAAAGTTTTATTATTTAACATACCAAATACTCTCACTGTTTTAAAAACAATGATTAAAATAACATAAGGATTTTAACATGTGTTAGTGTGTTGTAAAACAATTCTAGTAATATAAATTACAATTTTGGTATGACTTCCATTAATTCAAGATTATTTCTTAGATTTTCCTTTCAGTTTTCCATATCAGCAAAAAACAAATTATTTAGTCTTTGTGAATATCATTTTTCCCTGGCACCTAAATATTTCAGAATTATGTTTCTGTGAAAATTCAATTGAAAATGTGATATAATTTGATAAGGGCCTAGTGAAGGCCAATATTAAGTTTCTGTTACATCTTTGGTATTCAGAATAACATTCTACCTCCTCTGAGATTGGCTGGTCTAATATCAATTTGCAAAATAAATATTCCAGCTACCAATTGTCTGATGTATTATAATATCACATCAAATAGTATCAGTATTTTATATCTATATTTATGTTGCAAAGATTCTAAGAAATCAGCTTAAATAAAAATAAGAAAGACCATGACCTTCATGCAAAAAACAAAAAAAAACGAGATAATATTACTGAAACAAACAATAAATCACAAACTTACAGCCAAATTTCTTTTGCAAACTCTGCACATTTTCTTATAAGGTTAAACTTATGTAAGGCCTGTAGCATGTTATAAAGGGGCTGTAAATTATAAAGTACACATAAATGTCAAGCCATAAATTATTTCTTAGCATAGTAATAGAGCTTATAAGGGGTAAATATTTAATTTCTCTCACATAATAATCAAACCTAGAAAAATGAGACAAATGATTCTTTTTTGTTTCTTTTTTTAAGTATGGCAATTCACCCCAAGCAAGATGTTAGTGCCACTAGCATGCAAGGGGTTACAGAGGATTGAGACCAAGAGTAAAGAGGTGTGTTTGAGGAAAGGATACAGAGAAGAATGGGAAACAAGCTCAGGGAGTCAGATGTCAATTGACATTACACTTGAATATTTGAAGATTATAGTCATTGGGGAAGCAAGTAAGGGGAACCACAGACAGGAAGTGTGAGAGAAGAAGCTTTTTGAGAAGAGACAGTTACATTTAACCATTTTGAGTGTGAAAGGGTGGGACTGAGATGCCAGCCTGGTAGCATGTTTAAATTTATGTAGTCCGGGAACCAGCGAAAGTAGCTCGTCAGAACAGTTACTGTGAAAATATTTCTAGAAGAGACAGAAGGAGGCCACAGCATGTCTGTGAGATAGCAATTGTAGACCAGATGCCAGATCAGGACCTATCATCTTGCATATTCATCTCTGGATTTTGTCAAGGATCTCAAGACATACAACAAGAGCACCAGACTGTATATGACGGCAATATTCCATGCAAGGATGGATGGTTGATTTATAGATTTGAAGGATGGACTCGGACGAGAAAAACTTTCTGGCATGACACAGAAAGCCAACTTTCCTTGCGGTAGATGAAGCTATTGATTGTAACAGAATATTTGAATAGATTTAACAAACTCAATAAAATACTACCTGAAATGATGAATAATTAAAGAAGCAGTTCCCCTAATATGTAAACACATTGTACACATTGTAAAATATTGATTTCACTAGACAGCTTGAAAATATTTAATGCAGGTTCCTTGAATATGTGGGGTCCATAGCATTTGCTGCTAGATTAATCTGGTACAATGGAGTAATGGATAGCAGCTTGGATTTAGGAATCAGAGACATGTTGCAATTCTCTTCTCCCCCACAGCTATCGATAAATAGCAGAGTAGACTTATAGACTTGGGTGGCAACCACTCTTGGAGGAGAACAACTCTGAATTCAAAACCTCCAACTATGGGTTAAATAACCTCACCAACTCACAACTGGCTAAGTATGGTGAGTATGACTATACCCTTGAAGACATGATCAATCAGAGAGGTATTCCTCCAATAGGTGTGAGAAGGACTTAGATTTGAATTTGGATAATCTGGCATTGGTTAAACTGAAAAGAAATTTAAATAATTTTTTTCTCTGATTAAAATTTATAAAAAAACTATTTACATGCTTTTATTTATTATAAGTGAATTGATAAAAAAAAATATCAGTTGCTTACTCTCTTATTTTATTTTGCCTAATTTGGATAATCTATAAATTACTTGATAATTTTTTAACTGCAAAATTAAATTATATTCTTTTAAAATTTCAACTTTAAATAAATTAACAATTGTTAGAAGTTATCTGGCATTTTTCATTTCTTTTGTTGTGCTGGAGAAGTCAAGTATCAACATTAAATTTTTCTGAATTACTAAAATTACTCATCTTTGCTGTTATCACAACATTTTCACAGTTGTGCTCTCTGGCTTTTACGGGGTGCTTGTCAATAAACATGATATCATCCTCATCATCAGTTCCAGGTGTGGTCATAGGGTCAGTGTGCAAGTTGAGAACCTGACCAGTTCACTCCACATATCTGGATTGATTTATGCATAGTATACATTGGACAAGTAGACCTGGCGTAACCTGTCAAATCACAACTGATGTCCTCCAACTTGAAGGCTTGCTTTGGTCACAGACACATTCCCATTAATTCAATCAGGGGAACCGTCTACCCTGGCTGTTGACTTCAGTCTAGGATGCTCTTGTGTCGAGTGATTCCATGTCATGATCACTCTGGCCGCATCCATAGCTATGGAACCCAATCTCCCAATTGTGGTAGATGGCTGTTGACCCTACAAGAAAGTTTATATGCCTTTTGAAATTTTTTGTTTTTAATCTTAGCCACATTCCTTACCAGAAAATCTTGGTGGGGGAACTAGTTTAGTTGCCAATGACCCAACCAGTACATGGTACCAATAGTACTCATAGGGTGACTTGACATAAGTTTACATGTACCAAGTAATAAATTCTTGATTATTTTGCTACCAAATGGACCATTCATGTATGGGTGTACACACATACACACACAATTCATTACCCATTTTAGATCTTGTAGTAGAGAAACAAAGATTATGAGCATTGAACATTCATATATTTTAATGCTAACAGAAACAACACATTTACACTTAATTACATTTAATTAATGTCTGCTTTTTTCCAGAATTATACACTTTACAGCACTTAAGACACAAATATAAAATCCAGCTTTCCAAGTAATAATCTATAAGTAGAAATATTTAATAATATTTGATACTTAACATTTTATTAGAATTATATCAAGCATATCTTGTGTTGAATATTTAATATTAATGTCTCTTTTATATCATCAACATTGAGGTCTACAAAATGCCATTTAAGAAAAAGTGACACTGTATTAAATAGGGTTCAAGAAAATCAGACTTCATATACAATGTTCAATTTCATAAAACCTTTAGTTCTCATATATATAGGGATTACAAAGGTTTTAGTGCATTGTGTTATTTAATTGTACAAGGGTCAACAGAAAAGTTCATAAGTTGACTATAAAGGAGTGATGCTAGACCTGTGAAATCTTGCATGCATTAATTTCAACTCTTCATATTAATAACTGCATTTTTTCTTCCCAAGTAACTGACTGTTCAAATAAAAATTCAATAAATAACTGGTAGTGACTTCTCTTGAAAACTGACAAAATTTGGTATCATGGTGTTATAAAGTACTTGCAGAAAAAGGGTTCAGCTCCCAATGACATGGTTGCTACATTAGGGGATGACACTCCAGCTTTATCAACAGTACAAAAGTGGGCAGCTGAATTTAGGAGGAGAAGCGAATGTCTTGAAGATGACACAAGGTCTGGACCTCCAGCAACTGCCATCACTTTGGAAAACTTTGATCATGTTCACCACATGGTAATGGATGACAGGCAATTAACTATAAATCAAAAAGCCAGTGCTATTAGCATATCCTGTGAGAAAGTTCAGAATATTCTGCACAATGAACTTGGCATGACGAAAGTTTCTACTCTGTGGGTTCCATGTCTTCTGACACTTGATCAAAAGCACATCAGGCTGATTACATCACAGTAAAATCTGACACTACGGCAGATCCAGCTTGTTTCCTTGAACATTTCCTAACACATGATGAGTGTTAGGTTCATCACTTTGAACCTGATACAGAGAGATAATCCATGCAATGGAAACACACCTCCTCACCTATTCTAAAGAACACCAAGGTTGTTATATCTGCAGGGAAGCTAATGGCCTCTGTTTTGGGGGTGTAAAAGGCAATGTGTTTATTGATGATCTTCAAAAGGGCCATAACATCAATAGAGAGTACTATGCCAACTTCCTGAGGCAGTTAAAAAAGGCGATCAAAACCAAACACCCAGAAAAACTGATGAAAGGGGTCTTGTTTCATTAGGACAATGTGACAACACACAAGTCCTTGGTTTCAATGGCTGCTGTGCAT
>OZ010582.1:46295931-46373431 GCA_963932145.1 Acanthosepion lycidas
TTGATGATATTTACTATATATAAGCCTTTTGTCTAAATTGAAGCATAAATTTGATCAGATAATTTAATATATATATATATATAGAGAGAGAGAGAGAAAAGCTTATAATTCTTCCAACAAGAGAAAAGTGTATATTTTAAAAAAAGAGGTAAACTGCAAATGTTTTTGGTTATAATGTGGATTTGCTTTAGTGTATACATTATATTTTATTCTTTGTACCCTTGCTACACGCATTTTCAGTGTCATGACCTTCTTCAAACAAGTTAAAGGAATCAATTTTTAAAAGAAGAAAATGAACAATGAAATATTAAAAGAACATAAGGAAATTTTATTCTGTTAAAATCTGATTCCTTTAATTTGCTTGAAGAAGGTCACAAGACTGGAAACTTGTGTAGGCAAGGTTATGAAGAATAAAATATAATATCCACATTATAACCAAAAACGTTTGCAGTTTCTCTCTTTTTTAAAATATATTGTTGCACTAATCAAGAGATTCCTGTAGTGTACATTAAAAGTTACACACTAATCAAAAATTCATTAATCGAATATAACTTATAGGAAATGATGCAATTTGTATCTCAAATTTTAGTCTCATTCACAATTTCTAATTTGCATACTTTTCAATTAAAATATAGGTACATATAAGAAGACACAATAAAAATGCTATGAATTAATATTTATTAATCTAATTTTTCATAAAAACTTAGTGGTTTGATATGATATTCTTCTTTTTTTCAAATAAATAGTTATACTGAAAAATTCCCCCATCATATTTTCCAAACATACTATAAACATTAGTATTTTAACCTGAAAATTTTATTTATAATCTTTTTATAGTGAATGCATACATCTTTTATATTTTGATATTTTTTAATAAATGTAAATTTCCATATCTAATTAAATCATCCATCTTTCTTTTTTTAACAAAAAATCGAAAATTTCCTTTTAAGACTTTCAAAATAAACATGAAACAAAATTAAAAACATTCAAAAATTTTTAATAGACAAATATTCAAACATGTATTTTTATTATCAGCTTATATTATAAAATTTATCTATTTATAACTGTTCATTTTTTAACACTACTGTAATTACTTACATAACAAAATACTTGACAA
This sequence comes from Acanthosepion lycidas, assembly GCA_963932145.1. Classification (NCBI taxonomy): domain Eukaryota; kingdom Metazoa; phylum Mollusca; class Cephalopoda; order Sepiida; family Sepiidae; genus Acanthosepion; species Acanthosepion lycidas. The sequence goes on from OZ010582.1 coordinate 46,297,049, forward strand.
ACAAAATATTTACCCTTTTTTAAATTTTAGAAAATTTTTAATTAATAAAAAAAATCAATTTTCACTTACTATGATTGAACTGAAGAACGTTTTACTGTACTAATCGAATTTAGGTACATAAAAATTTTAGCACATTAATCGAGGGATTCCTGTACATAAAATTAGGATTCAAGTGAAAATTTGGCAGCAAAATCATTAGAGAGGAGTAAATAAACTCTTAAGGTTCAATATTCAATATTGTACGAATAGCATTTATTACCTGTAAAAAATCTAAAAATATTTTGACTTTGTACTGGGGAAAGAAATCATTTCTTAATTTTGTATAAATGAGTGCTATGGTTAACAAGCTAGTCTTGCAAACTATTGCAAAAGAGTTCAATCCACAGTTACAGCTTCAGCATTACATTTAATAATAACCATTATTTACATTTTTCGAACTGTTGTCCTCGTCTTTGTTGTCATGTTCATGTCATTTTGGCCATTGTACGTTCTGACTTTCTTCAGGTGACTGGAATTTCAAACTGAACCCTTTATTTCATCCATTGGGGTAGATTGTTCTAGTGTCGGGTTACCTCCCTCCTAAGAGCCACTTTCAGGACTATAAATATTCTGCAATATTTTTTTCACTCTCTTCTTACTTTTTCCACTTACGTGTCAACATTTTGGGAAATGCACACAGCCACACCACACAGCCACACCACACATACTTTGGATCAAAACAGTTTTCACATTCATTTGTCACACACATTATTGTCTTTGTCACTTGTATAATTTTCTTGTTAATACATTTATTTGTACCTATATATTGGTTCTTGTCATTTCTTTTCATTTATTTACGTGGACTCACATCCTGAGTCTGCCATGTTCATTGTGGGCATTTCAAGAGACACATGGGTTTATTTCTCAACCCTAACACTGACATTACTAATGCCTGCAAACAAGCTAGGAAATGCATACACCAGTATCATATGTCATGCCCCTTCTGGATGTCTCACTTATCACCCTTTAACTCAACTCTCCAAGTTTTTGTTCACCTCTACAGTAGTGCACCCCAGGTGGACAAACTAAAAGGTTCAGCTTGAAATTCCAATCACTCTGAAGACAGTCTGAGCATACAACAGCTGAAACATCATTAATATGACAATAAAGATGAGGCCAACATCCAAACCATGTAAATAATTATCTCAGAAATACAGACAGATAATAATAACCATATTGATAGAAATTTTAATATCTTTCAAATAAAAATATTCAACTTCTTACTTTGGGCTGTCAAGTTTGAGTTAATCATGCTACTTACCCATAAATAAATAAGGCCCTCCCCAAGTCTCACTGAGCACAATCTCACTAATATTACCATTACAGTATGAGAAGTCCCTAGACTTATCAAAGGCTTTGACACTAAGAAAGCCACTGGCCCAAACAAAATTCCAGTGGTTGTCCTTAAGAATATCAATCCAGAATTATCCCCAATCCTAGCAAAGTTATTCAAACACTGCTTGAAGGAGAATTCCTTCCGAAGTCTGTGGAAGGTGTCAAGCATATGCCTGATTTTCAAGAACACATGCCCATGAGGCTCATCAGTATCATCAGTAAGCTTTTTGAGGCCATAATCTATAAGAAGGTTATCAAACACCTAGAAAAAAAACCCAAAAAACTCTTTAGTGGCAAGCTGTATGGGTTTCAGTCAGCCTGATCCACTGCCGACATCCCAAATACCATTACTCACAGAATCGGTGAGGCTCTTGACGACAAATATGCCTAAAGAGCCATAGCACTAGATATCTCAAAGGCCTTCAACAAGGTGTGGCACAAAGTCTTACTGCACAAGCTCTCCAGTTATAGAACCACTGGATAGCTCATAAAATCCTTCCTAACAGATAGGTCCCTGAAGGTAGTTATTAATGGCCAGTCCTCCAAAATCCTAGTGATCAACACAGATGTCCCCCAAGGATCACTCCTCAGGCCAACCCTTTTTTGATCTGCATAAATGATCTGCCTAAGAATATATTCAGTTCCTTTGTAAACATCTATGCCGATGATACAACAGGTGCCCCTCTAAAACTCTCAATGGTCAGAGATTGATGACTGATCTCTCTTCCAATCTTGCACAAATTACCCATTGTGGTAAAAACTTGCTGGTTAGATTCAATGCCTTGAAGGCCAAACTAATTACATTCCATCATTGCCAGTCTGACCCTGTGACTAACATAGTAGCAAACCACCCACATTTCCTCCGTATTCCATTGGTGAGAAGTAAGTTAATATTAAAGGACATAAATCAAAAAGGGTAAAAAACCTCTAGCCAAAACACACAACTGTCTTCTTCAGCTATGAAGAACCAAGAAATCTGCCTATCATCCAAAGTAGCATTCTTCTATTGGGGTAAAAAACATGACTGATCAAGACTGGTAGGGAAGTGAAAACAATTACCATATTCAAGTTCTACTAAAGTCGAGCTGACCTTATTTCTGATTTTTTTTTTTTTTTTTTAACATATAGAAGATGCTGAAAGTTCTTAGATTGAACCATTTAAAAAAATCTTATCAAATATCAGATTTTTTTTAATCCCTTCTTGGTTGGGTTGAATACTTTCTTGACACACAGCAAAATTTGTTGATATAGGAAAGGAATGAAACAAGTATCAGAATTGTATTTTATCACAATTGCATTTGAACCCATGAAATGTTAATAAGATTTTAACATTTCTTTTTTTTTTTATTACTTTTCATTTTTTTACCCATGATTCTACATTTCACTTTCTGGATTTTCTACACTAGCAAAGTAAATATCTATGGTAATAGGGAAACTTATTTCATATTTAAGCAATGAATTTTGTAATGTTGTTACCTAAAACTCATTTTAGTGGTCAATTTGTAAATATACATTGAAATTTGTAAATATGCATATATGGTGCTAACTGAAATTATTATTAGCCATGCATGTTATGGATTTTCATTATGTTTTTATTATGTTGGTTACTTCTTTATACTAGGGATATGTCCATTATGACTATCCTTGTTGCAGTGTATGTATTGTGGGTGAAGAAAAAATGCATATATATGCATTTTTTGACCAAGTTGGATGCTACACGGTAATCAGGTTAAACGGTTCTCCTTTAAATTAATGTGGAATACATCTTTAACTAAACTCATAAACTTAATAAATATATATACAAATATACACTAGGGGATTAACCCCAATCTAACTTTACCTTAAGTTAAAGTACATTCATATCCTGTTAAATCTTAATAAATACATCTAGGACATAAAATTTCAGGACTCTAGGTATTTAACCTATATAAATATGTTTCTCTAAATTTTATTAATAATCATTTAATTCAAATCTCTTAGGTTTTTAACTTAAATTTCTTGGTTGATTATACAAAAAGCTTATACTAATTTACATATAAATTTATAGCTTATACTAATTTGCATTTAATTTTTTAAAAGATTTTTCACTAATTTTGAAAAACCTTTTAAAAATTTTCTGAACCAGACACTTTTTTTAATATTATTTACAGAATTTGTTGAATGAAATACAGGGAACCCCAATCTAACTTTTCCTTAGTTTAAAGTACATTCATATCCTGCTAAATATTAATAAATACATCTAAGGTACTCTAGATATAAATATGTTTCTCCGAATATAATTAATAATCATTTAATTCAAACTTCTTAGGTATTTTAATTTAAATTTCTTGGTTAATTATATAAAAAGTTTATGAAAACCTTTTAGCTAATTTTGAAATGTTTTCCTTTTCATTTGTGATTTGTTTGTAGGCTTTGAAGAGTGAGAGCTGCTGTTTTTTAGAGCTCTCGTGAAATAAAAATTATTACCTATGGGATTTTAAGTGTTTGATATTCTTTAATAATATATATATATATATATATATATATACACACACACACACACACACATGCTGGCAGAATTGAAAAATAAAAGTGTATCACTATGAAAGACAATGTGTATTTTGGCTTACAGGCACATGTTGAAAAACCAATTTCCATACAATCAATGAAGTTAAGCAACTTTAAGTCTGGTCAGTACCTAGATGAGTGACCACTTTTGAATACCAAGTGCTGTAACCTTGGATGTTCAGGTCATATAATAGATAATGGCTCAGTTACAGTTCCCATTAAATTTGTTATATTCACTTACATGCAAATACACTTGTGAAAGGCATGAATCCACCTCTTCTCCTTCCAACTATGACTTAATTAGTAAAGCTTGTATCATTCAACCATTATTATCTCAAAAAATGTAATTCTTACTATCTAAAAATATTTCCTGGCTTTAAATAACCTAAAAGGGATTGATAAACTGTAGAAATCACTCAACAATGTTGATTTTGACCTGAATAGATTAAAGTATGTGTGTGCTATTAGTGTTAGATATTCTCATAAAATCTTCAAATTCTTTTGCCATTTTGTGACATAGTGACACTCATACCTGTATACCTCGATGCCTGAGCTTTTAAAGGTGACACATGCTTTGATAATCCATTGTTGGGAAAGAATCTAGTACAAGCAGCTGTTATGCTATGGTGATGCACAATTGCTCTTTTGTTCAATTAGAGCCATTTCAAAAGGATCAGATTATGGGCCTTTGAGCAGCTGGATGGCTGTTTTAGAGAATTGCTGTATATGTTTGAAATGACATGTCAGTGTTCCTTTGGTGCTCATAGCAGTATTCAAATGCACATGCTTACACTCATAGACAAGGCTTTTGGATGACCACATAGTACAGATACTTGCCAAGATCATATAGTAACAGGCTTCACCAGGTCTACTTGTTCACAACACACTGCAGATGAATGAATACCTCTCCTACTTTTATACTGGATCAGTTGTTGGCATGAATTGTTACTTTGTTTAATGACATATCAACTCCCTTCAAAGAAACAATAGGGAACCTGAAACCTAGAAAATAATCTGGAACATCAAGAAATTTTTTTTTAAATTTAAAGATTTTTCATTGCTATTTAACCAAACTTTTGTGTGTGTGTGTGTATATATATATAAATAAAATATATAAAAGGTTAACATATAAAAGGTTGAATTAGATCAGGAAACAGTAGTATTAAAAAGTGCTCAATACACATGTGAAAAAATTAAAATAAAAAATAACATGTAGATCTTTTAACTTTAAAAATTAGATCAGTTGATTCCATTACCTTGGTTTCAACCTTACAGTATCCTCAAGCAATTTTTATCAGTTATCCTCTCAATGCTTTATTTTTTTTAAAAATCCATGAACGCTATATTATTTTTAAAAAATAAACAAATACACAACTTTGGGTATGATAGGGAAATGGGAGATACAAAGAAAGAAGTCCTGCGAGTATCAAATTTTCCAAGCCCTCTTTCCCCATTATGTGTCCTAGAAATTTCAACTGTCTCTTCCTGATGTTAAGCATAAGTTTCCTTTCTCTCTAGAACTTTGTCACTGCTCGCATATTTGGTCGATGGTACTCTCAGAAGTCTTCTATAGAACCACATTTCTATTGCTTCAAGTCTCTTCTTTATCTTTGAGGAGATTGAGCAGCATTCACTGCAATATACGAGAATGGAGATCACATAACGGTTCACTACTCTTTTCTTTGTTTCTAACAAAGTTTTCCTGTTTCTTGGTACTCTGCTTAGCTTACTAAACCTAAATTTTGACAGCAAGTCACTGACAATAGTTGCACTTACCTCCTGTGTCTATCTTAGCTATCAAGCAAACACCAAAACTAATTGATATTCAATTAACTTTTCTATTCTTCCTTTAAATTCTCTTCACTTTCCTTTTTTATATTTCTTTTCTAAACATACATTTTCTTTTTCTTTTGTTTTTTTTTATTTAACTCTTTAACCTTTATCACTCTGTATGTGACTTCATTTACTGAACAGAAACTTTATCCTGCCACTGAAGGTGACTCTGATCCTGGAATAATAGTGTGTTTGAATTTCATAGTTGTGTTGTCATATCCTGCTATGGCAACAGAAAACAATTTTGAGTGAAATTAACAATAAGGATATTGCAAGTGAGAGACCTTAACAAAGAATGCAGTGGAAAGGGAAATAATATTAATAATACAGAATGCTAAAGGTTAACTCAGGAGAGAAGTTCCATACATATATGACTATATACCCACTATGTCAAATAGCTGGGGTTTTTTGTGTGTGTGTGCATGTGGTGTGGGTGTAATGATAAGAGTTAAGATCTCCCTATATTAGAAAATTATATGGGCACTTGGTCGAGTGGTTAGAACATTCGCATTCTGACCATGAGACTTGGGTTCAAATCTCACCATTGGTCGATTTGTCAGGAAGGAGACTTCCTGATGTTATTGGACTGGAGGGGTCGATCCTAGCATGCGGCACTTTGGAAAGTGCTTGAAAACGATACCACAGGTTGACCCAAGCCTTGTGAGTGAAATTGGGTAGACGGAACCCTTGGGTGACGTAGAAAGCTGTGCGAGCACATAGTCATAAGTTATTGAGGGCTTGAGCATGCTGGCCTCATTCAAATTGTTGATCACGCTAGATAACACGCTCTTTCTCAGAAGCTGTAACAAATGCACCTGAGCAAGCGTCTGCAATAGGGATTGGCTAGCTGCCCTAGTAGACTCGTATCCTCAAATACGAGTGGCCAGCTATACATACATACATACATACATACATATTAGAAAATTAAATTTACCATTTTGAATTATGCATTTTCTTAAGAGTTCTTTACAAAATAACTAATCCTAGTTATCTAAAATTGTAAGAATCCTGAATTGTGGCAGTGCAATCTATTTGATAGCATACATACCATATATTTTCAGTTTAAATACCCATTCATTTTATCACTTTAAACATTATTTTAGTGGATACCCATTTTTGAGTAGACACTCCATTTATTTATTAAACAGCATATATATATATATATATATATATATTTTTTTTTTTTCATTTACCAGCCTGAATATTTGAGAAATCTTGTTAAAAGATGCAAACCTGAGTCTCCCTTGGCAGGAGAAACCGTCATTAGATCCAACATGTTTATACCAACTCAACTACATCACCAATCAAGCAAAGTTGAATAGTCAGAAAGTATATATTGGTCTTTAATAAGATTTCTCAAATATTCAGGCTCGTAGATGAAAATAAATGAATATACTGTTCTATAACTAAACGAAACGTCTACTCAAATATGAGTATCCACTGAAATAACATTTAAAGTGAGAAAACCTGTTGGAGCAATAAATAAGAATCCAATTTTTTTTTTTTTTTTTTTTTTTTTTTAGAAATACCAATTTATCCAATGTTTTTTGATTGTACACACACTTTTACTCCTCCTGCTTCCTATCTTTTCATTTTTACTTTTCTTTCTTCCCCAATTACCATTTCAATTTTTTCCTCTTTTTTATTTTCTTTCTCTTCTCTCTTTTATTTCTTCCACACCCCAGTGTTTTTGCAGGTCAGTCTATTCTATCAAAAAAGCCTATTTACCAATTTATATATATACTCTATATGTTTATTTAACTCTTACATTATAGGTAGGATTTATTAAACAAAGATATCATTCACTTTAATGAATAGCAAGAGCTAAAAATATACATAGAAAGTAAACAGCTGCTGAAGTTTTCTTAGTACATTTATTATGTCAACAGATATATGATGGAGTGCGTAAAAGTTCTCAGTCTAACCAAGAAGAGAATGACCAAGAGCTAAGAATTGGACATGTTATCCCATACACTCACTCCAAAGTTCATCACACTTGGCACATTATTTCTCAAGGTTCTTTACCCTTACCAAAAGTATTCTTATGTTTGGACTTTAAAATACCGATTTTTGGGAGTGGATTAGGCCAAGAACTTTTCAGTATCCCATTATCACCAGAGCTAGGTCTGGAGAATAGAAAATGTGTGTGCATATATATATATATATATACACACACACACACACAGGGTGTCCCAAAATAATGTATACACTCTTTAAATATTAATAGTTAATAATACATTACCATGATGTTAGAACTTATATGGATGAAAATATACAAAAGAAATGGATTGCACTGGCCTTGATTAGTTATATTATTAATCAACAAAAACAGGAAATGTTTCCATGTATACAGCTTTTAGTAAAAAAAAAAAAAAAACCCAACATAACAAATGAAATGATTATTAAAATTTTTTTCTAATTGTTCACCTATATTGCATATAATCCATTATTATACATAATTAGGTTACAATAAAATTTGTATTTTATACAACCTTATGAAAATTGAGATGCTGTAGAGAGGCATATATTGGGTGGGCATAAGACCCCTTCATCTGCCCTGATGAGACCCTTCCTTCTTTGTAGCAGGTAGTCGTCATTATTAGTTCTTTGGTGGTTAGAGGAATGGACCAGCTTGTCTCACTTTCTGAAAAAAGGGTTGCAATAACTAACCTGAAAGGCTTCTTTTCGTGAGTTTATGTTGAGGTCAGTAAGAGATCAAGGAGTGCAGTGTGTGCCTGTAGGATTGTCCTTCACTTTAGTACAGGGTCTTTCATCTTTTGTTTATCCAAGTATCTGGTTTCAGAAACAGTTAACTGATTGACCTCTCTTTAAAAGTTCTGATGTTAATGTTAACAAGCTGTTAAGTAGGTGATACCTTTAAGGGGATTTAAGAAATATTTTTATTTTATTCATTAAACTTAGCTCACTACACTACATTTGCTAGTTATAAAAGTTATATTAGTGCATTTGTCATAATGGTAAGAAAGAAATAGTATATAGAGGGAGTTCATTCTTACCTATGAATGTTTCCTTGTGCAAAAATTAACTTATCAAATATGTATGTGTATAAGGGTGAACCTAGAATATGAGAAAATAAATATAGAAAGCATTTTCATTAATGAAAATGTTGAAATTAAAAAAAAAGTTTGAGTTTGAATAACTGATAGAAATGTGCTTAATTTCAAAAGCATATGCAATTTCGTATTGCCTGTGGTTTCATTTTATTAATTTATTAATTAAGACAACACTAAAATGAATAAAAATACAGAAATTTCGTTTTTCATCTTGTGCGTTTCGAGTCAGTTCTTCATAGCTAATTTGAAAGTAGAGGTGTCAATTTTAACAAGGGCAGTAACTGCTTCCTACAGTTTCTGAATTACCTCCCTTGAATACTTTATTTTTCTAAAAATAGGAAATATCGCTTTAGAATTAGAGATCTTCTCTATTTACCAATTTTTTCTTTTAATCATAATCCATACATATTATTTCAAATTTTTCTTTGCTTTTGCTTGTAAAACTAAGTTTCTGACAAAAGATTTTATTGGCAATCTGCATTATTTTTGTCAATCACCTATCAAAACAATGTAAAGAAGCAAATCTCACTATGTTAAATTAAAGTTTAAACTAAAGTAAATGGGAGAAAATTATATGTTTTTAATAAAATACTAGAACAAAAAGAACTATGAAAAAATGGAAAAAAAATTCATGTGAGAGGTTTCATCCTTTTAAGACTTCATCAGACTACTGATGTTTCCATTAATGTATGCACATGAAGCAAATGATATGCTGAAATTTCAATATTTTAAATTTAACTTCTTTTTTTTTTTTCTTTTTTTTTAAATATGTGTTTGGTCAATATAATCTAATCAATACTGAATTTATATTTGAAATAATCTTTTAAAGGCAGAATTTTGCACATAAAATCCCCTTATTTTTTTAAGTTAAAACACACACAAAACAAAAATAACTCTCTTTTCTCCACTGTTTTCAAATTCGCAAGCATGTGCAAAAATTTATTTTGACCAATAGAAAATGGGATTGGCTCCGGGCTAAAGAAAAGACCAAGGCAAAGTTTAACGAGCCTACGTGAAAATTTATTTTGACCAATGCAAAAGGGAGCGTCTTACAAACTGAGAAAAAAAGTAACAAGCTGATGTCAAATCGCTTTTTGATATAAATAGGCAGAGAAAGTTGAATCAAAGCAGAGAGAAAGAAAAGAAAGAATGAAGCAGGGTTCCAAGCATTTGAATAACGCCAGTGTCAAATTCCACACTAATACATTACCAGCTCTAATGAGAGCAGGGCAATTTCTAAAAACTTTATTCAGCTCCAAAGCTAAATACCTTAAAATATATCTTTTCATTCATGTTGAGTACAACTGTATAACTTTTATGTGAAAAACAAACTCTCTCAATTTGTTTTAAACATTTTGGAATATTACTTTGTGTCCGATAATTTAATATGAACATTTTTCTCTTGACAATTCATTAAAACTACAAACTTTAAATGTTTCTTTTCCTGAATCAAGCTACTGACAATTTCAAATGTCTAAATTTGTAAATAAATTCTTCATTTTGTTTTGTTAAATATAACATATGTGTTTCCTCATCATTATCCGTCAATAATTCAGACTCTGAGTTCAGTCACAAAATATCCTGAATGAATTTGTTGCAGGTGGTATATTGGCCTGCAAACAGATAATTGAATGATGGAAGAGAACAACAAACAAAAATAAGACTTGAGTAAAAAAAAAAATAAATTGCCAAGTTTATTCTTGTTAAAGAAAAATACATAAACAAAAATGTTACAGTACATTAGGTAAAAGATAACTCGGCAAGCTCATGTAGAGGGTGAGAATAGCATTGTCCTGAGAAGGACAGTCTTGGCAGTTGCTGGAGAGCATTGTCCTGAGAAGGACAGTTTCATGGTTGCTGGAGAACATTGTCCTAAAAAGGACAGTTTCATGTGTGAGGGTCAGTCTATCCAGATTTTAGGTGGAAAAATAAAATCCATGTGCTGTGTCCACAAATACAACATAGAATTTTAAAAAATGCAAAGAAATTATCTACACAGAAAAAGAAAAGACCACGCTAAATATAACAACAACATTTATACAGCTAAGTACATATATTTACATATTAAAAATCAATGTTCTTTGTTGTGGCCATGAAGAGACCAATAGTTCAATTGTTCAAAATGATTTGTTACAAGTGAGTCTGCAAAGTTTGAGATAGCAGTAATTTTAAATACAGTGAACAAAGAGACAGGAGACAGGACTTACTTCCGTCACAGTTTTGTATGTTTTTTTCAGTGTAGAAAAATCATCACTGTCTGACATGTCTTGGTAATGTGTGTTGAAACAGGGCCTTGTTTGCTGACTGTATGTTTGTCTGTTGCTGGTGAGCTGTTTTTATCGCTTATGGCTAGCTGGTGCTCTGCTCCAAATCATTATCTGAGTTTTGCACGAAGAATGTACTCAGTAACCCAAACCTGACCCTTTTCCAGGTCATTTGGAATTCAACCATGTGGACATTAGAGAAGGCACATTATGTGACTTGTCCTGTCCTATCCAATCAGGTTCTAGAAACTACTTATTTAATTAGGAGCTCTGTTTGTACAGAGTTGTAAAAAAGTTTTTGTATGTACTGAAAATTTATGTATGTACTCTCTTGTTTGTGTTTCACTTATTGGCCATAAAATATATGAGTTTATATCCTATACATGGTCACCGGCATCCGTTGTCCTGAAAAAGACAGTTTCGTGGTCACTGGAGTGTTGTTTTGAAAAGGACAGTTTAATGACCACCAATCGCCCCTCTCTAGTACACTCAAGCCAAGTACAAAAATTGCCCAAGTCCCCACAACCGTCAGTTGTGCTGGCCTCAGTGGTAACCACTAATCCCCATCTCTAGTGCAATGAGAAGGTGCAGCTTCAGGCAGCTGATCCCCAGGGCTAGGCACCTCAAAGTATTATTTTCCTCAGCTGCATCTCTGTCTGCAGACAGATCCCCAACTGAGTTGCATTCTTCCTAGCAACAGAGATGCAACTGAGAGATATGCATCCCATGGCAGGGACATAAAAAGCCTGGTTATTTACCCACTCCTCTCCTACCCACTAACAATTTAATGTGAGGAAACTGAGCAAGTACACTCAGGTCATTGGTCAAAATATTGGTCAATTTTTACCCAGCAGCTTGCGTGCGTGGGATCAGGTACAAAGCTTGTCTTAGTTGGTCATGGGAGCAGAACAGACACTACAATTTAATCATAGTCTCCTCTTTAATGTTCTCTTCTTGATGTCAAATGCCTTCTGCTCTGATGTTGACCTGCCTTGTCCCCTTGCTGTCAAAAAGACTTCTTTCTGTCCATTGACCTAAGCTGTATTTATTCAGAAAATTAGGCTCACCAAAGCCCCATTATTCAGGATGTTACTAGAGCTTGAGACCATGTCTCTCATTGGTCAGTATATACAAAAGAATAATTTTCCATAAACTGAAAATGGATCTTCCACAAATTTGGTGGATTTCAACTGCTGAGCCAAAAAAGATATAAATGTAACAATTTTTACACAAACTGGCCTTTGTAAAAATACACTTCTCTCAAAACAATGTGTATTAAAAAAAAAAAACTAGATGGCTAACAATTTTAAAATAGTAAAAATAAATTTTTTATAGAGGTTCTTAGTAACATTTCTTGAAAACTTCAGAATAAGCAAACAGAATCAAAGGTATAAGCAAATAATATATGTTTATTTATTTGGCTTTGGATTGGAGTGACTTTGGTAATTTGAGTTGGTGAAATTTACTTGTCTGGGTAGTTGATAGTCAGACTTTGATACTAGTCATCATTTTGTTGGCAGCTGTCAGGAGTGTAGTTACTTTGGAAATAGGCACGTCAATCTGTGGTGTATTTCTCGGCCCTCAGAAATGCAGAAAAATATCTTAAGCAGATGACTGCTACTTTCACATGAAATACTTGGCTGGTTTCTCTGGCTGTCCCTTCTCTGATTTGGCCTGTCAGCTATCATTTTATATACACTTAAGAGGGCTTCAGACTACTTGGCACAAACTACTTGGTTTCAGTTAACATCAAAAGTCTCTTTGTTGTTTTTTTGATTGGCCAAAATTTTCTGGTATTACTTTCTTTTTCATTTATTTTTTTATAGTGGAAGTTATACATGGATCCTCTCTTATTTTGGTAAATTTCTGGTCACAATAACTAGACCCATGAAACAGCAAACTTCCAATTTGCAACCATGTTCAGTCTTTTTCTCTTTATTTTTATTAGATAAAAGTAGAGAGAAGGGTAGAGAGAAAGGAAAAAAGAGATCTGTTTCTTTAAAAGCAAATGCCTTATTTTAATTTGAATACTTGTTTTTAATATTTTATTTTTTTTATTTTTTTATTTTTTTCTACATTTGGGCTCACCACAAGGTCAGAGATAACTTGTAGAATCTTAGTTAAAGAGGGGATTGGCATCACTAAGTAAACCTCTTCCCCAGCCACCATTGCTTTGAGAATGGCTATGGAAAGGAATTATGGCACACCTCTGATTTATTAAGGCAAGGAGAAACATCCAGATGTCAAATGATAAGGCAGGTTTGGTATTTATATAATGTTGAACAAACTCAATCCACTTGTAACTAATCTTCTCTATGTTGTACTGTTGTAAATTTTAATCAACCCATAACAAAGAAAAAGGTGTTTAAATATAAAATATTTTTATTTTTGTGTTTTTTACTAAATTTTTTTTATTTTTTTTTTTATTTTTTGCATGTGTGAGTGTTATTAGGTTGGTGCAAAAATAATGACGTAATAATGTCGTTTTTTGACGTTAAAAATTACGTCATTATTTTTGCACCAACCTAATAAATTTCTTATATTTGTCAGGATACAGTCCTTTCCTTGTAGTTGTTTTCCAAGATGAAAAGAAATAAGAAAGAAATGTGATTTTTTTTTTGAGTGTATGTATGAGAAAGAAGAGGTGAGGAAGACAGGTGAATGTGTAAAGAAATTTCATTTAAGTCATGACCTGTTGGCTCCCCTTACCGGTTTGTCTGTCTGGTAACTTTGCTTAAATACCCTTCAAAGGGACCACAAATCATGTTTTCTTTTTATTGTTAGTTGAAGCATTCATTTTTTAACCAGAACAAGGCTACTCTGAAACCATTTTTGTCATTTGGTGTTTGACTGCATGGTGTTTATTTCCATCTTTGCTCCACAAGATAAGGACATTGTATCCTGCCTCTCTTCCTTTTCTCAATTGATGGTTTAACAATTAACTTAACAATAAGTAACAAAACTCCTAAATGTTATTCAGTTCTAACAGCATCAGACAATTTCTCCCATACTTTTCCACTTTTTCTATCAAATAGCAATAATTTTTTTTTTAAAGGTGGATTGTGTAGTTGTTCTGTAATGGTTATCTGAAAAATTGTTTTAACTTGTTAAGATGAAACTCAGTCATTGAAATAATGCTCTTTGAAGGGTTATCATTAATTTAAGCAGGGTAGTTTGGTACAAGTGAACAGTATCAGGAACAGGGCAATTTTTAAAACTGAAAACTTTTAAATCTAATAAAATTAAAGGTTGTAGCAACATGAAGACTTGCAAGATATCTCCTGTAATCAGTCAACATAACAAATCAATGGATATCTTGTTATATCTTGGTAAATTACAATTATCAGATAATTTATTTACCTCTATTTGATAAATAATGAGATTTTTTGGCACCAAAACAAAGTTTAATAATATTAACTAATCATTATTTTATAAAAAAAGCAAATTTCAAGATAAGACATTGCCTGCTTTAATGGCTTGGGCAACCTGACTCCATGTTGTATTGTGGGCATATCGTTTATATTCATCAATTAGTCTTTGATTATCAGCAACAGTAGGGGACAATGCTTTTGAATCATGACAGGTCTTGTACCACATTTAAAAGCATGGATACCAAGTCAATCCTTAGTAACATTTGAATTATCTGTCATATTCCCTCCATCTAGAAACCGCCTACTTGCTGAAACGGGTTATTATTGTTTCCCCTCTCTGCTTACAATTATACTACTTGACTAACGGACAGTTTTTGCATTTGACTGCATGTTCTTTTTCAAAGATTTACATTCATTTTTTTTTTTTTTTTTTTTTTTTTTTTACCTATTGTATTTTAATCACTCTTAGTACACAAGTGTGTTATTCAAACAAGGAATCAACCAATAATACAAGCAGCTAATAAAACAACATAAAAATAAAATAGCAAGAAAAAATACCCTGCCAAGGACCACAACTCTTTCCCAGGATGTCAATTGGGAGATAGAGTGGACAGGAAGAGGGGGAACGTTTTCTAGCAAGTGTTGAAATAGAATTGGCAATATATATATATATATATATATATATATATACACACAATTACCTTGTTGGATACCAATTGGTGAGGATATCAAAATTACAATAGAATTTCAGAATAGGCATCCTTTTTTTATCCATGGGTAAAGCATGATGTCAATCAAACCAAAATGCTCACACATAAATTATGAACCTGTAAGGAACATGGCTTTTGTATAAGCCTCAACATTTTCCCAAAAGGAATTTTTCCTTCCTTTTGTATTTCTGAATCTTCTTTCATTAGAAGGAAATAAAACAAAGGAATTATCTTTTTGGTAACAAAATCTGCCCAAATTCAAACCACTGCCTGGTCATAAAGATCTTTTAGCATAAACATGGGCTTGTCAGACCAAGTTTCATTCATATACTCAAGGCATACTGTTGACATATAAATATCTTTCCCATTATGAATAAGAAGAAGAACCAGTAGTACTCTGTGGTTAAGCTGGTGGTGATAGAGAAATAAATAACAAAAAGACCAACTATAGGCTGTGAGCCAATAAGAAGCAGAGAATCCATTTCAAAGCTGATCTAAAGATATGTATATAAACAGATATAAAATCAACCAAAAACCAGAGTCAAATTAATTTTGTCCATTCTCTGGTGCTGTGGTCATCATAACATACCCAGAGACAAAATATGACATTTGCACAACTAGCTGGACACCTTACATGGCTAACTCACACTTGCTATATTGACAACAACAGACCTTCCTTCACCCCATGGTCAAACAGCAGCTACTACATTTGGAGATATATAATCTTTCATTAGATACAGCAGATAACCTCACTACTATCAACCTCACCTTATTTAACAGTCAAAACATGAGGAAAAACTAACAACAAAAACAAACCCCCCTTGAAAATGGCTAAAGAAGTGGCCAAAAGCACTTGGGACAATGAAAATTATGGAAAATTTCAATACTCCTTTACTCCTAAAAAATGGAAAACTGTAAGCTTGCTGGAAAAACTAAAAAAAAAAAAAAAAATAACTAAATCTTCCTTGTCTGCTGTATTTAACGAAAGATGTCTAAAAGAAAGGTTAATTCTCAATTACGCATTAATAAATAAATATATATATATGTATATGAAATAAAGTTAATGGTCAGAGTTGAATTAGACCAGGAAACAGTAGTATTAAAAAGTTCTCAATACACATAAAAAGATAAAAATTTAACACCTAGCGCTTTTAAGTATAAAAAATTAGATCAGCCAATTTGGCTGATCTCCTAATTTCTTATATACTTCCTCTTTTCTTTATCTCTCTTATGCATGAGGACTTTACACTTGAACTCTTGAAACTTCAACTTTCACCTTATCCTTTTGTGCCATTGTATATATAAAGAGTTATTTTGTATTTATCGATACTCTGTGCATGGAATTTTTTTCTCCTACAAACCAATCGAAGACCTCTGGGCAAAACCACAAGCAGAGGTATCTTGTTTCAAATATTGAGTAAATAATTTTGGAGAAAATTAAAAAAAAAAAAAAAAAATTATATAAATTATAAACTTTTAATGTTACCAATATAGGTACCAAGCGAGATGATAAGGTTCTTTTTGAAAGCTACTATCAAATGAGCTACTTGCCAAAGTAAGTATTTAAAAAAGTTTTCCAAGCCCAAAATCTGTAGATGTTAACAACCTTGTGGGTTTTGTGTGTGTGTGTGTGTGTGAAGGTGCATGTTCAACACATAAACAAAGATAAAAGAAACATCCAAAAAACTTGAGTTTCTGCTACAGACATTTATTTCCTTTATGTTCACTGTATTGAAACAAAGTTAAATGTCTCTTGAGTATGTACGTTTTCCATTTTGGTTTAGAAATAATTTATGGGAAATAAGGATAAGAACAGGTAAAAATGGTCGAGCTCAGGTCACAATCTTGTTGGAATGTAGAAAAGAGAAATATACTGTCCTTTCCAGAAGTGGGGTCATAAAATCACACATGACTAGAAATCCTTTCCAATTTCTTTATAACTTGCATCATGGAGAAAATTATTATTTTTTTTTATTCATTATTATTTTATTTATTTGTTTGATTTAATTTTCCCCACAAATCATATCATGTTTCAGCCATTCTGCTCTCCGGCCTTCATCAGGTGTATATTGATCTGGGAATTCTGAACTGAACCCTTTATTTAATTTATGGAGATAGACTATTCTTGTTCCACTGCCCATTTCTTGGGATATCTCATCTAGTTCTTATTTTAGCACCACTCACTTATTGCTTGCTCATTTCTACTGAATCCAAATTACACACTCCCCAGCCCATGGATTGAACTCAGAATTACTATGTCACCAAATTCATGAACCAATGTTTTAATACATTAAGCTATTGGCACATAGGACAATCTTTTGGTAGACAAGGTGGGGTAATCACATAGTACAATACATTCTTTAAAAAGGTGTATATGATAAGTTCTTTTTCTGTCAGAAGCAAAATTTCAAACGATGCCCCAAAACAGAAGAAAGTAAACTTTCTGAAAGATTAGGGAAAAAAGCAGAAAAAGTACAATTACAACTTGTATTTTTGTTGTGAAGAAAAGTTTAACTAATGGAAATATAAAAGTCATGAGGTGTAAAAAGAAAATGACAGTTAAAATAAAAAGTTTATTGCAATCATTTAAAAGAACATTGTGTCTTTGGCTGAATCATTTTGAAAATGAGGTGATAAAAGATGGATCCATACCTTTTACCAAAGGCATTCAGGTGAAAGTGAACATAACAGTTTCAGCTGAAATTTGAACTCGGTTTGCCAATCCCACTTCCTGTGTCAATAGCCACTACACTATATGGTCATCTACAGAGGAGGAGGAGGAGGAGGTAGACAGCTTGCAAAGAACATATTTAAATCTGGTAAGAAATAAACTAACTGAAGGGAAAAAAGTTCATTTAATTATCCAAGTTAGGCTCTTAAACTGGATCCCAGAAGTAATTTGGTAAAATGAACACTGGTTAGAAAAATGTATTTTTTAGCATTGATAGATAAAAAAAAAAGTAAAAATTATACAAAAGGGTACTGAAAAGTTCTTAAAATACTTCCCCAAATCTGACCAAACATCAGAATTATTTGGAACCACTTCTAAATCAGAAGAGCTGATAATGTTTTCAGCATTCCCTTGTTCATACTGTTTGATGGCATTTTTGGCACCACCATCATTTCACCAGAAAATATTAATAAGAAAAATTGCTGTATGGGTGAAAATTTGGTTCTGTAAAATTATTCAACTTGTTTGCAAAGAAAAAGAAGTGTGACACTATTTAGCGGTCGCGTGAAAATTAAAGGTGAGAAGAAGCTATCACGAAAGACATACTGAGTGATGTTATTTTTTTTAACAAAGAAAAGTGGTAAAGATTTTATTTTCATTTGCGAAAAGAAAAAGTATTTTTTTTTTTTTTTTGCAGAAGATAGGAAATTCGTAAGATCTCAGATCTGTCGGAATTAATTTATGCTATGACACGGCGAATAAAAGATAGCAATAATGAAAATATCAAATTGGTCAAGTGGCCTACAACACAGAATGCTGGAAGATAATGGTAATCAGGTCAATGATGCGACCGAGAAAAAAGATCAGTTTAGACCACCCCCAAAGAAAAGAAAAAGGAAGGGAAAGAGAAAAAGCGAAAGAATAAACTATTAACTATCTTTCAGAGATATCATTTGGTTTTGGAAAGAGACCACCTGTTTAATGTCCAGACCTGGCCATGATAAAAGTTTGTTACCGGGACAGATAATTGGCGACAGGGTGCGAAGACGTTCGGTTGACCACCCATTTAACGCTTGGCGAAAATCTCGTTGATAAATTCCAGATGACATTCAGTTAAGATAGAGATTAAGGACCACACTACAAGTCATAGGGGTCTGGTGGAAAAACACCTGCACTGCCAAGCGTCATTGGCTGAGTGGTGGCATGAGCGGTGGGCGAAGGTAAACATATGAGAAGGAGGGGAGACCTGTTGACGCCTCTAAGGGGATTGGTGTGAGATACCACTATGAGAAAGAAGGGAAACCTGTTGACGCCCTCTGAGGTGATTGGTGTGAGATACCAATATGAGAAAGGAAGAATTTGGGAGGACGATTCCCTTAAGAACCCCTCTAAAGCAAAAAGTAATGGATATCTAAAAATGGAAAGTGATAAATTTTCCTGTCCAAAAACAAAGAAAATCCTTATTGTGGATTTGAAATCATCAAGGTTTTGGTCGGCGTCCATATAAACAGAGTTGGAGAGTTGGAGTTGGGTAGTTGCAGTTGGAGAGACACAGAGTTCCGAGGAGATGCAGACGCAGACAGAGTTGAGCTGTGAGCTCTGAGACCAGCCTCGCAGGAAGCTGACTGAAGATCCATGCATTCGGACTTCGACTTCTAACCAAGAACAATTTATTTTTGAAGAATGACTTAGACTCACACCACCAAAACAAGTTTTACGAATATCACCTAAAGATACCAAAAACCAGTTTCTTGAAAAAACAACTTAAGATATTAAGACTCGACTAACAAACGCAAAGTGTCACGTAAACATAGAAGCGGTTTGGGAGAAAGATGCAGTCCTGTATTCAGTAACCAGATATAAAAATATTTGTTATTCTTTTTTTTTTTTTAACACATTTGAACTTTTCGAGTTGTTACTTTATTTTCTTTTATATACACTTGTGCAATGTCACCTTTGCTCGAATTCAGCTTGCATTACGGCCCGGCGACTGATTGATTTCGTCTACCTAAGATCAAATCACAACGTGAGTAGGTTAGATGAAAGATCAAAGCAGTTACTTCGGTAACCAGACATTGGAGTCGAGCTGGGAACAACAAAGTTGATACCGAATCTAATCAGATTCCCATCCGAATCAGCCAAGGGTTAGAACGTCACATTTGGTGCCGTGACAACAGGATCACGTCACATTTGGCCCCACGACTGATACCAAGTCACATTGGTCATCACAGGATAGCACGGGGGCAGAGAGGCCAGGGTGATGTCACAGAAGAAAGTAAATAAAGTGTAAAACCAAAATTTTTATATTCCAGAAATAGTTGGTGTTTTAAAAAAAAAATTTTTTTTTTTTTTATACCTTTTTTATAGACCAGTTTCTTATGAAGACAGTTTTCATGCAACAGAAAATAGATTAGACACAGGAAGATTTCTTACTGACTTGGACTGTTACATCTGGTTGCTACTCAGACTATCATGCAAACTAGCTCCTTGATACAGTCTTTATTTATAGCTAGCACATGGACATAGTAGTAGATACATAATGCATGCAAATATTTAACAGAAACATGCTTGGCTCACTTCTAAAGTGTGTTAGTTGAAGAGTATAAAATTTCCCGTAACTTAACTATACATGCTTAACAGCTGAAACATTGCAGGTAATGTAATAGGTTTTAAATGTTGAGTAAATTTTATATTTCTCTGTAAACTATAAGTTAATTAAATTTTCTTAAGTTGGTAATAACTTGGTGAGGATATTGTATCCTAATAATTTTCAATAAAAAGATTTTTTTTATATTGTGTGAACCTAATTAATAGAATATATTCTAATGATATGTCTGCTATAATTTGAATCTGTCTAATTTGTTCATTTTACCAATTTACTTAATTTATTGACATTTTTTAAGTTTTTCTTCACAAACACTACAGTATATCAAATGTTATTGGAGTGTTTATCTATGTTTAGTATTTGATCCAGTTCAAAACAAGTTTCTTTTCATCATTGGCGGAACTCATTGAGATATCCACAGCTACTGCATGGTAGAGTAGGGGAGTTCAGGGATGGAGAGCTCTGGCTTTTCTTGGGCTCTCTTCATCTCTTCTATTTACCTTCTGGTGTTTTTAAAGGATGTTGTTTTTTTTGTTTTTTTGCCGGAGGTGGGGGTTGCTCTTCTCCAATTGGTTCTGTGGGGTTCAGCGTACCCGGATTAAAGGAGAATTTAATACGGGATACCCTGCCCACAAAATACAACGCAAATTTCAAGAAGAAACAACACGATGAGGAACATTTGTAGAAAATAGAACATTGTATATTTATTATCTTGTGAATAGGGTAAAAAAAAATTAATGCATTAGTTCATTTAAGCAAAAATGTGATTTTTACAAAAATGTCTGTGTTCGCTGTCTTTCAACAGAGTAGCAGAGTAATGTCTGTTTCTTTTGTTTTTATATAGGTGTAAAGGAAAAAGGGGCAATCAATTTAAGTTGAAAAAGAGTGTGGATGTGGAATAAAAGATAAAAGGAAAATGTACTTATGAATTGTTTTGGAGTCAGTTGTAAATTTGTTGTTTTCCTTTCCTAATCCACTTTCAGCTCTTAGTGTCAGGTTGAATCAGCGATTAAATTTACGGTCAGTCTTCTATGATCTCTGCACCTTTCTGACTGGTGATTGACTTGATATTCTATATTTATTGTTGACTTTTTTTTCACACTGGCTCGTTATCTTTTTTTTTTAGTTTAGCAAATCGCCTCCTTTCATTGGTCAGAAAATTAATTTCACACCTTATTGCGAAATCTGTTTTTAGTCATTTTGATCCGATTTTGCGGGTGTGCAAATCTACTTTGTGTTTTTTAGTCATTTGTTGGAATGATATAGGATTTGTATCCTATAGTTCTTCCGTCTTCCAATTGACTGAATCAAGTTCTGTCCCCAGTAAGGTGTTTTTGAGCTGATCATTTCAGACATTAATAACAATTATATGAAATTCTAATAGTTGTTTAATATTAACTGGTTTTAGTCCAAACCTTTTTATCCATTTCATTGGTAGGTACCAATAGCCAATCACTATATGTCATATATGTTCATTAAATTTCTGCAGTATTTTGTATTTATCAACTTCCCACTTTTGAATTTTTCTTTGGTTTACAACTGCTGGTATATAACTACATCCACAGATCAATGGTTAAAAATGATTTTGCATGCATAAAATCTGTATCTCTTAGCAAGGACCATCCTTCTTCAAACCTTGTGGACTGGTACTACAAAATCACAAAGATTTGTACCAAATAACAGAAACCACATCACTTGAGGACTTTTAACAACACCGACAACTAAAATGTATAGCACATGTAACTAGATGAGAGAATAATGACATAATCAAGATGTAGACATTCCAAACTATTTCAAAGAAAAGTTAAGAAGACAGCTTCCATGAATACTGATTTGCATCAATATTAGGAACAGCTAATTAATATTACTATTTGGTTTACTTGAGTATTCAGTCTGGTTTTAAAAAGAATGTTTTATTTCCCTGTAAGACCAATAACTTGAAAAACGGTCCTTGGAAAAAAAATTCATTTTTATGATTTTATTTTTACTCAGTTGAATAAATTTGTGGCCACCATTTTTTCAATGGCTATACAAGTGGTCTACACCAACTTTGAGATGGTAAATTTCATTCACAGTGAGAAGCTTAACTGTCTGCACTAACGTGATTACTGTACAGTACACATTCTAGAAAATAGACGTAATTACAATGACTTGCAATTTTCTATTCCTGAATTGAAAACACCTTCATTTAAGGGAGGTTATCTTCTTGCATGAATAAGCAAAAAAGATTATACAACTGCTTATTGGTTAATTCCTGCGAACAGGATCTATTTTGCTATAAACAATATTTTTTCCTTTTCACGTTTTCTTTCTACCCGGATCTATTCGCAGTACAAACACAAAATGCACCAAGGAGCATCTAATTCTCTCTAACAAAAATACTTCGTTTCCGTAATATTAGATTAAAAAAAAACTCTCTCTAGAGTAGACTCTAGTTTATATAAATTTTTAAATTGAATGCGTTGTTGCATTATTAAATTTACTTCAAGACTGACTCACGAGCCTGTTCCTATCCGGCGTGCGCCGTTATTTTCTAGATAAGAAAATCGACGAAGATACGTTTTTTTTTTGTATATATCTGAGGTATTGTATTATTATTCTGTTTTATTATTATTATTCGAAGTGTGTAATGAACAATAATTTAAAAAAATGTTACCAAAGTTAGTTAAGGAATAATCATTTTTTAATTACTGAGACGTCGACTCCGCGTTAGAAATATTCTGAAAAAAAAAAGGACTTTAAAAAAAAAAAACCTTCTCAGAGTTGTAAAAAATAAAAAATAAAACTTGAAAGTTTACTTTTAGTAAAGTTTGCAAGTAGGGAAGCTACCAAGATAGTTTGTCGTCGATAATTTATCGTGCAGTTGTAAGTTAATATTAATAAATCATGAAATCAGTGTCAATATAAAATCGAGAAAAAATCCTTTGCTGAAACTGAAAGTATTAGTAAAGTAAAGATGACTTATTTTGTGCTGAAGACACAAACCGGCACTTGTTGATTTATTTATTTACATATTTCAAAAACTTCCATATTTTTTGATAAATAACTTTCGTAAAAAACATTTTTGAAAGATACAACGAACGGCTTGACTGCCGTTTTTAAATCAAAGTAAAACTGTCTATCATTTTTAGTTGACTGTTCATTTCTAAAAGTAAAAAAAAATGGAATTGATAAACACACGAAGCGCTAAATAGCCTAATAATAACGATGGCTAAGAATTGAAAGAAATAACACTAACATTAATCTCACCTGTTATTGCGCTGAATCCGCCTTTTTAATAAGCAATTATTTGAACTTACAATTGACAATTAAGTTGTAACAAAATAATTCAGTGATCCGATTGTTCAATGGGGGCCTACTGAGATGTAATGTACTTGTCAAAATATTGTGATGGGATTTATTTTTTATTTTATAATTTTATTTCATCACAAAGTTTAATCAATTATAATTAGGTTTATTCACGGCAATTTTGGGTTCACCTTTTTTTATGCTTTATTCCATTTATTTATCATTTGCTTAACTGGGTTTTTTTTGTTTTGTTGTTGTTTTGTTTTGTTGTTGTTTTGTTTTGTTGTTATTTTTGTTTTGTTGTTTTTTTTGTTTTGTTGTTTTTTTTTGTTTTGTTGTTTTTTTTTTTAATTTTAAGTCGTTGACTTTCCCCAGGACTGTGGGCTATAAAGAGTTTAAAAAGTAAAAAAAAAGAAAAAACCGATGCGGAAGTAACTTTTTTGCCAAAATCAATCTGACCATATATTTTATTTTAAAAACATTCGAACTAGTGATAATTTTATTATTTAAAAGGAGGATTTTTTCAACCCATTATGAAAACTAACTAAAGCGAAACTTGATATAAAAAAATACTGTACTGGAAACAAACAGAAAAAAAATGAATCTTTACTTTCTTCTGCGATCCAATTATTAAATTTAAATTTTTAGAAAGATTTAATTTTACTACTTTGTCGGTTGATCATAAAACTGTCATCTCCAAACTTTAAAAAAAAAACAAAAAAAACAATTCATATTTTGGAACCATCCTTTCCTGGCAGTACCACTCCTTCGGGAATGGTCTGGGGTTATTACCCAGCGCCCGAGGCGTCCACGCAAAAGTGCCGCGGGGACTTGAGAAATTTTTCCACGTTATATTGTGACATTGTCGTAATCGTAAATCCACTAAAACTTGACCTTGTATCGATGTGGGCGCAATGGAAAAAATCCACCTAAAAATGTCATAAAAATTGATTGAATGTTCGTGAAAAAAATTAACTTATGAGTTTGTTGTGAAAACTAGAGTTTTAATTAAAATTTTGTATTTATTTTGTTTTGTTAGCTCGTTAAAAATCGAATCTTAAATTTATATTTTAAGTTTACACTACAGTTTTACTTTTACTGTTTTACAGTCCTCATAAAAAATTTTTTTAAAATAGTGGAGGGTAATTTTTTTTTTTTTTTTAATTTAGAATTTTTGTACTGTTCTAAATTCCTCTTTAAACATCAGCTTTTCTCTGGTACGGCCTGAGTCCAGAAAAAGTCTTCGGTGTCGTTGGAAAAATTTTAAAAAAAAAAAGGCCATTTAAAAAGTGTTTTTATTGCGCAATTGTCAGTCATTGGGTCTATTTGGAATTTTTATCGCGTGTTAAAGGACATTGAGAAATCTTAAAAAAAAAAACAAAAAAAAAACCTTTCAATCCATGCTCTGTTATTTTTTTGTCCTATGTCATTCCTTATGAAAGGGGTCACCAAACATTTTTCACAGAAGGCCAGATAACTGAGACAATGACAAGCACTGGCCAGATAACCATTTTGTTCAATACAATACACTGAATACACAAAAAAATAAAGACAACAAACATTTATTTACCAAAAAGTTATCAAAGTTGAACATTAGCAATAAAATTGTTATATCCACACCCGGTGTGCAAATATCCATATTTTACAAACTAAGCAGCAAAAAAAGTTTAGTGAGATTTTTGAAACTGGTGTTTAAATTTTAAGATAGATTCAATATTTGCTTTGGAATTGCTGCATCCAATCAAGAGAATTGGTTCATTAGTGAACCTCATTCAATGTACTAACAGAACTTGAAAATGTTTGCTCACAAACATAAGTTGTTTCAAACACTAATGCCATACCAGGGTCAAATTTCTTCAACATTGAAAACTCATCATTAGGTAAGTAGCAATAAGATTCAAGAAGTTTTCCTTCTCTATGCTTCTCTTTCGTTACGTCACTTGCAAGTCAATGAGTTTCAACTGTAGTTCAACTGACATGTCATCAAGGTTACAATCAAAAGGAATCTGGAACAGAAGAATGTCACTCTCACTTCTCTCAAGATTTTAAAATCTCTAAAAAAATGTTTAAGTCATGAATAATCTCCTTTGGTAACTCGAGGTTGACATCTGCCATTCCAGTGCAAAACTCTTTGAAATACTGAAAATTAAAGAAATTTCTTCCTTCCAGTTCATTGATGTTCCTAAAACTTACTATCAGTTGCAAAAATCAGATTGGACAAATTTTGGCATTTTTACTTACATTTATTTTAATTTTTTCTACATAGTAATTTTAATTATTAGGTTGGTGCAAAAATAAGGTCGTTTTCTCACATAGTAACATATGTGAGAAAACGACATTATTTTTGCACCAACCTAATATAATCTCTTGATAATTCCATATAAATAATTATATTTTAGCTTATTTGTGGCACAGGGTGGCTGTGGGACAGATGAACTGACATCGCAAGCTGAATCCGGCCCGCGGGCCATAGTTTGGTGACCCCTGCCCTATGATAGCAATGGTAGTAATGTTTACGATGAGGTTTGGCTGCAGTAAACTAGTGCTGGTTATTCTGTTTTTGTTAGTATTTTTTTTCCAGGAGATAAAAATTTCCATGTCAGGATTCATTCAAAAATTAGGGTGGTAGTTGAATAATGCTGAAAGAGGAGTTTTCACTATGTAAGATTTGAAGCTATCTCAGTCAGCTTGGGTTTACTGAAAGATTGTCTTATAAATGGAGACATCAGGAGATGCCTTTGGTTTGGCATCAACTTTAACACTGATCAATGAGTTGTTAGAACTGCACAAGGTAGACAATACTGCAGTGAAGCATTTTTCAGGAAGGATGTGAGGGATGTCTAGGAAGTTTGTATGATGTCCTGTTGTCTGGGGAACATGAATGGGCTTATCCATGATCTGTGTCAGTTTGTAAACTATGGAGAAGTCTTGACAGTATCTGTCTTTCTATATTTCTAAGATGAAGTATTAGGTTGGTGCAAAAATAATGTCGGTTTTTGACGTATTTTTAACGTCAAAAACCGACATTACTTTTGCACCAACCTAATATGTACACTATTGACATTATTCAGACTATTGTCCTCATCTTTGTTGCCATATTTATCACAACGTTTCAGTCGTTTTACACTCTGGCCTTCTTCAGAACTGGAATGTCAGTTATCTCCTGTTAATTCACCTCTCCAAGTTCTCTACTGCCTTAACCAGGTATTGAACTCACACTGTCACTGGATCTAACCAACACCTTTATCCACCTTGCCTGATTAAGACAGTAGAGAACTTGGAGAGGTGAATTAACAGGAGTTGATAACTGACATCCATTAGACATGGCATACGGAACTAGAACAGTCTACCCCAGCGAGCGAAATAAAGGGTTCAGTTCGACATTCCAACCATCATCAACATCGCATGTACCCTCAATACAAAAAAAAAAAAATGTAAATTACATTTGCTGTGTGAGCAAACTAAGAATTTACCTTGAAAGTATTTTATTTTGATGGCAAGTTGATGACATGATATTTTCACTGAAGACAATTGAGTCGGAAATCACAAACCTACTGCTAATGTAGGGTTGCTGAGGAATGGTTACAGTCAAGCAACAAAGAGTTCATAATCCTAAAAATTATTTTGCAATTTATGACAATGACACAAAGCATAAGTCTTTTAATATATAATTCAAATCAAACTTTATACCCCCATAGCATTTGTGAGGAATAGATTTTGTGTTCTTTCTCAAAGTACTTTAAAGGATTGCTTAATCCAAATGTGATGCAATATCTATGGAACCAGGTGACTAATTTATCATTTTGTTTAATACTACTATTAAACCCCAAGTTACATTTTTAGCGTGAATTAATAAATTCATAGCCTGTTATTAGCTGAATTTAGATCTGAAATGGTCAATGTATAACGGTCAATCTATGATTAATGAAGACATGTGAAGTACATTGACTTCATTGACATATTGACATTTTATTTACTTTTGTATGGAATTAGAAAAATTTATTGAATACAATAATTACCATATTATTCAGTGTTAAAATTGCTCTCCTTTTGATTGAAATTTTTTTTTGTTGGGTAGATGTTAAACATGTAAATAAGACTGCAGCACATTCAAATGTCTTCAGGGATATGCAAATTACTTTTTTTCAGAGTAATGAGTGAAAAAAGTTATTTTTAAATAATTTGAGTTGAAAAACAAAAGACATGGCTTTGGTTAACATCTTTGAATATTTTTCATTTGTAAAAAGGCTTTTTTCTTAAACTTATTTTGGGGATAGGAAATAGCATATTTGATAGCAGTCGTCAGAAACAACCTTATGTCACTTGTTACCAATATTAGTAACTCTCTGAAAGTTTATAATTTACATTAAGTCTTTTTTTTTTTCCTTTGCTTTTCTTTTCTCCAGAATTATTTACACAATGTCTGAAACACGACTCTTCTGTTCATGGTTTTGCCCATTTGCCCAGAGGGCTTGGATTGGTTTGCAGGAGAAAGAAATTCCCTACAAGTATGAAGAGATTGATCCTTACAACAAGACTGAAGAATTCCTAAAGTTTAACCCCAGAGGACTGGTTCCTGTTGTTATTCATAATGGAAAAGCTATTTATGAGTCAACAGTGTGCCTTGAGTATATGGATGAAGCCTGGCCAGACAAACCCAAGCTTATGCCAAAAGACCCTTATGACCGAGCAGTGGTTCGAATTTGGGCAGATTTTGTTACCAAAAAGATAATTCCTTTTTTTTATTCTCTTCTAATGAAAGATGATGCAGAAGTACAAAAGGAAGGTAGAAAATCCTTTTTGGAAAATGTTGAGGCTTACACAAAAGCCATGTCCCCTACAGGTCCATACTTTATGGGTGAGCATTTTGGTTTGATTGACATCATGCTTTACCCATGGATACAAAGGATGCCTATTCTGAAATTCTATCGTGATTTTGAGATCCCCACTGACACTGATTGGTATCCACGCTTTCAAATGTGGTACAAGGCTTGTCGTGAACGCAAAAGCATCGTCCCCACTGTTGCTGATGATCAAAGACTAATTGATGAATATAAACGATATGCCCACAATACAACACAGAGTCAGGTTGCCCAAGCCATCAGGGCTGGCAAAGCTTTACCTTGAAATTTGCTGTTTTTATAAAATAATGATTGGTTAATGTTGTTAAACTTTGTTTTAGTGGCCCCAAAAATTCTTGTCATAATTTTTTAAATTCAAGAAAATAAATTATCCAATAATTGTAATTTATTGATATAACAAAAAATATCCATTGATTCATTATATTGACTGGTTACATGAGATATCTTGTATGCCTTGATGTTGCTACCTTTGATTTTAAAAATTGTCCTATTCCTAATACTTGTACCAAACTATCCTGCTTAAATTAATGATAATTCAAAGAGCATTATTTCAATAACTGAGTTTCATTTTAACCAGTCAAAACAATTTTTCGAATAACCATTAAAAAACAGCTATGGAATAGTGTTTAGCATGTACTTTTTCAAGCCATTACTGTGGAGTTCATTTCTCACTAGTTATTTTGCCAATGTGATTCTCATCCCAAAGTTGATGAAATTCGACAAATAAAAACTCTCTCATAACAGCTTTCAACTTCAGACTAAGTATCAATTGAATAAATAATAATATATTCATACACAATTGTTTTTCTTTTTTTTTCTGTTATTGCACGAATACATAATTTCCTTGTTTTAGTTTGCATATTTTCCTAGTTGATATCCATATTAAAGAGTATAACAACAGTTTTCATATGAGAAATTTTATTATTCTAACTTGAATTGCTCAAATATTGGTCAGGTAATGTTTTTTTTAATACTATTGCAAGAAGTGTAACACTTACTCCTTCTGATGTACCACCTTTTTATCAATTATTTGTTTTTTTGGGGGGTTTTTTGTCCATTTTTTTTTTCCTTGCATCATAACCAACACCTTAGACATGAAGTTTCTTCAATGATTTTATGTGTTGGAAATTTTCTTTTAATCATCAAAAATGTACTTTACAAATCATTTATTTTTTAAAAATAACTGAAATCTGCTGTTTATTTCCTAATGTAAGTGATAAAAATATTATGGTATGTGTTGAATTGAAAAAATAAAAGGTTATGTATTGTCCTTGTTTCTAATGCTTTGTGGTACATGAGGTATTCAGTGTTTACATTGTTCGGTCTTTTCAATAAGCTAAGAGTATTAGAATTATTATAAGTCTACTTTTGCTATTTATTCTGAAGTTATTTCAAAATTTTAGTTTGTATAAATTTAGGTACCTCCATGAAATCGCTAAAAAAAGAGCATAGCTTGATGAAAAAGACGCCAACCTTGCCAAAAACAAAATTTTATTGTCTAAATGCTTATGTTATTATTAAGAGGAAAGACCAAAGTTTTTTTAATTATTTTAAAAAAATTTTTCCTTCTTTTTAGAACATTCTAAATTTTGATTAAAAAAAACCTTGTTTCTATTTGTATCAGCGGAACTAGTAAATAACATAGACAATTTTTAGCACGTTTTTTTGGTATGACACACATTAATTTGAAAAATCGTGCAAAAATAGAAATAATTGTCGGATGTTAATGAAACTTTCAGGAACTATTCACAGATGATCGAAATTATTATAAATATGTTTTTTTTTTATTAAAGTCATGGTAGAAATATTTTTTTAAATATTTATTACCCCCCCACTAACTAATTTTATGAAAACGCTAGAAATTCGATCGCATCGGGTTTAGTGATTACAATAATTAAAAGCACAGGGCTTTGAGGAATGCAAATCATGTTTTTTTTTGTTTTTAATTGGAGCCAACATACCTGAAAATCAGCTCTGAATTGTAACATACAAAACTCAATAAAACAAAGATATTATTTAATTTTTATTTGCTTTTAGTTGTTTTTATGAATATGGACAATATTTTCTGAAAGCAAAAAATTTTTTTCGATGAAAAATGAATTTTTAATACAATTATTTGTTATTTCTTTAATTATAATAGATTTTACATTTAAATTGTTAAAATATTATAAAATTAGTTAAAAGCCCCATCGGCTTTCCTAAGTGTCCTTATGAGATAGATCTTTTTTTAGCGCGTTGTAAATTGTATCATTTTGACTAATCAGAAGATCCACAGTAATTAAGAAATGTAATTTTGTGCTTATAACCGGGCTGTAATTATAAAGTACGGAAGACCAACCAGAATATAATTAAGTTGCGTTATTTGAGTTAAGCATTGTTCTCCACTGTTAAGGCCTTTACTTTTGCGAAACACGTGTGGAGAAGTTAATTTGATTTTTCCATTTCAACTGAAAAGGGTACCTACAAGTATCAGTATCATCTTATAAAATTTATATGATCTTATTTTTATATTAATCTCAGTTATGACATTTTTCCATAAATGAAATATCAAAATTAATAATAAAATGAATGCAAATACAAATAACAGTAAAATGTAATAAATGTACATAAAATTATAGTTTTTTATGTACAGTTCTGATAAAATTTCATAAGAAAGGTACCTATAAATTAATTAGATACATTTCTTAGGAAATATGAAATTTAATGTCACTCTTAACAGTCTTATTTTAATTTCTTTATAATATATTTTCCATAAAGCATCATAAATGTAAAGGTGAAAGCTAAGTACAAAAAAAAAAAAATTAGACCACTGAAAGTTTTCATTAAAAATAACGAGGTAAATAATTTGTTCACTTAAATGTAAATTATTTCACTTTTCTCCTTCCGTAGAACAAATTAGCCTCATGGAATTTGTAAATATGTCATTCATCACCTGTCAAGAGACGCAAAAGTTTATGACCTGCTTTGTTTTATTTTCAAATTACATCTTTTTGGCACAAAAGCTAAGTTGAGTTTGGTTCAAAATATTTTAAATAAACATTATAATTTCTGATTTACTTAAAATAAGTTTTGAAAAAAATGATAATTGATATTTAAAAGAATTTTAAAGTGAGATTTCCAGTTTTTTTTTTAAATGGAAAAAAATGGTCAATTTTGCTGACTCAAAAAAAACTAGATTTTTAACAAAAATTTCGGACGTGCTAGGAACGATTAAAAAATTGAAAAAAATACTCCAATTTCTTTCCTCTTAATAATAACAAACATTTAGACAATAAAATTTTTGATTAAAAGTTTTATTGATTAATGTATCTATTTTAATAAATGAACAAAAAAATTTAAAAACATAACATTAGAAATGGGTGGTCATCAATCACTGTATGATATCTCTCCCTTGTACTCTTCACCAGCTACAGAATATTGTATTGTTGTATGACTTTTCACTTCTCAACCACAGTAATGCAGTTCTCTGAGGACATGTAGTGGAGAGATCTCAAGTATAAGCACATCATTTCAACTAGTCTCAGAAGTGTTTTGATCCAGCATCATGGCTGGCCACTCTAGATGTAGGATGGCAGACTCTTGGAAACGTACAATAGTGATATGAGCAGGATGAGTTGCATTATCATTCATGAAGATAATATCCTGCAAGACAAAAATCAGTTTAACTTTTCTGTTACTGGTTACACCTCCTCAAAATGTTCTGCTGCCACTTCTATCTCAATAGCTTACCGACATAACTCATTTTTGCATCTCTATACCCTTTGACGAGTACATTGTTCTAGTACAGTGATTCTGCACTTACCTATTATTATCAACCATTTTTACAATATCCACCTCACTTGCTTATATGTTGGATAGTGTATGTTCATTAGAGACAATCACACACATCTTCCATGTACCATTCAGTACAAAACAATGACCCTAGTTGTATATTGTCTTCAAAGGATACTTTTGTCCCCATCAGCTTAGATGTATTTACAGTTACATGGCAATGGTGCAAGATAGGTATGAGTGTGCTGTCATTCATTATATTCAGCACTAGAACATGGCTGCTTACTGACAATTTTCATTGTGCAATGTCTAAAAGCAAATTAACTGATCACATATTGTGAGACATGAAGTCTATGGGCAACATCAATTTTCTGTCTACTAACTGGTAGTGTTAGCCCATATATAACTGCACAGTGCTTACTACAGCAACTTGTTTGTGTGGGGTTTTTTTTAAGCAAAATCTATTGAAAGCTGTTCCACAAAATGTAAGCAAATAGAACAAGTACAATAAATCTCCTCCATATACAGCTATTTATAACAAACATTGAGAGCAAAAACAAACATCCTTAATCCCAATATCCTTAACTAATTGTAAATGGTGTATTTACAAAACTGAGTTGGTAGTTCAACATTTTAGTAGCAACTTTTGTGAACTTTGTAGTCCTCAGAATTTCTACCATCACCTCTGTACATATTCATCTAAAAATCCCGACAATGAAAAAAAATCCAAAAACACATAAGTACAACATTGCTTACTTTGGGGAATTCATTTCATTTCATTTTAATGGCTGGCTGGATTACATGTTATTCACAGTGAGCAAAATGTATTCATGGCAAAACTGTTGCAAAGTTTTTGGTGCCAAGGATTTTTCAATGAATTGTTCTGTATGAGTAGTTTTAACCAGATGTTTTTTTAGGTAATTTCTACTGTGGTAATAGGTAATACATTGTAGCGCTAATTGTCTCAAATGTAGAAAAACACTCTTATATATGACATCCCATGCTTGTGTTTGACAGTGGTAAACAGCATTTTGAAATGAATTTTAGTTCTGGTTTCACCTGATCTTAATACATTTTTAGTTTTTTGATTCATTGATGTGCTCTATTCATCTAAGCTTAATGGTATAGAAATTGACTTTGTGTCTACTTTAATGACAATCTCAGCCACTGAAATATTCATTTCTTTCAAAGTTACAGCATCTAAAGATTTATTTTGGCCCTGTTCATTATTTTGCTGGTATGTTTTTAAAAGATACTTCTCTAATATTATCTCCAAATCTTATGGGTATTTTTTATTTTTAAGGTAAGAAAAAAATGCACAAGTTGACAAGTAATACATGGAGTTACTTTTTTTTCAAACTGAAGATTAAGAGACTTTAGTAAATATAGGGTGTTTCAATAACTTGAACTGATTTTAAATGTGAATTAAGTTTAAGCATCTAATGATTTCTTTTTCTTTCAGATTTAACAACTTAAGTCTTTGGCAATTTCAACCATGGAAAGATTAACAATCAAACATGTTAAAGTTATCAAAGCCTATTATGAAAATGAACGTTCAAATTTATAAATATGAGACCCAATGATTCTGCTAGCAAAAAATGCACACCAAACAGTGACCTTTTGTGGATGCAGTGGCATTTCAACAATCTTCCTTAGATTTTCATCAGCCCAAATGCGACAATTCTGCTTATTAAATTCACCTAGATGAAAATGAGCTTAATCACTAAAGAGGATATTTTGCAAAAAATCTTTCATCGGCTTGTCTTTGCTCGTGCACCCAATTGACAAATGTACATCACTCCAAATGGTCAGCAGATTTCAGTTCTTGTGTTAATTGAATTTTGTAAGTGTATAGAGCCAAATTTTTTTTGTCAAAATTCGATGTAATAGTTGTGGAGAGGTTCAATTCCTGCACGTGATGACTAATAGAGGTATCTGGATTTTCGTCCACATTCTCGTGCATTGCAGCAATGTTTCCAGCTGAACAGTGTAAAGAAGCATGCAATGGTATTTTCACATCTGCCACCGACCCAGTTTGTTTGAATTTACGAACAATTTTTCCAACTGCATTCTCGGTTGGTCAATTATGTTAACCAAAAAAAATCATGAAGTGCGCAAAATGCATTACTGTTTGAACGTCCATTTTCATAATAGGCTTCGATAACTTCACCATGTTGTTTGATTGTTAATCTTTCCATGGTTGAAATTGCCAAAGACTTAAGTTGTTAAATCTGAGAAAAAAAAAAATCATTAGATGTTTAAACTTAATTCACATTTAAAATCAGTTCAAGTTATTGGAACACCCTATATTTGAGATCATGCAAAACTATTTTTGAGTAAATGTTATTGCTTTTCTTTGCATTATTGGTAAATATTAGACTCAAGATATTAGTTGATGAAAAAAAACTTATAATAAATATAGATGACTTGTGAATAGAATGCAATTTTGAAAGTTTTCCTCAGGAGTTTAGATGGGAGTCTTGAAATACTCAATGCTACAAAAACACAGTGAATTGGCATCTTTCATGAAGTTGTCATTTTTTTTTTCTTAGGACAGTCTAGTCATAATGCAACTTAAGTGTTATCCCAAGTTAAAATATATCTGCTAATTTATAAAATGGATGCTTTACTCATCCTTTGCCCTCACCTCCGGGTTGCATTGTAAGGTATTTTATTTTATAGAGATGATGCTTAAGGTCAGAGAAGATTTTTAATTATCCCCCTTACACTCAACTTCATTCAGAAATTGGTGAAATTTACCAGAAAAATTTCTGTTTATTTTCTAAACTCTAGGTCCTTTCAAAAAACTTAAATCCAAAACAAATATATTAGTTTATGCAAATACCTCAAGTGTAGATGTTTGTCCAACATTTTTATAACTTTCATGAAATCGCTCCTCTCTTCAATCAGTTTAAAGTATTGTCATATGCTACTGATAA
Organism: Acanthosepion lycidas; assembly: GCA_963932145.1. Lineage (NCBI taxonomy): Eukaryota > Metazoa > Mollusca > Cephalopoda > Sepiida > Sepiidae > Acanthosepion > Acanthosepion lycidas. The sequence continues at coordinate 46,332,358 of OZ010582.1, forward strand.
ACCAGAATACTTTTCTTAAATATTCTCTTTTAACTCCATTCTTGATTTTTCAGGTGTATCTTTACCTGATTTTGAGTGATATGCACATAACTGTGTCCATGGTTTCTGTTATCTCCAAACTAGATCCCTTCAAGGCTTGCTAACTTGTGATGATATCAAGAATGGCTTGTAAATTTTAACACTTCCAAAACGAAACTGCTATCTTTTAATTATAAAGAACCTTTTTTTGCCTTCCATCAGCATGGCTGATGCTAACCTCCAGTAGAGCCTTCATGGTCTCATGTTCACCACTGACATGATTATGTTGAATCAATTAGTTGGTTTGCTGTATTGTGTCAACAGTTCTAGAAATCTAGCATTAATCCATGTACTGAATATTGCCGCCATATTTGGTCCCAGTTCTCTTGCTATATATCTTGAGATTCTCAACAAAATCCAAAGAGTCTGTAATGTAATCAGTCTTGATCTGGTATTTCAACTTCAGTAACTTTCTTACTAATGTGATGTGGCTTTCCTGTGTTTTTTGTGAGCATTTTCATAGCAATCGTTCTAATAAGATTTCCCCAACCACACAAATTTAAGCATAGTACTAGATTGGTAAGTAGGTTTCATAGTTTTACTGTAAATTCTATTCTAATTGTTTCTTTTCTCACAGTTTCTTATTTCACTGCAACATTAATTGCAATTTTGTCTTCCTGAATCCTATTCTTTTGTCCTTTCTACTCACTAAAGTCTTGTCATTCTCTTTCACTCTCAGTAATTTGTGTTCATGGCATTATCACCTTGCTTTGGAATGAAATGATTATTTCTAAAGAAGAGAGAGAAAAAAAAATGTAAATTTAATTCTTTTTGACAGTGCTGCTAATTTGTCCATTTTCTATTTGTTAAGCCTTCAAGATTAGAAATATAAATGTTCATTTATCATTGAGATAAAAAAAAAAAAAAAATATATCTGTAGCATGTCTTGAAAAGACATGCATATTAGGTTGATTTCAAACTTATCAAGTTTTCTCATATAGAAAATAAAGAAATAGAAATATATGTTAAATATAGTTCACTAGATGGCACACTTATTAAATGTAGCAAGATTTGAGCATGTTAACAGTCAATCCAATTATAACTTAATTTTGCTGCCTGGATCAAGGCTTAAAATTTGTAAATAAATAATACCACAAGTATAAGTTTACAAGTTTTGAGAATAGTAAATTCTTTTTATCAAGTGAGATGAATTTGATCAGTTGTTGTACACACCTTTCTAAGTACACATTAAAAAAAAAAAAATAAGGTGAACTGAAACCATATAAACTTTATACCCTGTTCAATAGAGTATATTGGTCTGATTCACTCCCACCTGACGGAATGTAGTTATAAATTCACTCAACACATACTGCTTGCCAGTAAAAGATTTTATTAGATAAAATTAAGTGACATGCATTTGATGCACACAAGTGTTTATCAGAAACTAATCAGAAAACTTCTGGCTTTCTTTGATAATAAAGGAACAGCATTTTTTTTTCTTCATCACAAAAGATTATAGGGTTGAGGCAAGAAAAACATCAAGTACTAAAATTTTCCAAATTTAGATATTTGGATGATGCTTATCTGTTTATCACAAAATGGAATGTTTTCAAAGTAAATATAGTTTTATTTTATTTTTCTTTACCTCTTGATTTCCAAATTTTCATGTGCTAAAATGAAACTTTTTTTCTGAAAGGCATGTTGTGGCATATCAAAAGAAAATGAGTGTCAAAAAAAAAAAAAAAAAAAAGTTTAAATTCAGGGAAAAGACTTAACATTTGCATGTTTGACTTCAAATTACCTACATTTCATTAGCACCAGTGTAGTCTCTGTTGTACTTGGCCAATGTTCAGTGGTTCTTATTCTACACCTTTTAGCTTTAGTAAGGATTAATGTTCTATACTAAAAAAGATCTTTTCAACTATCAAAATTAAGAGTAAAATTTTATTTAAATATTTTAAGTCACCATTAGAAACAAATCTATTTCCTCACTGCATATACTATTTTTACTGTTAACTTTATTTTACTAACCATAAAAAAAGAAAGCTCTTTATGGAATATAACATCCATACAGTGGCTAAGGGATAATGATTAATCTTTTTCCTTTAAATCCAGAGGCACAAAAAAAAGTACCAAGTATTTTTGGTCATGGTCTGAGCTGTTGAAACATCTGAGTATAAGTCAATTTCCCCAACTCTTGGAAAAAATGTAGTGTTTTGTGTAATTCTAAACTGAATAAGAATTGAAGTTTTTAGTTGAAAAATATTAGAATAAAATACAAGGGGCAAGAAAAGAGGGTTGAAATATAATGCAAGCAAATGGATTTTTATAGCAAAAGCTCTGTTTATTTTATTTTTTTATTATTGCATATCTCATGTAAATTCAGAGCTGTTTTTCTTTTTTTAATAAATAAAAATATATAGGGTATAAAAATATAAAAACAAATGAAAAAATGTAAAATTAAAATAATTTATCACAACTTTAAATTTAAATATAAAGAAGTCGATGGGGGTGAAAAGCTGCTAGAAGTTCTATTGCATTTGGGATTCAGCACAAAATGAGGTAAAAAAATATTGGTATAAATTAAACAACCTTAAAGAAATTAATTTATAAAAAATATATTCTATCAAATAGTTTGTCTTAATTACTTTATATAAGCAATGTAACTTTGTAATAGAATAATGAATAGCCATTTAATCATTGTATCCTAACATGTCAACAAGTAAATTATCTTAGCTTTAAATTAATTTTGTCTCCACCAGAAATAAATTTTATAGTGACTTTGAGATTACCTTACAGAAAAGGAAAATAATTTAGAATTCTCATTTATTCTTATTATAATACTTATTTGCTAGAGCTTAAAAACAATGTAACAAATTTGATCACAGTAAGGACTAAAATAACATTAGGGACAAGTGAATTTTTGCTGCTGTTTCTTTATATAGATAAATATACATTTATCTTTCAGGAAAACGTTTTGGTTTTTTGGGATTTTTTTTTTTTTTTTTTTTTTTAAATTAAAGAAAATAATTGCAAGAGATCAGTTGAGTCTTGAGTATTATCCAGGGTCATCATCATCATCGAGCTGAGAGAATTCCAGATTGTAGACAAAAATGTTATACATGAGGCTGCAAAAAATAAAAATGTTAATTAATCAGGGTAAACTGCAATTTGAACAAAATTATGATAACATTTATGAAATCTTGGAAATGAGATAACTGTAACTTCCCCAATATTTATAATAAAAAAAATGTAAAATATTTTCATATTTCAAGACAAGGATGAAATACATTGAAAACATACCTGTACTTTGAATTCACTGCATTCATCTTGTTTACATAATTCCTTTCTTTCATAAAATTCACTGACCTCAGCTACATTGCCACTGAGTTCTCCATCAACTGAAATGAAGTAGCAATTTAAAAAAAAAAAAAAAAAGTCAGAAATTGACAAGACAAAATAGCTAGAATCTTAGGCAACATCACAAACAGTTGTCAGTCCAACTCGGAAAGAAATTTTGGGTTAGATAGATTTGGGTTGTCACCTCTTAATAAAAACAAAGTTTTATCATCAAAATGTTTATTATTGAGGAAAGACCAAAGTATTTTTTTTTTTATTTTATTAAATTATTTTTTTTTTTTTTTCTCCAGGTGAAAAATACATTTTAATGAAATTTTCAGATCTAATTCACAAAAGAAATTTTTTTTTTTTTTTTATTACAAGTTACCTCCCACAACACTTAATTTTGAGAAATTTAAATCTCAAAATTGTTTTTATTAGTTAAAAGCAGGACTGCTTGGAAATCATTTTTTTTTTTTATTCCTATTTCGCTAAATATTTTTATTTTATGTATTTCTTTTAGTGTGGGTCATACTTCAAGTATTTTTTTTTTTTTTTTTAGTTTCACTTAAAGAAGCTGGAGACAAAACCCAATTCTAAAAAAAAAAAAAAAAAATTTTTACTTTAATTCCTATTTCATAAAAATGTGTTTTTTTTTCTGAGTTTATAGCCTTACATTTTATCAAAATAACTTATATTCAATAAAATATTAGATAATTACTGAAAATTACTAGTTATTTAAAAACCAAAAACAAAGCATTCACTTTTATAAATTTGTCAATTTCTGGTCAACCATACTTAGCTGTCAATACATCCATCAACATGTCAGAAAAACAAGACCTTGTGGTTAAGAAATGTTTGTATACTGTTTTATGCTATAAGTAATGTTTCAGATCAGATTAATATAACTTTAAATTTGATAATTTTCTTCAAATAACATGTCACAAATATATATTTTTAAAAAATAAGAATTAACTTTACAAATCTGTCAAAATGGTTGATGTACATAGATTTTCTGAAACAACCAAAAAGTTGACATTCCAATCTATACACCAGAGTATTTTACTTACTTGAAATAGTAAATTTAATCATTTAGCTTTCAATTAAAGATAAAAAAAGAATGCTTTTTCATTTTCAAAAAATTCATTTTAAACCTTAGATATCTCAAATTTAGTGGAGGTCCCAAGATTTGGGCCACAAACTTTTCAACATCTACTTAAGATTTCATAAGCAATTTGAGAGTAAACATTCATCAATAAGCCAAAATCTTCCAAATGCATATCTTAATTCAAAAGAAACATTGATCCCAACAGTAATATGAACTGATTTTTTTTAAACTCATCAAGAAAGGGGGGGGACAAAGTTGGATTGTCTACTTCAGATTTTACAAGAAAAATCAGGTGTAAAGTTATGAATGACTTTCTATTTAACATTAAATAACTACAGCTTTTATATTTTGACGGGGGGAATGCATTAATATACATATATTTCAGAAATAAAATAATATACATATATTTCAGAAATAAAAGTAACTTCAACGTGGTGTAATGGTTAGCAAGCTTGTCTTGCTTGATCAATTACAAGAGAGTTCAATCCTCACTGGGTACCCCCATATTTTTGGCTTTGTGCAACATCAAAGCTACACTTAGAAAATCATCATATATTTCAGAAAAGAAAAAAGATTCAAAACCATTTCCAACAAAAGAAAATTTGAATTACTTAACAGATTAACAAATATAATATTAATCAAATTAAAAAATTATTTAAGTGATTAATAGGCAAACTCGTAACTTTCTATTTCCAAATGTTCAGATTAATGTTGCTCATGATTTACAAGGAAAACTGATTTAAAGACCTAGAGGGACCAATTTTTCTCTCTGCTTCATACAATTTTTTTGTAGACTGCTACATGTAACAAGGCAGAAAAAATTATGCAAGTTCAACATCTATTGCAATGTTGTCAACATAATAAAATAAGAGGCATTACTTTTGGCGTAATCCCTCCTCGTTCCAGATACTAACCTTCCACAGCTGATACAGTAGCAACACCGACACTGCTTTCCAGTGTGACATCAGAAGAACATGATTCTAATTTGATAGGAATTATTGTGCATGTTTGTGAACAAGGTCCATTGAATTCAGATGATGTCGAATGACTTTGTGTTTCAAGCATGCATTTTTCTTCACCATTTTCCTACAAGAACCAAAGATAATTTTTAAAACTTAAATTTATAAAAGATTTTCTTCAAATAAAATTCATTTTTGTTAATCTGATAAATAAATCATTGTCAGAGTTTAGCTTGTTTCACAAATGAGCAGCAAGTTCATAATTTAATCAGTAAATTTTCATTAATAATCACATTGTTTTTTATACACTAGATAATTTTGACACAGAAATGTGGTGGGGGGTATTGGTTTTATGAGAAAATGGTAATTTTCATTATCTTTTTCTGACAGTGAAGTTTATGCAAAGATTCATAGAGAATATAATGATCATTTTGGGAATTCTCTCTATTTCCAAGAAAAACATTAAAAGTAACATCTTTCAATAACTGTATGTAAAAATTCTAAAAATATAAGTTCAATAATTTAATTTTAACAAAAAAAAAAAAAAAAAAAAAAAAAAAAAAAAGGGAGGGAGGGGACTACATACTCAACAGTTTTAATGTCATAATATAAATTTAATGGCCATCAAAAACCCTAAATTAAAATATCATTAAGAGAAAAGTAATATAAACCAAGAGAGAAAATATCTTACAGTTTGACATAAAACACGGCTTTTTGAGTGCTGATTAGAACTGGAGTAGACAATTTTTTGTTGACAATTAGGAGCATTGCTTGAAGAGCCAGATATCATAAAATCAACTGAATTGAGATCCTGAACAGCATCACTTTGGTCCAGCTGGTGGAATTTTTGTTGACATTTTATCATTCGCAAAGCATTATAAGCTTCTTTTAATCCAAAAGGATTCTGCATTGCCTGTTCATAATGCCATACAGCACCAGTATAATTGTGGGTGGCCACCAGCAGATTACCCAAAAAGTAGTGAGTTAATGGCTTGAAAGAAATAAAAACATATATTAAACTTCAGAAAACAGTTTTTTTTTTTTTTTTTTGGTTAATACCTGATAAGTGTTCTTTTTTTTTTTTAATGTAATTTACAATTGTTTTAAAATCTCTCTAAATAACAACTATGTAGTTCTATTGGGCATATTTAATAGTGCTAGAGCCTCCACCACAACTAGGTGTCTTGTGAGTTTTCATATCAAAAGTTAGGTTAAGTGGTTTGTGTATCAATGCAATAATCACTCTCAAGCAACAAACAGAAAGTTCCAATATAAGTAGAAATAATATTAATATTTACATTATTTACACAGACTATTGTCTTCAATTTTGTTATCACAATATTTCAGCCAATGTGATTTGCAGCCTTACTTGTCAATCCAGGTAACCTTCAGGCAACTTCAAACAGAACTTTATATAAACTACAAGGGTAGAGTATTCTTGTTCCACTGCCTGTGGATAAAGATGTTGCATCTAGTTCTTTAGTACTGCTCAGTTATTAATTGTGAGTTCAGTCGAGCAAGCAATATGTCAACAGATTTATGAACCACTACTTTAATCCACTAGGTTGTCATCTCACTGGAGCCAAGTGTATTTAAGAGGCTGTTTCACAAACAAAGATGAGGACAATAGTTTGCATGTAAATAATGATACCACAACCATCATCCCAGAAAGATAATCTCAAAATGCATCTTGTTTTTTATACAAAGATTCTCTGAAATTCTCTATAGATATATATACACGCCTAATACTAATTTATTCTAGTTTTAATAAAAAATATTTCCATAAAATATACCAACAAAAACTTATAACTTAATTTCTCATTCATCAAAATGAGGTAATACTTTCAAAAAAATGCCTAAAGCTTATACCTTTTCTTTCATAAGCTGTATTCAAACATGAACTCTACAAAAACGAAAGATTGTATGAAAATACTGAGAGAAACCTTTAAAAATTAAATCCATGAAAGAAAGTCAATAACTAAAATATTTTGCAGTTAAACCTAAACCATTATTAGTTAATTTTAAATAAAAAAAATATCTTCCTTACCTCTACATTACTAATTGCAAGGGCATCTTTTACAATACGAATAGCATCATCATAACGCCCTAATTTGTAGAGCATGTTAGCAAGGTTGACAAGAGGCACATCCCGATACTGTTCAGGAACTGTATATAGAGCTCTTCTCACACACTCAATGCCATGGTAAGTGTTACCCAGAATGCGCCAGTACAGACCAGCCAGATTGAAGAGAATCCAACTAGGACTCAGGCTCTGAGAGAAAATAAATAAAAAGAAATATCAACATAACCAAGTTGCTTAAAAAACATGAACCAAGTCTTTTCTTTTACACTAAAAGTAATTATGAAATGGCTGGTTCCTTTCATTAGATACAAAAAAATTAAATGTATTAATCATTTTATGATACAGTCATTTATTTTAATATTAAATTCATTAAGTGCTCAACATGGTTTCTTAATTAAAAAAAAAAAATTATTTACATTATTCAGACTTTTGTCCTCTCCGGCCTTCTTCAGGTGATTGGAATTTAGAACTGAACCCTTTATTTCACCAACCAGGGTAGATTGTTCTAATTCCACATGCCATATCTCAGTTATCTCCCTTTAACTCAACTCTCCAAGTTTTTGTTTACCACTGCAGTAATGAACTCTCAACTCTCTGGATCCAAACAACGCTTTTATCCATTGGGCTATGCATCCTTGAGGACATCAAGTGTATGAATTTTTGAGACTTATAAACTTAATGCTTCAGTGTCCATTTTTTTTAAACCAGAGCCCATATTGCAATTTTGTTGTTATTATTGCTTTTCTCTAGCACTCCATATTACTGGTTCCCATATTGTATTTATTTCTATGCTTGGCCAGCTTAGGAGATTTTTGTGGCCTAACATATGTGCTGATTCCTTAAGTTTTCGTATTTTCCAGTTATGTTCTCTATTATTTCAACCTCATCCCACAGGGGGCAGTGATCCCCCTTTCTCTCCATATGTGGTCAGCTATGCCCAATTTTTCTTGTTATGGCTTTACGATGTTCTTGCAATCTTATCTTAAGGGGGCGGCCTGTTTCTTCTTTATATTTCTTATCACAGCTGCTTGGGATGGCATACACACAGAGTCATGTTCTCCTCTATGGGAGGTCTTACTCAGAAGAAGTGTCTGAGAAGAGTCAAACCACTTTTGAAGGTCATCCTGATGTTATATGGACCACAGATCTTTTGTATTTTCTCAGATAATCCCTTCACATAGAAAACAGCTTTGGTTTGCCTACTCTTCTTGTACGTTTGTTGGAATTTTGGGTAGACCACATATGTGAGGTAGCTTGATGTAATGCTGCGACAACTGCCTGTATGTCTTAGGTGGGAAGTGGTCCTTGTTCTTGATTAGGATTTGCAACAGTTTTTGTTCTGGTTTTATTGTTAGATCTTTCTTTACTGTAGCTACCATTTCTATTGAGGTCTTCCAGCTTTCCTGTATAATATTCCAATTTGTCCATCACTAGAGTTACATTGCCTTTGTCAGCTGATAGTATGTTTTCATTCCTCTGTAGTGTTCTGATTGCCAGCCTCTCCATGATGTTTGATTTGGACAGCTTGGCTTTCTTCAGTATCTGTCACACACACCATCCTAGCTCATCTGCCTGATCATGAGGGATGTTCAATGCTATTTCCTCAATTCAGACAATGATGTCCAAGTATGGTATCCACTTGATGGTTGTGGCGAAGTTAAAACCCTTGTCTAGTACTGACTCCTAAACATGAATAATATGGCAATAAAAATGAGGACAACAATCCAAATAATGTAAATAATTAAAATGTCTCATCTCAGAAATATAGACAAACAAAAAAAAAAAAAATAACATTGCAATTTATACAAGTTCAAAATTTTTAGCATCATAAGTTTTCATTACTTTTAAAAAATAAAAATACTACCAGTAATAGTATATTTATAATATGCTTAAATACTGATCAAGTGCTTTTAAAATTGATAATTTTATTTTGGTCACAAAATTAAAATTAGAAAATCACTGAACAAGGCAGTTCATAAAATTGATAAGTTATACCTAGAGGAAAAAAACACCTAAATTATATTGTTTTATTACAAATATAACCAGTAAAACTATGAAAAAACATGGTAAAATAGAGACAGATGAGTTGGAAGAAGGACAATGATGTAATTTGATAAATGTAAAAATTACTATTAGTGTAATAATATAGAATTTTATTTTTTACTAATTTGTATTTGAAAAGGTTTCCTATAATAAATATTTAAAAGAAACTTCAATATTTTTCACATAATTACATTTTTACTGCTCAAAAAATATTTTACAATATTTTCCCAGCTATTTCAAAAGTAATTTATGTATACAATACAATTAAAATATATAACTGACCCTTTTTAAAGCTGTGAGGATTCTTTGTCCAACTTCTTCTTCTGTAACCATTCCATCATTTACATGATCAAGGAGTATCTGAAATGAAAGACAATAGCAATCTTAAAATAATTTAGCTAGCTGAATATATAACAGTATATACTGACTTGCCAGTAATATAAATGTAAAAATTAACAAATTTAAGGGATGTCCTTCATAAAAATACTTACTAATATGACAAAAGACTTTAAATTCATTGCTAAATTTTACAAAAATGAAATGATGACTCAACAGATAGAAAATGATGTGTTTAATATTAGGCGATTATTTTGGCAATAAAAGAGCTGAACATGACAACTAAGTACAGTAATAAGTGACAGAGAAATATACAGATCATCAGTTGTACAAAAAACAGCTATAGCCTTTAAAGAATTTTCCTTCTCCTCATGAATATTAAATAAGTTTCACTAGTTCCCACTAAAGCCTGATACTTTGTAGGTCTAAATCCAATATTTAATAAAGATTTTGTCATGAACAGTCTTAGGAACTGGAAACTCAATTCTAAACAGGAAACAAAGGATAAACCTCTACTCCTCCCGAGTCATTTGAACAGGAGTAAAATATTTTCTTTCTCTTTCAGTGGCCTCTTGCATGTTGGTGGCATCATCAACTTACTTGAGGTGGTGTCTCTTACTGTAACCCTCTACTTTGAATGTCTCTTGGGCATTGTACAACATTATAAACATATATAAAGTTTATTTACCTGTCGCATAGATGGTTCTGGTGATTTATAAGCAAAACTGGCTCTGTCTGCAACTGACCGAATGTGATCATAGGTGGCTGTATTACCATCACTTATATCCAACAGAGGAATACAAATTGGAGGGTACCAGGGTAGAGGATGTTCATCACCTGAGTTTAGATTCTGTGCAGCCGAAAGCAAAGCACGCACTCTTAAAATAAAATATTAATAAAAAAAAATTATAGGCAAATGAACATATTTTTTCTATTTTATATAAAAGCAATCTGTAAATATTTAGTAAAGAAATAAAAAAAAAAAAAATCTATATAGCAATTTATACAACACTTAAAGCTGAATAAAGTTTACATATGCAGAGATGAAGAAAAAAAAAAAAAAAAAAAAAAAAGAATCTTCGGGATGGTGGGGGTCCTTGCCACTGATCATTTCCTAGGAGATTAAAGAGAGTAAATGTCAAAATCAAATTTCCAAAAGGAATAAAAGAATTTAGCGTTTAACCAGTAATCCTAATTTTTATTAAAACTTGTTTATATTACAGTGAAAAAGCATAAGTTACTGATAGTGGCCATGATCATCACTGGGTGACATAATATTAGACAAGATTTAGCTCAATCCTAGTAAATAAAAAACTATTGAATGTCACCGGCACAATACCTACCTATACCACACAATTAAAATTATCCATATACCAATGTATGGTTTGGGGACACATGAATCAGAAGAGAATAATTTTCTTTTAAATAGACAAAAGAAAAATGTTATGAATATTCAATACAAATGCAGATGTGTCTCTATTGAATGAAAAGAGATACATCATGATATTAATGTTTAAAAATAATTACTGAATAATGTTCTATAAAATCTCAACTGCAACAGACTTTGGTAGATATCTAATATTCATTTTATCTTCTAGTCTGCAATCACTTTTTCTTCACAAATCTTGGTAATTCTTTTCCAAAATGGTTTCATTTTGCCTGTTTTTAATGTCTACTCCTGAAAAATTTTTCTTTCATGCACTTTTTAAAAAAGATAACTGGTCTAAGATTCTAAACAATACAATATCTAAATCAAATACTTTGAACAAAAGCATTAAAACATTCTTTGATATTAAAATTACTGTTTGTATCAAAGCAGTTATGAGGGCATTTACGTTTTTGCAGCTGCTCAAATGTCAAATATGATTTGCATATTTCTGAGGAATCACAGGAGCAATTTCACAAAATCAATAAGACACTCATGCAAAACAAAGTCTATGATGGCAGAGAATATAACAGATTAAATCAAATTTCAGTAAAGATAAAAAGATTAGGTGCATTTTTATAACAAAGACAGATGAAAGATAGAATATGCATTATTCTATGACATTTTATTAAAATTATAATGAAAAAGTTAGAACTAACAACTTACTCAAAGCCTTTATTTTCAGGTGGCAAATAAACAGTGGACATATTTTGTGGGTCAAACGTTTTCTGGACGTAAGTATCACATTCTTCTTTGGACGGCCAATCAGAGGGCATCTGCTTTTTATCTTTTACCTGTTTAGAGATAACAATGCAAAAATTTTCAATTACAATATACACTAAAGAAATTGATAGGTGTTAGACTTAAACATCTACTTTTAAGTGGTCAAAAGTCATTTGTTTCTTTTAAAAATTGGCAAATTATGATTTGATCTATTTCAAAATCTTTACAAATATATAAAAATGCTACACTGTTTAATTATATACACTTCAGTCTGAGCACTCCATGTATAGCTATGGTTAGCATTCTTATCTTTCAAGCTAAAGGTGGTTATATCATCCTTCATTGATTGCAATGTAAATATGGCTTTATATCAAAGTTGTCAGTCTAACAGTATGAAATTAAAAATATTTTTATTAAATAAATAAAATAAAACAATGATTCATATATGACTATTTGACAACAAGAACACCTCCAAAAAAAAAAAAAAAAAAAAAAAAAAAAAAAAATAAATAAATATAAATAAGGCCATTTATCACTGAAATAATTTTTGCTGATGAAAAATAAAAAGTATACAGTGAAAATAAGTTAAAAATCTCACTGGATTTATACTTTCTGTCCAAACTAAATTTATTGATAACATTTAATACCAATACAAGTTTGAAGTAGAATTATAAAAAAAACAAAATCTAAAATAATGTAACTTGATTTTTGTTTCAAAATATATCTGATGAAAACTCAACATGCTTTAAAGAAACTTCAAAGTTATTTTTTAATAGAAAATCATATGCTTAAAAAAAAAAAAAAAATTAGTGCTCATATTATCCCAGTACATCCTAATCTAACAGATTCCTACTTCAGGTAATAAAAAACCAGCTACAACCTAAAAGAATAGCTATTCTTAATAAATATTTTTAGTGCACTTAACATATTATGATGATGCCTCTGGTCATTAGATTTTCAATTATTAATGATTTTGTTATTGAAATATCACTATCTTTGTGCACACTAAACATGAAAATACCTATAGATTGTTAAAATTTAAATTTGGCTAATTTCTGGAAAAAGCCTGACTAGCAATAAAGAAGTTCTGATCCATTAAACCTGATCTTTAACTTTTTATTCATTTATATATACATTTGCAGATTTTGATGGATATGCTTTTAATTTAGTACTGGGTGTCGTGTCTTTCAATCTTCAAATCAATTTCAACTGAATGACTTAATTTGATAAACATCTCTACAATAGAAGACCTACAAGAAAAAGAAAAATCACATTCTTAATAAACATTTGAACATAAAGAAGGCTATTATCATTTTAGATCTTTTCTCCTGCAATTTGTTGCTTTTATGTCCAGCAACCTGACTGATAAACATTAAAAGAATATCCTACTTGAAATTAGGATATAATTTAATAACACTGCAAATTGTTTTTACTTTTTCAACTGATTTTTAATAACAGACATAAAATTTATTCCTAAATCATTTTCACCATGAAGAGAGGGGGCAAGATACCTAATGTAAATTCTTGAGGAGCAGAAAGTTGCAATCAAGTTCAATTTAATTAATTATATATATACTTTCACTAATTCATTTGAAATTAGGGTGGGGGGGAGTCAGCAAATTTTATATTTGTATGCAAAATGAGAAACTACTAGCATACTAAGTTAATGATATCAAAAGGTTTGACCTTCAAGTTTATTTTAAAATTATTTATGGTGGAATTTTTGACATAAGGAATTATCATATGTTTTTACACTGAGATGAATATATTCATTTTGATTGTTATAGCCTCCAGTCTTCAAGTTTGTGCTATATTTGATAACTGTCTCAAAGTGTTCAAATGAAGTCTTTATTCAATCCACAGGAATTGATTGTACTCATTTTACTTTCTATACTCAGGGAATATTTTGTATCAGTTAATACTCTCCAATCTATTCACCTTTGTATCACTTGTCCATTCCTCTCATTGAACCAGAGTATATGACATTTCTGCATAATTCAATCCAGAAATTGAAAGGTTATATACTCTGGCTTAATGGAAAAAACAGACAAGTGAATTAAAAGGTGGATAGAAGGATACAAATTATCTCCCTTGAGTATAGAAAGTGTAAATGAGAACAATCTACCACCTGGATTGAATAAGATTTCAGTTCAAAATTCCATGAAGTTTACTTACTGTATATAATGGACACTTGAAGGCTGAAGGGTACAATGACCAAAATGTGACCATACTAACCAAGATTGATATACTAATCCGAATAAAAGCTTATAATAATTATATTAAATAAATCAGATATTTTTATGTCCAGGTTCAATAAAAGTCTAAATAATTAAACAAAATTTTGAGTTTTTCTATATTTTGTCAAATTCATTCAGACTTTAGAGTAGTTCATCTAAAAAAAATCAATATTTGTTACATACTTTCAAAACAAATATTAAATATATAAAAGAGAAAACTTTGAAGAAAAAAAAAAAAAAAAAAAAAAGGAAATTATCAAAAAAAATTTTTTTTTTTTTTTTTAAATAAACCAGTGAAACATCCACCAACAAGCAGTATCTACACCCAATATTATTTTTCTTGCTGAGCTTCAGATTCCCTTCTCTATGATTAGTCATTAAAAAACTTTAATCAATCCAACATCAGAGATTGAACAGTCTTTGTGGCATATAGTTCAATAATACACACAAAAATAAAAAGAAAAGAACAACAAAAAAAAAAACATCAACTCAAAATCAACTTAGAAATAAACCTTGGGGAGGGGGGACAATGAGGAACTGTCAAAAATAGAAAAAGATTTATTCTGAAATAGTAAAATTACAACTGAACTAAAACTATAACTTCAAAAATATGCCCATCAAACTATTTCAGACAACTAAAATGATTTCAGGAGACTTTATAATATTGATATTATTAATTAGTACTGTAGTATTCATTCAAATAATGCAAACAATAGATATAATTTATGTCTGAAATAATTGTTATGCATTAATATATTTAGACTAGGATCTTTATCTAAGTTGTTATAGGATCTATCACTTTCAAAGTTGTTTGCCTATTAGATCAATTCTAACTTTCTACTCGTCAAAATTCTTGACTTTCTATTGGCTAAAATTTAGTCAATATTTTTTTTTTTTACACATATCATTTAACAAGTCTACACAAAATATCCTTGAAGAACCAAAAGGGTACACAAAGGCAACACATAATAAATCATTATACATCGTATTTAGCAGATGATATAAGGCTTTACAACTTCCAAACACACACGAGAAAGAAAGAGAGCATATACATTAATAAGGTCTCTTAAAAAAAAAAAAAAAATTTAGATATTTATACCACAATAGTATGACAAGTTTCACAAATAAAGTGAAAGACACACAAAAAAAAAAAAAAAAAAACTTTTCTTCTGTCCAAGTTTGCAAAAAAAATGGTACTTTTCATGAATTATTCTACAAACCAGCTCAGAATTAATGATACTAACTACTTCAACATTTATTTCATTTGAGATTTCCCAACAAGGATGGATAATTTTATCATGCAAGAGATAAAGAATATGATATAAATTTCTATATATCAGAACAATGTTGGGTAACTGAATGACAAAATGGAAACAATTTTGTAACAGGTTTCATTCATCCTCTAAAAGGACATCAGACAAAAGTAATGTTCTTATTGATGACATTATATATGGGGAATAGGGGAATATAAATGTTATAATTATGCACAAAGAGGAAATGCTGATGATGTAGGGATGATAATTTTAAAATTTTTGGCATCCAACATGCTTAGATGCCCCACTCAACCAATACAACAGATTTACTTATCCCTGTAACTATTTTAGGTTTGACCCAAACCACATAGTGCCAGAAATTGTCCAATTCCTTCAGCATTGACCCTAATTCAATCATTTTAGGTGTAATGACTGCTGCCTAGGGAAGATAGCCACCTGGAATGTGACACTGGTTAATTTGTGCTTTGGAGGGGCCAAAAGCAATACAAATACCAGATAGCAAATTAGCTACTGCCTCACAACCTTGAGTCTAATTTGTATAATTATCTTGTCAATTTTGAATTTTTTATTATCATATAGATTATATGATGTATTTCCAGAAACAAAGAAAATGTGAAAACACTTTCTCCAAGTCATAAACATGCATACTGTGATCATTGGTCATATTCAGCACGTCAATTATATACTACACTAATTTTCTATCAAGCAACCAATATTAAGTATAACCTCTTCATCATAGTTACTGTCCAACTTTCTCAGACCAGTGTTTGTGTTATGCCAACATTTTAATCTCTGCAATTAAAAAAAAAAAATTATATACATTTGAATTTACAGAAATACATATGCACATTCATAAACAATTTAACACCCTGAAGATGATCTCAGAGGATATTG
This sequence comes from Acanthosepion lycidas, assembly GCA_963932145.1. Taxonomy (NCBI): domain Eukaryota; kingdom Metazoa; phylum Mollusca; class Cephalopoda; order Sepiida; family Sepiidae; genus Acanthosepion; species Acanthosepion lycidas. The sequence continues at coordinate 46,348,798 of OZ010582.1, forward strand.
GAAGTACTTGGGAAAATAAAAATTATTTGAAAGAAAATTTTGGTATTTTTCTTAATCAATTTTCTAAGACTACCAAGAAATTAATCAATGAACTTCAAAGGATCACAGCCAAAATAAATTGACATGATGTCTCTCTCATATATTTCTTCTAGTAGATGTCTAAATTAAAAAAGTTGTATGATCATTATTTACCAAAAGGAAGAATGATGTGCATGTAAAATTCATTTATTTGGATCCCTAGCATTTCAACATGTTGGGAGAGTACTCTTTAATCAGACTATTAAAATGGTTTCAATCTATATAAGCTTCTGTTCTTTAAGGTGGTTCAAAGAATACTTTCAAAATTTATGTTTGTGGTAAATTTTTCAATTACTTTACAATAGTTGATCTACCATTGATAACTTCTTCCACAGTGTTTATTATGGCAACCCATCAGTTATTTGATGGCCAAAGATTTTTTTAAAGGAACACTTAAAATAAATGAACATTTAAGAACTAGAACTTCATTCCAAAATACTTAGGTATGGAGATAGTAGCTTCTTCATTTTCTCACAAGAAAAAAAAAAAAAAAAAAGCTACTATTAAATTCTGGTTTCCAACTAACAAATGTATAATAACTAAAGCATTAGATAAATAAGAGTAAGCTCAAGAAGCAGAATTTCAAATCAATGTCTTAAATGAATCAACTGAGTATGAGAATAATCAACCAACTTTCTTTTTACATTTTACTAGATTCAGGTTAAGATTAAAACAAAAAAAAATGTATCTTCTATCTACAAAATTTAAATAATCATAAAGTTTGCCATCTTTATAAGAAAGATGTGAAAATATTCCCCAAATCAGACCAAATAACCAAACATTTATTTAGGTTGGAATTCCTTGTTGACCATTCTTGTTACGAAATTATTGAACCTGAATAAGAGAAAAATTCTAATTGGCTTTTCTTTTTTTTTTTTTTATAATTTTTAAATAAATGCTACTATTCTCACCTTAAAATAAGAAATTTGTCAAATAAATTTTTAAATAAAATACAAAATTTGAATATATACATTCAAATTTTCTATACATTTAGGTATATAATTGCACATTCATAAACAATTAATTAAAATATAATTTTCCTTTTTTGCTTGATTATATTTCTGTAAAACTGAGAAACTAAATTTCTTTTAGTTTTTGGAAAGTTTATTTCAGTTGTTTGAAACTTCCCCCCCACCTCAAAGATTTGAACAAATAATTTCTATTTTATAAAATATGACTATGGGCCTGTTTAAAACATGGTTTCTAAATGAAGCATGTAAAATGTATTAATCAAATTAGTTTTGTAGTAATATTGACAAAAAATAATAATAATAATAATGTATTTCTCCTTATTTTCTGAATGCATCAAAAAATTGCACTGATAAAAAATAAAATTTCAATACTGTGAAGGTTGATGCCAATTTTGTCCAGAGTATAGTAGATATTGGAAAATTTTAAATCTTCAGCCATCTTGTGATGTAGTAATGCATACACTATGTCTGAGCTTTAGATGGTAACACATACTTTGATAAGGTTCCACATGATAAAAGAGCCCAGTGCAAGTAGATGTTATGCCATGGTGATGTGCATGTTTGCTTAATTGGAACCATTTGTGGAACATCAAAGTTTGATAGTCATTTCAAAGATTTGTTGGATGTGATGTGTATGTAAATGTGACCCTGGAAGTGCAAAAAAGACTTGGGAATTAGTTTCAGATGAATGATGGGTATACATGCCTTTCACCAGACTTCCACTTATCAAAACATAACCATACATGTCCCCAATAGTGACACAAGAGCAAATTATAACTTCATGCAAGGAACACTGAATTACTTCCATTCCTGCAACAGGAAGACAATGTACCATTCCAGCAGGATGCCTGCCTGTCTACATGGAACCATGCTCTTTAAGATGTTCAATAACTTTCCTAACCAGCATAATCATCGGACTTGTCCTCCATTAAATGTGCATGGGATGATAGACATTCAGACCACCCACAACTCTTGCAAAAAACTTGTAATAATTTACTACAGGACAGTATTTGCCATCTGTATGATTGTGTGCATGCAAAAGTACAGATCTTTATTAACACCTTATTAATATGGGGTTTCATTCTGCTGATACACACCTTATTTTTGAACCTGTGCACAAATTGATCTTTATTATGATCATTTATTGTAAGCCAATGATGTTACTTGTGTATTTGATTAAGTAAATTGAAACCTATTTAAAGTGTTGCAGTTATTTTCTGTGAGTATCCATAGATGTTTAAAGTTTGTATAAGATGTTCATTACAGACTTGTGAAAGCTTTGAGATTTTAATGAAATCAGACCAAACTAGTTTTATAAAAGAAAAACTGATAAATGTTACCCACTTTTTTAAAACCAAGATTACTTTGGGGGGGGGTGTTAATCTTTCTTATATGGACCATTTCTTTACAGCTTATAATTTCTTAAGTACAAACTACTTAATAATTGAAATAAATGCAGGAAAAGAATTTGACTTATGAAATTTCAAGAAAAAAAAAAAAAAAAAAAAAAAAGCAAGAAAATATTAATTAAAGACTATTCCCAATATGCAAAAAAAAAAAAAAAAAAAAAAATCACAAATGTTATGTTTTTCTATAACTGCACATAGCCCTGCTTTTTTTTTTTTACACTATCAAAATAGAATGCTTGTGAAATATCAATTTTAATAGAAAACTAACCAGGCAATATATTGAAGTTTTTTTTTTTTATCAAAAAACATATCTATAAAATGCATTATTTCTAAAAAAAAAAAAAAAAAAAAAAAAAAAAAACACAGTGTAACAAAATGGCAATAAAAATCAAGATTTATCTACATGCCACTGTTGAATAAATTCAACATTGTTCTTTACAATTTTCTGCATTAAATTTGATTTAGATGCATATTTAGATTTAATCATGCAAATATTTACACAATATTACAGAAACTTGAAAAAGGAAATTTATTGTATAAATAAATCTTGTAAATTGTAAAATTATTAAAATAAAAAAAGATGTTGAATTAACCAAAGAAAAAAATGAAATGAAAATAACTTATATAATTACCACAAACAAAAACAGAAAAAAAAAAAAAAAAAAATTATGAAATGAACAAAAAGAAGGGGAGTAAAAAAAATAAAAGACAAAACAAAAACAATTGAAAAGGATTTATTCACCTGAATGTACATCTCATCATAGGCAAAGATGATAATAAAGAGTTTTCAGCAGTAATCACAATGTTAGTGGCCTGTTGTTAATACTTTATAGACAAATGTAGCATTCGATTAAACATGATTGGAAATACAACCCTTTGTTAGATTTATACACAACAGTTTGTCTAACTTAATAAGCTGGGAGTTTGAATTTTATCACATCAGAAAAATAGAATTGCATTCAAACATCTTACAGGATCAATTCTGTTCATAGAATCAGTTGAATTTTTTTTTTTTTTTTTTTTTTTTTAAAGATTTATCACATATTATGAGCAACATTTTTCAAGATTAGTACAAAAAAAATGTTTCTATAAAAGTGATTTTTCTTTACAATCTGAGGACATTTTCCTCCTATGACAAATAAGTCAGGGAAGGATAGTGTCTCCAAACAACAATAAGACAGCAACTAAGAAAATGTGGATGCAAAAGTCTTTCTACTTTTGATTGTTGGTGATAAGACTGTTGGCCAACCTGTTAACAATAAATCAATCAGAGGGGAGTGTTCAGTCTGGTCACAATCCTGTGTTCGCCTACAACTGGTCAGACATTTCCAATTGCCTTGTGATGATAAGAAAGCCATTACAAGATCAATTGTGTCAAATCTACAAATGTATACATCCAGCTAGCTCAGCAGCATGACCGGGCTGCCATTAAAGATGTTTCTGAGTCGGCCAAGTTAAGCTTTAGAGAAAACAAACACAAGAAAAAATAATTATAAACAGATTTTCCTTAGAAAATGATTAAAACTAACTTAATGAAAATATTTTATGCATAGATAAAAAAAAGAGTTTTGTGAGAAGTTAACTTTCAAAATGGCAGAAAACACTAATAAAAATTTTAAAAACAAAATGTTTTTAAATCAAAAGATTTAATGTCACAAATGAGAACAGAAATATTTTTAAAAATTTATTCTATACCTTATGGCAAGCACACATTTTTATAAAAAATTTTAAAAAGTGGACTTACATGAAAAAATAATGTAGAATAACCCCAAACAAGCACAAATGATGAACTGTGCACCATTTAAAGTGAAATGCAAAAAATTATCAACAATGATGATTTCTATCTTAATTTCTAGGCTTAGGATTTATCATTACACTGAGACTATTGTCCTCATCTTTGTTGTTATCAAAACGTTTGAAGATTACTCAGATTGACAAGCCCCTGATGAAGGCCAGAGAGCACGATAGCCAAAACATTGCGATAACAACAACAAAGATGAAGACAGTTGTCTGTTTATTATTTACATTATTATATTCAATGTTTTTCTCTCCCCTACTCATCTAAATTAACTCAGGCAGATAAAGAGATAGTGTAGGCAGCCATAAGACATGGGCCACAGTGACCACAAAATTATCTTCAAAGTAGAAATTGCACTTGGGTAATAGTAGAAATGGTATGGGAATTCTGGGCAGTTATCAGTAGAACATGAAAATTGCTGGTGATGCAAAAATGGGGCGGGGGCATCAATTCATATCGCAATTCAATACTGATTCTGCTTAACCTATCAGTCAATGTATAGCAGCATCGACTGTATTCTATGGCAGTTTCATAATCATTGACCAAGAACAGTAAAATTGAGAGAAAGGCTTTGGTTATTGTGCTTTACATAAGCCAGAGAACATTACCATTGGACCATGAATAATAGCAACAGATAAGTTATGTTTCCAGCTCTTTCAAGAAAACAGATGAGTTTATGTGTGGAGGAGAAAATATTAGGCTATGGATCCAGCCTGTCAATATTATGTTATAGAAGCTGCTGGTGTTTCTCTAATTGTACAAAGTGTGTTCTAATGGGGTTTCACAAGGACCACAGTGGAACTAGTCTGCCTTGATATGAGCGATATACACGTATCTTGCACCCATTGATGTTTAACACATTTCCTGATGGAGATGATTTGTTCTAGCAAGAAATTGTAACTCTCCATTGTACTTAGATGGCACAGATTTTGTTCCAGGAATACTTGGCTGACTTCCAGGTACGCCACTGGCTTCCCGTGTTTGCCAAATTTAAACTCATTGCCCATGTATCAGACATAATCCACTGCATTCACATCCAAGAAACAATTCAGTTATGGAAAATTAAATAATATAACTTCAACTTGTAAATTATTATATTTTTTTTTTTTAATTACAAACATCAAGAGAAAGAGAGGATCAACTACTTTGTGCTTTGAAAGGCAAAAAGAGAAATAAAGCAAAGAAAAATTGAAATATTTTTAACAGCAACATATTTAATAACTAAAAATAATTACTACCATTTTAATATAAATAATTATATTATATTAATTGAATGCAATAAAGAAACTATGATAGAAAATATTTTTGTCACAATTCATCAAAAACTGCTGCCTAAGCTAAAATGAAAAAAAAAAAAAAAAAACTACTCGGAATCATACAAAATTCACTTTGTTTTTTTTTTTTAATTAATGTTTTTTTCCAGATGATGAATATGAATATTTTCCAATAACATTTCACAAGGTTAATTGTCATCATAATAGCAATGGAATTTACATGACAACTTTCCTACATATAGCAGTACACAAAAAGTTATTCTTAATAAATGCTAAACTTATTTTTTTTTTTTTAATTTAGTTATATTTGTAATCTACATTATTATGACATATTTAATCTCCAGAAATCTGAAGATATATATATATATATATATATTTTAATTGTAAAGCTATGATTAAATGAATGCCTTTTTATCACAACACTTTTAGTTCATTATTTACATTATTTGGACTATTGTTCTCATCTTTGTCACCATATTACGTTTCGGCTGTTGTACACTCCAGCCATCTTCAAGGACACATGGCACAGTGGATAAAGGCATTGGTTAGATCCAGTGACAAGACCCAAAGAGTGCGAGTTCAATACCCAGTCAAGGCAGTGGAGAACTTTTAGAGGGAAATTAACAGGAGATAACTGATAACTGACATCCCTTAAACATAGCATGTAGAACTAGAACAGTCTACCCTAGTGAGTGAAATAAGGGTTCAGTTTGACATTCCAACCACCTGAAGAAGGCCGAAGCATACAATGGCCGAAACATAATAAATATGGTGACAAAGATGAGGACAATAGTCTAAATAATGTACATAATACCTCATCTCAGAAATATAGACAGATACTTTTAGTTCACTAAAGTAAACAGCATAAAACACATAAAAAAATAAAATAGCTTCTAATGGGACTTGAACTCATACCCCATGCCTCAGAAGCCTGTCTTTCATGGACATCAACTTAACTAATTCATCTATGGAAACCTGGTGATTAAATGGGGTAAAAATCTATAATAGTTTGGTTACCCACACCTTTCTTATTGTTTAGGCTATTTGTTTTGCTTTTTTTATTATTATTATTACTTAATAATGAGTTTCTATACTGCATAGTTTAGCAAAGAATGTATTTATTTATGAAGCCTTGCTTTTGGGATAAAAGGAACAATATAATCATGCTTCATTTAAAAGAAAAAGTACCATTGAAAGAATATTAATATGAATTATTATACATTAAATGTACTATCGTCAGATTTTTTTACCAATTCAAATCACATATCAAAACATCTGAATTGTTTTTATTGGTTTGTTCTTCATGTACAAGGACTATAAGGATGGAATGTCCAGCTATTGCCAACTCCTCTCATATAAAGTGTCCACTCTTTAGGTTTGGTGACCTTCATTGGTTGCTCAGCAAACAAACAAAATAATTAAGCAATCAATGTTTTTTGTTTTTTTTTCTATTGGCCTGGACAGACTGACAAAGCTGAAGAACTCCAACTACTCTGCTATTTACTCATAGATGGAGGCCAGGAAACAGGAAATAATTCCTGACCTAACATTAAAATGAAGTAAACACAAACTGCCTCAGCTAAAAACTGAACTGTTTGCAGATCCCATTTACTATGCTGACAACCATTAAACCACATGCTACACTGCAAAACATCAGTATGTAAATTTTAATCTTTTGATAATAAACCAAAAATGAATTCTGAAATGAAATGTACATACCACTCCAAATTCAAAGAGGATGGGTATTTACTAAGCATAGCTTAGATGTGACACAAGGCCGAAAGTATGGAGCACCTAGTGAGGATCGAACTCAGTCGTAACTAATCTAGCGAAACAAGGTTGCTAACCATTACACTACGCGGAGGTGCCCAAATTCAAAGAGGATGATGTACCAAAGACTCTTCGAGCTTCATAACATTAAATGAATAAAAAATATCTCATCGCAAACTATTTTGTTAATTCCCACTTAGGAATGCTACTAATTTTAACCATTATAAACAGAACTGAGAAACAAGAGAGAATTGTTTAAACTTTATAAACATATGGAAGAATTTCATTTGTTTTATATCAAATATATTGAAACTATTCAATAAGTTTTGATTTAAAAATAGATGACATTAAATAACTAAAATTTAAATATTCCCAAAAGTAAAAGCTCAAAATGTCAAAGGCTATACAAGTTATACTGAAACATGGACCTAATTAAGAGAAATAAAATAATACTATCATAAGTAGGGAATCTTCTTTTACATGATAAATGCTTCTCAACATAACCAAATCCAAAATTGGGGGTGAGGGGGAATTAATTCTAATGATTTGAAATGAAGGATAAAAGCAGATATACTTATTCAGATAATTATTTACTTTAGAAAAATATTTAAAAATATAGTGAAGAATAAGAGTTACAATTGATGAACATGAATTTATCTGCAATCAGGAAATATTCTGAAATTTGTGATTATCAAACAATGAGTTGGGAAGATGTATAGTTTTGATCTGGCACACTTTGACCAAATCACTAAATTTTTTTTGGTCAGGCAAAGAAATTTTCAGCACTCATGTATGGTTTTGTTAACTTCACAACTAAATTTAAGTTAATACAAAGTGTTTTCTAAAAAAAAAAAAAAAAAAAAAAAATATAATAAAGAATTTTGTTGGAAAAACTTCACAATTAAAAAAAAAAAAAAATGGTTAGAGATGATCTCAAAAGTTAACTCAAATAGAATTTGTAACCTGAGGAATCGAGTTGAACAGAAAATGGTAATCTGTTTACAAAAGAATCTTAGTACTGGTTTTATAGCAAGCTGTCTTACAATAATTAGTTAAATTTAAATATGAATTTACAAATCTATCAGGCAATTTCGCAAAGCAGCATCGAACAATCAAATTTGCAAATAGATTAATAAAATAAATGCCTGAAAACTCTTCATTGTAGAATTTGTGTCAATCAATAAAGTATTAATCATTATCATTTATGCTATTAAATTCCTAAGTACCAACTATCAGTTTTTGTTTTGTTTTTTATCCAATTCCTTTCCAATATAACAGTAATGTGATTCTTACCATGATTCTTAGAAAAACAAACTTATAACAGATTGAAATAAAGCCAAATAGTTAATAAGAACATTTTGCAAAAAATTCTCTGCAGCAAGTCTATACTAAGGGAGCTGGAGACCCTAGCAGGCTTTATCATCAGTGGGTGTAATATTAATAAGAGGAGATACAGAGATGATATTATGTTAATGGCAGACACGGAAAGAAAACTACAAGAACTCCAAGGCAGGCTAGTGAAGAAAAGCAAGAAGTGACTAACCATCGACTATAAGAAAACAAAAAGTATGGTTGTCAGCAAAAGAAAAAGCCCAACATGCAAACTACAAGTCAGAGATGTCAACATAAAACAAGCACAGAAGTCTAATTATCTGGAAAGTATTTTAATAGAGGATAGAAAATATGACACAAAAATTGGATTAGCGAAAGATGCATTTGAAAAGCTAAACAAAATACTAAGAAAAGAATGCGGAACTCTTATGTAATACCAATCCTCTTGTATGGTAGTGAATGCTGGACAATCTCCTTACAGAAAACTGGAAGGCAACAGAAATGTGATTCTACAGAAAGGTGCTGAGAATTCCATGGACAGTGTAAGCAATGAAAATATCTTAAGGGGGGGAAAAAAAAAATGAAAAAGATATACACAGAATCAGAAAGAGACAGCTGAAATTTCTTGAACATGAGAAAGGAGGGCTTGGAGAATTTGACACCTACAGAGCACATCAAGAGGAAGAGGGACAGAAATGTAATTGGGACAACTGACAAAGTTGTGTGAATGGATAGCAGAACAGGGAGGGGTGCAAGGTTTGGCAAAGGGACAAACGTTGGTAAAAGCTACAAGTGATAGCAGATTGTGGTGAGCCATGGTCACCCACATCCTGAAAGAACACAGCACATAGAAAACTCAAATAAGTCATAGCTAAAATTTCAGATTAATTGATAAATTATGTTTATAATACATTTCCAAATTCCCTCTATATAACTGTCAAAAACAAAACCACTGGAAAATTTTATAAATTGATTAATCAATTATTACATTAAAGGCACAATTGTTAGTAATTAAGATATGTATGGCACACTAATAAATAATCGAATACAAGTATGAATATTGATACTTGTGAAATTCTATAACTAATAGAGTTTTCATTTGTTAAAGAATAAAACATTTATAATAGCCTGTGAAAACTGAAAATTAATATTGATCCCAAATCCTATTTAAAAAAAAAAAAAAAAAAAAAACAACAAATGGAATATCTTTGATATGCATTTTTTTTTTTCAAGTTTTTGAAAAGAATAGCATGTACTGAATATTTGATCAAGTAATAAAATATTTTGATTTGCATGGAAAATAGAAGAGATCAATTTCTAAACAGTCCCCACACACACACACACACACACACACACAAGCGGCACCTCAAAGGTGTTTCAATGACCGATGAAATATGGGCTTTGAGTTATGTTAAGTAAAAGAAAATATTTGTTTGAAAAAGTATTACATCAACTTATTTTCATGGAGGATTTCTTTTTAAAAATGTGTGTGCTGCAATGTTAAAAGAGTTTAAATTAATGTAGGGGTCAAGAAGAAATCAAATATGACTTTCTCTGTACAAGAAAATCAAAATAAATAAAATCTTTAGATTATTAAAAATTTACATAAATAAAAGACTAAATTTTTGTCATCCAATTACTTAGTGTAGTTAATTTATTCTTGTATTTATAAGATAAAGAAGTTAAAGTTTAAATTACAGAAAAAAAACCTCGTGATTAAAAACTTATTCCTGGTGCATCTTCCAGCTTTAAAGTCAAGAACAAACAGAGAGAATTTGCACTTGACTTACCTTACTCTCTTTGGAGTAAAGAGGACGATGGATAGGCACAGAATAATCTGGTTCTTTTTTATCCTCTAAAGTCCACACAGAATTTTCCTACAGAAAAAGATGAAAAGAACATTTTGAAATGATAAACAAAACATTATCAAATAATACAAGATAGAATATTACGAATAAGGTGATAAATTTCTGAAATAAAGAATGAGCTTATACACATTGATTCCTGCAACTTTCATTGCAGTAGTTTTACTAAGTAATTGTTAAATGATAATAAAAATAAGTAGGCTTACTCAGTAATTTGTGTCATGGAGAGTGTAAATGATATTCATAAGTAAATTCAAAATCTTCTCACAACTTAACTTAGTATGGTACACAAAACCAAAAGGAAAGAGAAAAACTGTGTGCAATGCAATCTTCCAAATCAGCATTCCAAATGTTTTTGAGCTTGAAACCTGATCTTTTCCACTGGTATGAAATATGCAACCATCTCAGCCATGAAACAGGCCCACAAGTTACAGTTAATAACTTTTGCACATTATTCAATTGCAGATTACCAGTTTGGTAGTCAAAATACATAAATCGATAGACTTCAAGAGACCAAACAATTTTGATCACAAGCACGTAAAAATTACTACTTTCATAAGTTAAAAAATGTCAAATATCTAAGTAGGAAATGTTTTAATTATTTCAAATTCTGATTTTTTATGTTGTCATGGCTTTCCACAACTCACAACCCATACCCAAGCTACATTTAACAGCCCCTCTCCCTTATAATGTACATTGGGATATATAATTATATATAATATGGGATATAGATATATATAATAGCAATCATCGAATGCAAAGACAATTAAGTCAAAAGGGACTGACAGCAACAAGTGGAAGCCGAAGTTAAAAATAGATTCTCATATATGTGTCGAATCGCATAGCCAAATATGGATGATCAAGTGTGGAAAAGCTCAAAGGAGACAGATCATCTATTAAATTCTCATGTAAATTGATTCTCTGAACTGAACAGGAGGAATGCCATCTCCAACTCACATAAACTCCAAGCAGAGAATTAAGCAGAATGAGTCTTGTGCAAATAATCTCTTCTACTTGTTACAGTCAAGCAAAAGAGATCACATGATAAAAGACAAATTCCAATTCAAGTCAATACCATGCTGCTTACATTAAAGGCATAGGTGAATGGCAAAATGTGAGTCACCTAAGAGAGTTAGACAAAGGATCTGAACTATGAATTCTGAACAAAATAAGACTTATATAGCACAATATCTCCATAACCAAATGAACCTCTACAACCAACAAAGGTGACATTGAAGAAAAGATCAAAAGGACATTGCTACTTGAGCAAATACACTGATTTGAAGTAAAAAGGACAAAGAGAAGCATGAGAGAAAAGAGAAAATTTTATTTCAGAAGAACTGAAGCTAGGTTTTTGTTTCAACTTTTATTCTCACAAAATAACATGCATCTTTATATAGAGAAATGTATAGCATACATCTTTCCACACATTCTCTTGCCTAAATGTTTACATGTATTGTCTAAAAAAAATATTTCAAATAACAACATTATTATGCCATTATTTTTGCACCAACCTAATTAAATCTTGTTAATTTATACATTGGTTATTTGTTACTGTTGGTTATGGCTCCAAATTCATGTATTTGACACTGCAAAGTATCTGACCACTATAGATGACAAGTTTTTTTTAATTTATTTTTTTAAACTTTATACTACAGTAATTGTCCGTAACATAAATTGGGGGCTCATCCAGGATTCTATGCAGTGAAAATACATGTGAAGACCAATAGTGGTGAATAGATGACATAATAAGATGGCAGTCATAAAAGCTTTTTTGAAAGAACTATACATAGACCAATCAAACAAATTAAGAAAAGACAATGTACTAGCAGTAAGGAAACACAGAGTTAGAAAGCCATGAGAACGGCAAGCTTAGTAAGAGTAATAGCTGAGCACATGGTTGACAATGACATATCTGAAGAAGAAATACTAAATCAATTATCGGTAGATGTGCAGGAAATGTCACAATCCCAAATCGAGCTAGAGTAAGCCAAATAAACCACTAGAACAGAATTAGAAAAGGCACGTATTGAACAAGAAACCAGATTCCGGGAATTAGAAATAAACAGAAAGGATAGTGGGGTAAGGCAACAAGGGTTTGACCTTACCAGTCAAATTAGGCTAGTAGTATTCAAGGAGGATGAAATAGATGACTATTTCTCACATTTTGAGAAGAGAGCAATTAATTTAAACTGGCCAAAAAGCACCTGGCCAATGTTACTACAAACAGTCTTATGTGGGAAAGCCCCAAAGACATATGCATCTCTTTTGGTAGAAGACAGCATGGACTATGACTTAGTAAAGTCAGAGATCCTGAAACATGAACTTGTTCCTGAGGTATACTGCCAAAATTTAGAAGTCATAGAAAAGCACAGACATGTGGAGTTTTTAAAGCAGAAAGAAACACTTTGACCGATGGAACACAACGAAGAATGTGAATAATGAATATGAAAAGCCGAGATTGTTAATACTGGTGTTGTAACCTAGGGAAGGTTACTGAATAGAATAATCAAACAAAAGTTGGTAATGAATGATAATACTTAGGACAAGAACAACACATATAAGATTCGTCAGCAGCACGTAGAAGTAGTAGCCAACTGCTAAAAGTGAGTCAAGTGAATTCCACAATGAATCTCCAACTACAGACCAACATACAGTATTTACTGCTGTATTTATGTGAATGGGGACATACCCATTATTGTCCATAGGTATGCTAAAACGACTGGTCAGAGCTCAAGTATTGTATAACTGAGGAAATTAATGTCCATATAGACAAAAGAAAAACCGAGACTGCTCATGAGTTAGCCGTATTAGCAAACAAATATACCATAAATCACAGGAAAAGCAAAGGCAAACCTAATGTAGGAATCCAGATTCCTAGTTAAGTGAAACAAGTGTGTTACGAAAAAGGCAGGAACACACAGAGGACAACCAACCAACAATCAGGCAGGAAAGTAAACCAATGACATGCCACTATTAGCTAACTGTTAGACTCAGTAGAACAAAAAATTAAATAGTTCAGTACTCAACAAACCACAGTGAATGAAATAACAGGCATATATAAACCATTCATGTCTGATGGATATATTTCTTCAATAAAGGATTATAGAAGGCAAAGGCGGATCTGAATTTTGAGGGATCCTGGCACATCCCAATCACTTCTATTGCAAAGGCATTTGCTGGGAGGACAGAAGACAGCCATTAGTAGGCAGATAAATATTAGAGGAGTTGGAGGCAAAACTGTGAGCATCCCTCTACATAAAATCAACATAGAATCAAACTTAATACCAGGACCAATTACAGTGGGTATAGTAGATAAACTTCCCATGAACGGAGTGGAAATGCCATTAGGAAATGATTTGGCAGGTAGAAATGTGATGACCTCTTCCCCAACCAAACCAAGAAACCAGTAAGAAAGAAAAGTTCAAATAAAGAACTTAGAAAAACTAATGCAGTATCGGGTGCAGTAACTTGTACACAAATGAAACATAAATATTGGGAAGGAAGACAAACATATAGACTTGTCCCAAATCTTCATGAACTGTAATGCTAGTATAACAGAGTTGAATAGAATTAGAGAAAGGAGAAGCGTTGAGAGTGATGAAACCCCTTCAGACACCTCTATGTTGAAGAGCGACCTGATCAATGAACAACAGCCTACCCCTGAACTAATGCAACTCTTTAATCAAGCAAGGGAAGTGGGTAGCACAGATAATATACCAAAGTCCCATTATATCAAAAATGATGTATTAATGTGAATATTGAAACCATCTCGGATCACAAATTTTGAAAACTGGATAACCCGTGAACAAATTGTAATCCTGAAAGCATACAGTAGTATATTAAAAACAGCTTACAAAATTCCATTAGCAAAGGATTTCTAGACATTTTTATTTGCCTGGAGTCAAGAAGGATGTAGTGAAATTCTGCAAAACTTGTCATGTATGTCAAATGGCATGAAAATCAAACGACAAAATTGCAGCTGTACCCTTACACCCTATTCCAGTTTTTGAAGAACCCCTCAGTAGCATAATAGATAATTTGATCCTCAAGAAGGAACCTACACTAAGTAATAAGTACTTGTTGACCATCATGTATGCATCATCAAGATATCCTGAGGCTATTCCATTGCAGAATATTTCAACCAAAAACATAGTGAAGCTCTCACTAATTACTTTACTATGGTTGGTTTACCTAAAGTAATATTAGGTTGGTGCAAAAATAATTTCGTTTTCTAACATATGTTACTATGTGATAAAACGAAATTATTTTTGCACCAACCTAATACAATCGGACCAAGGATCAAATTTCATGTCAAAGCTATTTCAGCAAGTAGTCAAACAATTGGGTATCACTTCTATAAAAGCGAGTGCTTATCCACAATCACAAGGAGCTCTAGAGAGATTCTATGCCACTCTGAAGAATATGATGAGGATTTATTGTTTAGATAGGATGGCAGGAGAGCATTCCATTCTTAATGTTTGCAGCTTGAAAATCAATACAGGTATACCTAGGTTTTAGTTTGTTTGAAGTTATATTTGGATATCCAGTACAAGGTCCTTTACAACTGATAAAGGAAACATGGTTACAAGATGATCCAAACAGAGAACATCTATTATGTATTAGATTATGTAGAAAGATTTAGGAGACAAATCTTGGAAGTGAACAAGTTAGCTAGAGAGCACCTCAGAAGTGTTCAGGACAAAATGAAAGATTGTTACGATAAAACTGAGCAAAAATTCAAGATGGGGGACAAAGTTCTAATTTTATTACCCAAGAATAACCATCCAGTCAAAACAATTTCAAGGCCCATACAAAATTAAGAGAAAAGTAAGTGAACCTTACTGTTAATTTGATAAAACATGACTTTTGTCAGGCAGAGATAACTTACATAGGACATGGGAAAATCTCTCCACTTAATGCCAAAATACAAGATATTATGAGACTTCTGGGAATGGCAGGATATTACCGGAAATTTTTCTGAAATTTCTTCCTTGCTGACTAACTTAGTAAAGAAAGGGATTAAATTTGTCTGGATTTCAGAATTTCAGGAAGCCTTTAATAAAATCAAATATTTATTGAGTACCAGTCCAGTACTTAAAGCTCAAGGAATTGGGGCAATATTATTACAAGCCAACAAACAGAATAAAATGCATCTGGTTAGTTACTATTCGTAAAAATTATTCTATGTTAGAAAAAGAAACTTTAGCCCTAATATCCAGCTTACAACATTTTGAAAGTTATGTTACTATGGCACAGCCACATACTACAATATTAATGGCTCACAACCCGTTGGTTTTCATAGACAGAATGAAGAATAAAAATAGAGGACTCCTAGTATGGAGCTTAGCTTTACAAGAATTCAACTTAAAAATTGAGCACATTAGTGGCATGGAAAATAAGTGTGCCAATGCACAGACTTGCATCTAAATTTACCAGTAGAAAAAAAAAAAAAAAAAAAAAAAGAGGTGGGGATTAAAATTCTTCTTTTATTTTTGCATGGGGAAATGTTATGGATTTCTACAACCCATACCCACATACAAACAACCCATCTCTCTAATAATGTAACATGGGAACTTCCCCTCTCTCTTTGGATATATAATATCAGTAACTGAATGCCAAAGATGATTAGTCAAAAGTTACTGACAACAGGTGGGAGCCAAAGCTAAAAATAAATTCTCATACACGTAACAAATTGCGTGACCAAATACAAATGATAGAGCAGAAAAAGATGAACAGAAACCAGTTGGGGTAATAACGTTCAAAAGGAGACAGATCATTTATTAAATTCTCATGTGAACTATGAATTCTGCTCAGCTAAATATATGACTCATATAGTGCCAAATCTCCATAACCAAATGAACCTCCACAACTAAGGAAAGAGACACTGAAGAAAGAAAAATAAATCAAAGGATACTGCTACTTGAGCAAACAAACTGATTTGAAAGTCAAAAGAACAAAGAGAAACATGAGAGAAAAGAGAAAATTTTATTTTATTTCAGAATTAAAGTTTTTGTTTCAACTTTTACCCTCACAAAATAACACATGCATCTTCTCACACATCTTTCCACACATTCTCTTGCCTAAATGTTTTCATGTATTGTCTAGCTATAATTAAATTTTGTTAATTTGTATATAGGCATTTGTCATTTGTTACTATCAGCCATCATTCCATATTCATATATTTGACCCTGCGAAAAATTTGACCACTATAGAATGGTAAACCAAGCAAGTTGTTTTTCTTTTTTTATTATCCTTTGTTACAGACAATTACTGCAGCACAATGTTAGACTATAAGCTGATATGTGATCATCTATTTCAGCTGTGTAAGTGGGTGGATAAGATTTTATTATGGCTTTAAAAGCAAACATTTTAAAATTATATATTCACATAATATACACAACTATATTAAAAAGAGGGGGGGGCAAGGATAATAAAAAGTATTACTCACCATAAAGTGGTCAATTGAAAAATAAGAAAAAGAAGCAAAAAAGCTAACATTACGCTCCACTCTTCAAAATTCAATTGAAGACAAAACATGTGTACAATGACTAAAAAAGGAAATAAAAATACTACCAGAGAATCTGCAATATAAATCACAGATCACATTTAGATCCAACAACCATTCCTTCAGCTAAGAGAGTAACAGTTACTTAAACTTAATTAGGTCTTAGGTCTCAAGTATTATATATGAAGTCTGAGCAACCTACCCTTTGTTTTATATATATATATATATATATATTATATATATATAATTACATGAATGTATACTTTTAAAATGTTTGTCTTTAAAGCCATAATAATTCTATCAATGACAACAAAAAGTTTATAAAATTAAAAATGTAAATTTGTACTTCAATTATTAAGAATGTATATGCATTTTTCCCCACTAAGTTTTTACAGTTCATAAAAAATAGTTATTTTCTTACTGCACTTGTCAAGTTCAATTCACTGTAAACAAGGATCACTTTAAATACAAGTATGATTTTTGTGATAACAGAATAACAAAAATTTAATGACCAAATTTAATTCTTTTTGTCCAACAAAAACATTTTGGTTTCTTATCAGTTTTTACAAAGATAAAGAAATTTATTTATTAGAATATCTTTATCAGAAAACTACCAAAAGAACCTAAAATGATTATGTTGCTATGGTGAAATAAATTTCAATAAAATTTATAAGAATTTATATGCAATGTTAATAGAGAATTGACATTTATTAAATACATGACATGTTGATTCAATTTGAGAAATTGTGATTATAAAAGTTTTAGTTTGTGCATAAAAAAGGACATACTTACCTGTGTTTTTTGTGAAGATGGTTGATCTTCTAAAGTGAAAGAGAAATCAAAATTTGGAGACTGCTTTTTACCTTGGTTACATTCCAATATGTGATGCCCATGATGATCCATAATTTGACAATAGTCAGCTTTAAAAAAAAAAAAAAAAAAAAAAATCACCTTACATTGGAGTTAAGAAAATTACAGAATCTAAATTTATTAATGAAAATTTAGAATCAATACAGAAATATTATTTCATGCTTAAAAATAGATAGGTAAAATATTAAGACTCAGTATTAGTAACCTTATATTTCCTTTCTCTCAATGTTCTTTCAATTATAAAAAAAAAAAAAAAAAAAAGTCATGACTACCTGACCTAATTTTTGGCATGAAAACAAGACATCCAGCTGTGACAGATTATGTGAAGCTGACCTCTAAAAGTCATTCAAAGTCAACAGAAGTTATCAAATGAAGTTATTTCTATCAAAATAAAGTGATATGTTAAGATTACTAAGAAATAGAAAAATGTTTTTTGACCTCACAAATGGTAGGATAGATAACATAAAATGTATACTGATAAAGATTTAGGGGATTTAGAAACCTCAACCCTCTAAAGTTAGCTAGCTGTTTTTTTAACATGTATACATGCCATTAATGTAACTAGGATAGCAAATTCAACACCATTCCAACAGATTTGCCACTTGAATTTGAGCAACTTCTATTCTCTGTGAAACTCAATTCTCTGTGGCACAAGGACAATGTCTCATCATCACTGGCTTTACCCTGACTTTCCATGCTTTTCTCACAGCAATTATATTTTCATTGTTCTAAGTCTGGATCCACAAACAAACGTTTCATGCTAGCACTCCATAAAAGAAGCACTAATGTTGTCTCTACCCAGATCCCAGTTAAACCAAGAGATTACATCATTTGTTTGGGGCATCAGTATATTTTTTTCAGTAACAACTATTTTTTCAAGTAATTTTTTTTCATTTGTTGAGTAAAAAGAAATATAATAAAGAACATTTATTTGAAGTTATTGCCTCCATCCAGGCAATTCTTGGTAGCATTTTCTTATGTTTATACATATCCACATTTCATTGTCTCAAATTATGTATATTACTTAAGTAATTTTTCTTTAATATAAAAGTAAAATCTTACAAAGGTGTGCCTGCCAGGCACTGTGCTGATCAAATGTCTGCTCCTGGACAAGTTTCACATCAGCAGGAACTTGTTCTGTTTGTAACTTAGTGTTCTGTTGCTGCCAAAAATCATGTTTCCGTTGATAGTCTTTGAGATCATTCAATGTACGCTGCAAGGATCTGGAAGAATCCATGTCAACAGTATCATTTTAATTACAGTAAGAAATCTTCTGAAAAATATGAATCTTATTTACAAAGAACCTTTTAAGATGGGAAATTTACTTTTATCTTAGAAGCTTTGTAGAAATGTTTTAATTATACAAAAACAAATGCAAGATTCATACCTAGCCACATTTAACAAATCAATCTAAATTCAGTAATACAAATTGAACTTATTTCTTTTTACACATTAATTAGAATACAACTAATATTTAATTTCAGTATGATAAAGTGCATCTGCAAAGCATAGTATCAAATATAATTTGTATAAAAAAATGCAAGCCAAGAGTAGATTTATGTCTGAAAGTTTGAAAATGATTCATCTGGACATACATCTCCATCTTGGTTGCTTTTACTATATTTTAGCCACTGTTCTCTTTCAGGCGTTCCTCTAATAACCTTCAGGGAATGTTGAACATAACTATTTCATCCACAGGATATATTACTCTCATCCTTTGCTTTTTTTTTTGTTACATCCAGCATCCTTCCTGTTGGACTTAGATTCCCACCACTGATGCAGTAAAAAGAAAAGCATTATCCATTGCCTAAAACATTTCTAAGAATGCCAACCCAGAAACTTCTCATTTAGATGATCTGCATAAAAGACAACCTCTTAGAGAAAAAAAAAAAAAAATATATATATATTATATATATATATATATATATTATATATATGGCCTACACGCATAACATCCACTAGATGTACAAGTTTGGCGAACAATAAAATCTAACAACAGTCTCCCTACCTTACAGCAGAGGCGTGTTGGAGAAAATTCAGAGGATCTGTGGGCTACACAACATCAGGAGAGTATTCAGAAGCAGCACCACTCTATACAGCCACCTCACCAAGGTTAGACCTACACCAGAGGAAAATATGACCAAGAATGTGGTGTACAATATCCCATGTGGTAGAAAATACAAAGTAGAAACCAGTCACCCCCTAAAAATAAAGTTTTAATAACATTAAAAAGCCATGATCCATGGAGAGGCTATGAAATCAAGAGATTACACCAACACCAAATAACAGACAAGAAACAACATTGGAAAATAAGGTGATTAAAAGCAGCAGCATACATGCTATACTCAAAATATCTAATTAGCAAGCCTATTATACACATGAAAACCATATAAAGCTTCTAATAAAGGAAAAAAAAATCATTAAATTAATAAAAATAAAAAAAAATCCTTATGTCTAAGGCGCCAAAATAATACTTTCTTAGCGCGCTATGAGATAGGACTTAGTGAGTAAAAGCATTAGATCTCCATTAAATAAGTTCAGTTCCTGTTTTAAGTAGGACAGGAGTGAAAAAAAAAAAAAAGTAGCAACACAAAAAAACATTACAAATTTTGATACCCTCAGATAGGATAACAGATATGACAAAAAGCAAAGGATGAGCAACATACTTCCCTTGGATGAAATAAAGGGCTTCCATTCAACAATAACTAAAAATTACCAGATATCATAGTTATTCAAGGAAGTCCCAAGTGTGTCATCATAATTGTTGACACATGATAAAAGAACATCTAAAAGTAGTTCTAAATTAACATAACATTAAACTACCTGCACTCTACCTTGAAGTATCTCAATGAAATCTGCTACTTTTATTATTTATGCCATGAACTATGAGAACACAATTTTTTTTTCTTTCAGGTCACAAGATTTTAAAGCTTTATGTCTATGAATCATTATAACAAATTTTAAAAATTATTTGCAAATCATAGATCTAAAAGCTCTATAACTATCAAACCCACAAAAGAATATTCAATCAGTTCAGATACAATCTTTTTATGCTCAGAACAAGAATTTCACAAGAAAGATTTACAATCTAGAAAAACTTAATGGAACAAACAAATATTCTGTTAAATTTATACAAGTCAAATAAAACAAGAGTGAATTTTCTAAATCTATTATGATTTGTCGGTTGTTTCCGTTTAGTGGCATATCAACCTCTATGGATTATTTAATACCAAAATCTAAATATTTTGTACAGAGTTTTAATTTTTTGGAGATAATAATGGTTTTAGTGATACAAGTCTTCCCAATTAAACCATAGCTGGGAGTAGAAAAAGTGGATTCATACCTTTCCCAAGGGTATTTGCACATAAATGTATATAATAAACCCAATTGAAATTGGAACTCTGCTCTCCGATTAACAATTATCCATTACACCACCCACACATCCACGTTTACAACACCTGGTATTCCCAAGCATTCACCCATCTAAGTATTGACCAGGCCCAATGTTGCTTCACTTTGGTGATTGTATGGGAATCAATGTTTCAACGTGATGTGGCCATAAGCAAGTTTATTATGAGAGAGTCCATTTCCTATATTTCATTTTAAAAAAAAGATACATATACATTTATTCTTTTGTGTCTGTATTTTTACATATATTGGCTGTTTTCCTGCCATTGAGTACCATTTTTACATTGCCATGTGATAGCAAGTTTGTTATTAATTATAAAATTTTGTGTTATTAATATATATATATATATATATATATATATATATAAAAAAAAAAAAAAAAAAATCACCAATTCTAAACTTGCTGAATTCATTTACATAATTTAATTATGCACCAGAAAGTGTACTTGGTACTTATAAAAATTTTGATTACATAAATACAATAGAGAAAATAAAAAAGGTTTCAAAATTTAGCTATCCCCAATTTTGAATGAACAGAGTTTAGAAAAAAAAAAAAAAAAAAATGAAATTAAAATCTCTACATACCTGTGTTGAGCTTCCAGTGCACATTCAAGCTTAGCATGACAAACAACTGCATGTTTTCGCTTAGCTGCAGCTTCAAATTCTGGTTGAATTTTTAGAGTATTTTCAAAACATATCACAGACTTGTTGTATTCACCCAAAACCTAAAATAAGAAGAACACAAATTAACTATATGCTTTTTGTAATATAGATTTAGCTGTCATAAAGTAGGATCAAGTATGCCAATTCACATGAAGTTTTCAAAGTTTTAAGAGGTTTCAATATCAAAAAGAAAAACAGCTAGCCAAGTCTCTCAAATAGCTTGTGTTAAGCTTAGTCAAAGTCAACAAATTGAACCATCAAACAAAAAATAAAGAATGAAAGGATATGTGCAACATTATAAACTCCAAATAATATTGCAGATAACAGAGCTTCAGGGGTTGGTTTCATTTTTAATGAACATTAGATTTTAAACGTTATCTTGATCTAAATCAACACCCAAATTTTACTAATAGCCTTTGAAATTATTGAAAATATTTGAGTCTACTTATTGCAAGTTTGATCTGTTTATCAAAAGGTTTCTTTACAAGAAATGCATCTTTAAAATATAAACATGTATATATAATAATCTTTGCTGTAAAAATATTTTTATATGTTTACTGTTAAAAATAATTTGAAAATTCAGATGTAAAGTTGCTGTAATTTTTATATTTTCCTAGGATACAAATTTCTTCATAGTTTTTGTATGCAAAATTTTTAACTCAAAACAATAATGTTTATTTATATATATTTCATATTTGTGGTTGAGTGCAATTTATCCCTCTTAATAAGAGCCTATTTGAAATTTATCAAAGTATGTGACACAGGCAGCTAATTTACATGGTTGTTGTGATAATGAGTGATTAGCCAATCAGAGCTAACTTCATGGCAAATTTAGTTGGCTGCTTTATCTGGAGAGGGAGAAAGGAGGGCTGATCTCTCTGATGAAAGACATGACTTACCTCAGAATTCAAAACAAGCGCGAATGTGTCTTGCCTGCAAAGTGATGACAAAAAGAAACACGGTCAAGATGAAGATGCAATTTATGCATGCCTATCTCGTCCAAAACGAAACGATATTTGCACACATGCAAATTTTGACCGTAATGGAATAGCATAAAAAGCAGGGTGCCAGCAGCACGAGAGAACTGAAGTCATTCGGTGAACAGCGTGCAATAGAGCTGGATGTATGGATTGACAGACAGGCAAAGAGGAAGTCGAAGAAGGCATGGCTGACCTGGAGTCTGTTTCACAACTGACCAGTGAACAGCTGAGAAAGGGAGCCATGCAATCCATTTCCTTCAGGCGACCGAAGAAGAAAAAATAGCTGGCCTGCCAGCGAGCACCACACTTTTTGACCCCCCCACTCCTCACCATTTTTCTCTACAATCTCTGCCACTCTAAACAATGAAGGAAGCTTGATTTCAGAAATTATATTCTATGACAACACTTCTCTCGTTATGCTAAAGATGGAGAACTGATCATGGGAACTGAGCAATTTTTGTCCTCAATCCATATGTATGTGTATGGGTACCCCACATTAAACAAACCATATGTCACATACCGCCACCAAAGGAATGCAGGTAAATACAGAAAGGAGTGTTGATATCCATATGCAATTTTATTATTTTAAATATTAACAAAATACCTAGTATTAAATACTACAAAAATTTTCACTATTTTTATAAGCATAAAAAATGGACACCAATATAACCAATCATTTCTTTGAGTATCTTTATAGAAACTTCAACTTACAGC
This sequence comes from Acanthosepion lycidas, assembly GCA_963932145.1. NCBI lineage: Eukaryota > Metazoa > Mollusca > Cephalopoda > Sepiida > Sepiidae > Acanthosepion > Acanthosepion lycidas. The sequence continues at coordinate 46,372,438 of OZ010582.1, forward strand.
ATAAATATTACCCAGGGTGAAATGATTAACATTCAGCTCTTTAGACACATCAAGAGCTGCATGAACCACTATTGCTGCCTCATTAGAGTATCGTGCACGATGGAGAACATTGGCTAAACTGATCAATGCTACATCCTTCTGCATCCTGTAATTAAAAGAAAAATACTTATGAAATTGTATTTGAATACAAATACTTGTTTTAATATTAGAGTACAAATAATTGTCTATTAGAGAACTTTCAAAATATCACTTCTACCTTGTGCCTTCATTTATCATACCTCAATGAAACTATGTTTGTCAACCTAAAACTGTCCTTCCTATTGTCATCTTTAATTTTATTTTAAAAGAATTTTTTTTCATCATTCTTGTATCTATATTTTAATTGTTACATTAATAATTGACCCTAATTCAATAAACATCTTATGTACCATTTCATTATAATTATATTATGCCTTATATTTTACCAGCTTTCATACATTTCCCAATGTTTAGTTGCTTCTTAAAATTACAACCTACACAGAATTTCACTTTTTTTTCTTTGCTTTTTATATCATTAACAACTGACAAACCAATAACCAGATAACACAACTCATCCACTTTTTTTTTTAGATTGTCTGACATTCGCTTGAACTTAAGCTAATGTTTATAGTTCAGGCTACTATTATAACACTTACATCTTTAAATTAATGAATTCATTTTCTGTAGCTTATCAGATCTTCGCTGGTTATTAAAAGTCAGGAAATATTTTTTGGAGATGATTTAGTGATACAAGTCTGGAGGGAAAAGAGGTGGATTCATATCTTTCCCAATGGTATATGCAAGTAAATGAATATAATGAACCCAACTGGAATTGGAATTCAGCTCTCATCAACAATTCCAAGCCATTATACATTACACCACCTGGTACTCCCAAGCAGTCACAAATTTAAGTGATTAGTGTAATTATATCATTGAAAGCCATGAAAATTTAAACTGCTTTCTTGTAATGTTGTCT
>OZ010582.1:46378431-46390931 GCA_963932145.1 Acanthosepion lycidas
GTCTATCACTTGAGTACAATCAGGTGGAAGAGGTTTACTACTCTGAACAGCTTTAAAATCAATATGTTCTTCTTGACTGCAAAGATATGAACCCTTACTAGATATATAAACAAATGAAAAACTGAGGCTTGAGCTAAATCATGCTTATTTCAATTAAAGGTAAAAATTAAAATAGATATTTTATGTCTTCACAGACAAAAAATATTTACCTAAAAATTAAGCACATTTAGCAAAGAAAATATTAAATTCTAAATTTTCTTTTATATCAAAAATATACAAGGTAGACAAAAAAATAAATGAATATAACAAACAAACTAGATATCATAAATCACTCTTCTGCCACATGTGGTTTTGGATTGAAAAAAATTTTTTTTCCTGGTGTTTTCAAGCACATTTGTCAATTTTTGTGATAGCTGATAAAATAAGATATTGTGTATAAATTTTTTTCTTTTTGGAAAAACTGCTGCTGAAACCATTGTAAAAATGAAAATGCTTTTTATAAAACAAATGGAAGAGCAATATTTGCATTTCAAATATGATGTAATGTCACTTGATAACCAAGCATGATCTAGTCAACCTTAAACAAACAAAAAAAAATTTCAAAAATTTTGACAATCAATGAAGATTATTGTTGAACCATTGATGAAATATCTAAAGTGATTAAATTTTTTTGAAGTTTATACCAGTGAATGTTAATAGAAGATAAAAAAAATAACATGAAGCATTTCTGCTCATTGAGGATTATGGTTCAAACAAGGGTAAATCACAATCTTTGCAAGTATCAACTTTAGAATTTTAAATAATATAAATGTTCTAAATTTGTAATAGGTCTTTCATGCAGTTTTGTTAAGATGATAAAATTTATAATTTTGTAAAAGCTTGTGCATGAAAATATCTTCAAACAATCATAAATGATAAGGCATAAGTAGAAAAACAAATGATTGAATGAAAACTAAAATTGGCAAATTTCAGATGAAAAAATTCATAAAAAGATACAAAAAATGAATTGATAAAATTATAATTAAAGAGTCTGATTAGATCAATATTTTACATTTAAATCATCAAACGAGCATAAAAATAAAAAAAATGAAAACTTTAATGATGAGCAAATTTTAAATACAAAAAAAAAAAAAAAAAAAAAAAAAAAAGTGAACTTGTAATAAAATTTGAAATTCAGACAGCTTTAAAAACAGCAAACATAATAATTACTTACCGGATGCCTTTGTTTTCTAGTGGTAGCACAGTGCTAATATAGAGATCAAATTCTGGTAGAGGTTTCCCAGCAGCAATACAATCTGGTTCGGATCGATAAAATCTTTGTTCAAGATCTAAATAATAGAAGACAAAAGAAGAAAATTAAATTTATTCAGCATCAGACCTGTCAAAATTAAAAAACTTCATTTTATTTTAGATTTATTACTTATAAAAATGTAAATTTACCAAAACAGTGGTTAAACTAACAACTCAAAGTTATAGGATTTTTAGTTTAAAGCAATTGAGATATTTTAATTTAGATAAAGGCAAAAACTTGTTCCATATATCTGTCTGATATATCAAAACAACACCAGTAATGTATAAATTCATAACAAGCAATATTAATAATATTTATATCTAAACTAAACATTATTTTATTTATTATACTATTCATTACAATTTAATATTTTGTCACCATTTAAATATATAAAAGAAAAGAATCATTAATTTTGATTTAAACTTTTTTGTGTGTATGTGCCCTGCTTAAATTCCAAAAGTACAATTTTTAGACTCTTACAACTACATATTTTTATTCAGCATGTTCCAAGGAAGACATATGGAACCAAAGATCTAATACATAGACAAATGCCCTTTATTATACACAAAATTATAAAATGTAACCATATTATTAGTTACAAACAAGAAAATCTTAAAGCACAGATTTGTACTTTAAGTTAAATTTACTTTGAGAAAATCATAACAAAAAAAAGAGAAATGGAATCTAAAAATAACTAGGTTTAATTAAGATGTTACCTCTCAAGTACAATAGCTTAACTCACTTCTACTGCACTGTAAAAAGGTCTTCAGCCACTTTAAATTATTGTAAATTTCTAAGATTCACCAGCTTACAAGTAGATTTTGATGTCTTTACAAGTGAAATATTGACCTTTCTGAATTATTTGTATGCTTAGTTATCTTGTTTTGCACCAATAGTTTTTCTGAATGAGACTATGCAAACATAAGACAATCCCTCAAACATGGATATACAAGTTCTAAGCCACCTCACATGAAAATTTTAATACAGAAATGTCTGGAAAGTGTCAGAAAGTTACAGTACATCTATATAAAGTGCAGTATATGTGTGTCCATCTGTACGTTTTTCAATCTCAGCGAATCAAAAACAACCCGAAGTAACAGGTAGTAACTACTGTAGTTACGCTTGATTAAAAATTAAATAAATAACTCATTTAAAGTTAAATTTAAACATCGAACAGAGTGAAAGGTTTAAAAAACAGTTCTTTATTAAAGATTTAACTTTAATTCCACTTTTCATTGCAAATGATATTGTCTAATTAAACCATAATTAAAACTTAAGCAGGACCCTGTACATTGCTCATATGCATTTTTTCTTTTTCTTGCACACGTAGGTGACATATTTGAAATATTACATAGTTCGGATTCCCTAAGAGTGACTATGTGAAGGAATCAAAGAATGGTGATTTTAAAAGAAAATAAAAATTGCACACAAAATAAATGTAAACAAACTACGAAGATCAGTTGCATATACAAAGAAAGATTATGCTGAATTAAGGTGTTGGATAAAGATAAAATAATTTTATTATTTCTAAATTCTTATAACTTTTGCATACATAGGACACTGAAAGTAAAAAAGGCTGAAGGCCCAAAAGCCATTCACAGGGCAGCTTCTAGACTAGTTATTAATATTTTGTATGGTTTCTGTTAAATCACTGCTTCATTGCAGTTGCGGATCTTTTTCATCCTAGGTAAAATGCAACTCTTTGTGACAGAGTTCCACAACTCTTTGTGACAGAGTTCCACAACTCTTTGTGACAGAGTTCCACAACTCTTTGTGACAGAGTTCCACAACTCTTTGTGACAGAGTTCCACAACTCTTTGTGACAGAGTTCCACAACTCTTTGTGACAGAGTTCCACAACTCTTCGTGACAGAGTTCCACAACTCTTCGTGACAGAGTTCCACAACTCTTCGTGACAGAGTTCCACAACTCTTCAAGATTAATGTTCTTAATACTTATTCAATGATGCTTACGTCATGACACTGACCTGGCCAATATTCCATTATCAGCTAGTGTTGCATGTAATCTGTGGCATAGTGATTCATACTGAAAAATTTCAACTTCATTCAAGTCTGGTACTAAATGGTCTCTTAAATCTGAATGTATTGGCATTATTAACAATATTTTCAATTTTAACCAACTTTCTTTAGCCTTCAGTGGTTCATCCCAAATTCTCAGAAATTAAACTTTGTATATAAGGTTTGACAATTCCTAAAATGGCCCTGTGAGAACAAAGTTTACTTACCTGGTCATTACAAACTTCAAACTAGTCCCCTTGTGAAGTTATACACTTCATGAGACAATGGTAACATTACTTGAAACATTCTTGGAAGTTGTTTACCAGAATACATTTCAGTAATGTTGTTACATATTGTTAGATATCAAAGATGACAGCAAAACTTTGTCCTTTCAGGGCATTTTTCTATTTTACGGATAGCTAAAAATCACAGGAGGCTAACTCTGATGAATGAAGTAGATGTCACATTTTCATAATAGATTTATTAGCCAGAAACTTTCAAACTCTGAATACATCATTTTTCTTATTCCCAAATCCTCTGTCAGAATCTGCCAAACTGTTTCCCTAATCATATTCAGTTCTTCTGCTTTCAGTCACACACTTAATCTTTTGATCTGAACACACCAAAGTTTACTCTGTCCACATTTGTATATGTTGAGATTTTGGTATACATCTTTGTCTTTCTTTGAACTGCATATACCACTAAAACATTTCTTCATAGCATTTTCACCATAAGTCATTTTAATGATGTATCACCAGTAGTTTTACCAAACTCCCCACAAAACTTCATGCTAATCTGCTGCTCCAGATCTACTTTCACTCATTTTCTACAAATAGTATAATATAAGCATGTACAACTTCACTGCTCAAGAAAGTGGAAATTGGAACAGGTCCATATGTGCTCAGTTAGAAATGTTTGCTTGACTTGTTAGCTTAGTGCAACACTGTTTATTTCAGGAATATTTTGTGAAGTACATAGAATGACAATGAATATAACAAAATCAAATGCATTTTTTTTATTGATATTTAGCAATGTTGGCAACATTGCATGATAATATTCATGGAAAGCATGTTAGCCATCCCAGGATAATTTGCTTTGAATTTAAGGTTTTCATTTAATAATTACAGTATTTTTCCGATCATTCCTTAAAAAAAAAAAAAAATCATTTTTTTTAAATTACTGATATAATTTGATTTTTAAGAAATCTGACAAATATTTAAAACAAATTCAGCTATGCACAGATGATTAGGTGACTTGTTAGAAACACGCTATTTCACAATATAGAATATCCATTATTCAATCGTTTTTACTATTTAAAAATAAAAAAATGCCAATTTGAATCAACAAATAATAAATCTGCAAAATTCTATTCCTCCAAACTATAAACTTACATCAGTACCCTCTGATGGCAGTATATATCAATGCCCTCAAAATCAATTTGGAACAATTCTGACAATTCATTTCACAAACATAAGATCAAATGGTATCAACTTACCAGTATCTCGATCTTCACTTTTATCAATCTCATCTTTGCGGCTCAGAAGCTCTTTTTTCAAATTATCTAACATCACAGCTCTTTCTTCCTGCTTCATGAAGGCCACCAAGTCATATGGCCGTCGCATATTGAACACTGTATCAGCCTACAAATTACCAACAAAACTGGAATATAATTTCTTTAAATCAATTTTTTTAAAAATGTACACATTTCAACAATTTTATGAAAAAACGTTTTTAGCTCAAAATTGATTGAGTAAATTTGGCCTGTATTGAAAAGTATTAAATGTGGAATAAAGTACTGAAACAAATCCGTCTGAATTTCTGAAAGGAGTTATTTTATTACACTCAGAATGAAACAAAAACATGTTTAATATATGTTAGAAGTGTATAAATTTTTAGTTTTGCTTGTGGCTTTATCATTTTTTTCTATTTTTATTTCCTTTTAAAATCTTAATGAATTTGTAAAAAGTGCACAACATTAATATTTATCACCAAAAATAACGTAATTAAAACACCCTTAAAATTGTAACATATGCATTGAAAATACATCATTGAGTAAGGTGCCCAAGTTTTCTAAAAAGAATAAAAACAATTCAAATTTTGTTTGATACTATTTAGTGAAATATTTTTAATATGAGAAGGTAAATAAACCAAACAAAATTTAAATTTAACTTATTCCGAGTTATTTCCCTTGTTTCTTTCTAATTACGATTTAGCCTTGTTTACTAAGATTTTAGTTACAATTTTTGTAATTAGTAAATTGTGCATCAGTGTCAACTTAAAAAATTAGAACAGCGCCTAATTTTCTAACAATGTAAGATCTATGAGTTTGGTATTTTTATTTGTAAATAAAATTATTTTTCATTAACAAAAGACCTGAAAATTTTTTTTCATTATTGTTCATTGTCATTCCTACATTAATGTTATTGTTGATTGTTAATGTTGAATTATCAGGCTTTCGATAAAATTTAATGAAAAAAAATGTTCTGCTAACAGGCGCATTAAATGTTCAAATATTTTACTTTTTAATGCAACATTTTTTGTCTTGAAATTTGACATCTCGTCCAAGTGATTTCCAATAATAACCGTAGTGTACAACAGAGCGTGTCTATCAATCCGTGAAATCAAATGAAACAATTGCATTAAAAACTCTTTAACTGATTTTGTATAATAAGTTAACCTTATTTTGAAGTCTAATTTAAAAGTTAGACATAAAAATAAAATTGTGTAAATCAAAAAAGAGATATGATATTGTTGTTACAATAGAAATTAGGCGCCAATCTTATTTTTTAGTTAAATTTTCTTGCCAATCATGTTGGCAAAAAGTTGTAATATTAAGAAAAACACTGCAAAATTATTTGACTGTTTGCTTCATTTCATGATCTTAACTGTATCTTTTAGATATTTTTGTTAAGAATTGATCGAAGAAATAGAAAAGTTAGAAAAAATAGACAATCTGGATTAGAAATTTTGATTTTGACTACGGAGTGTACAGTAATTGCGACTTTTCCATAACCAGCTGAGGAAGACAAGGTAGGTAGGATGACGAGGGTATAATGATGGAGAATATAAATAAGTATTTATTTACAGTTCCATGTGCTAGTACAACAGTCAATATTAATTAATACAATGAAAAACTTTATAGGTGATCAGATAAAAAAGCAAGTTCATTCACGAAGAAAAAAAAAAACAAGTGTAAAGAAACAACATTTATGACGATATGAAATTCAATCGTCATCTCAATTTTTTCCATGCGACAAGCATTTAACGACAATAGCAACCAAAAAAAAATTGCAGTACTATCACATTTTGAGCTTTGTTTATATTAAAAACAAATAGTTGGTTTGCACAATAAGAGGATCTTAGATGACGAAACAGTGATTCCTGACCGTTTCTTACATTTTATTTTTATTTATTTTTTACGTCTTGAATTTTTGTAATCTTTTACTGCATGTTGTTGAAAGAACTTGAAGTATTTCTTCAGTAATTTTGGCCTTTAACTACTTCGATCAATACACGCTATCAAAAGCTTCAGATAACAGAGAGAAGTTAAATCTTATTTTTAATTCATTCGTGATTCAACTTTATCAGTAAAATTAAAATACAATTAAAACAATCCAAAAAAAAAAAAAAAACTTGTATTGCCACCCTCGCAATTCAAGCTTAGAAATGCATTCTTCACTTTTTTTAAGCCCCCAAAAACACTATAATTACATAAATTCGAATTTCTTAAAAGATAAATAATTTAAAATATATATTTATAAAGGCTGATTTAAAAAAAAAAAAAAAGTAATGTGGGAGGAGTTGAATGTTTTTGATACCAACAAGTTAAGGGAGTGCCTTAACACTTTTTTGCCGCAGGAGACAGGAAAAACACAAGGGGAGAAAAAAGGTAATAGAGAGAAAGAAGGTAATTTACAAGTCGCTGAAGATAAATTGAAGCATTAGCACACCTAAAAGTAGCTTGTTGATTAAATGTCATAGATAAAATAGCTCCGGTCTCTGCTGGAATTCAAGAAGATAACAAACAAGCAAAAAAAACTATAATATTGCGTGTGCACTCAACACTAAGTACAACCTGAAAAAAAAAAAAAAAAAAAAGTAAAGAGAAAAGAATTTGTGAGTTTCTGTCGTTTCAACTGTTTCCCAACAAATTAAATTGTTCTTTCAAAACTTAATGATTATTACCTGCGCTTGAATTCTTCCATCCTCGGTAACTACCCAGTGTGTTGCGGTCCACACTACCTTCAGGTGAACAATTGCAAGCAGAGAAGATATCAACAGTACGACGCTCGTCGCCATGTTGAAAGTCTCATGAATATTAATGACGAAAAAAAACGCCTAGTCACGTGTCTATCTCTGGGCGGAGCATGAAAGCTGGGACGTTTCGACTTTTGTATGCCTACTTCTCAAAAGTCTTACCTTTTTTTTACGTTTCCATTAATTTCCAACATTTGGGATATCCAGTTTTCCTCCTACATGAAAGTCTTTTTATTTATCTATTATCGGAGGTAAATTTCTTTTACAACACATACGAAAATAAAATTAACGAAAAACTTTTCAATTTTCATTCATTTGTTTTTTTTGTAGTATACTTTCATTTTTATTTTTTTTAATTTGAAATGAATTTAACGTAAATTGCTTTCTATAATCATGGTTAACTCAGAACGCAGTGAAGGAGACGTGCTCGCTTGCTGAAGTCACTGATAATAAGTCCGGTTCATTTGGATTGCATCATCATAGACTCAAGAATCAAGATAGATTTTTTTGACCAGGTCAACACAAAATCAAAATTATTTAAATTTGTGGTAAAGTTCAAGTTTAGCATCGTAAAAAATATTTTCGAACAAAGTTTTCCGGATTTCAAGAAAAATTACATTTAATGAACAGTTACACATACATAATAAAAACACACTGTAAAACACATAAAATTCATGTAAAAAAATTCAAATTTCCATTTACGCCAAAGAAATTCACTTATGATGGTGGAACATCAAGTGAATTTCTTTGGTGTAATAATGGAAACTCATTAAAGCTATACGTAAATTTTATATGTGTTGTAATATGTTTTTATTTAAAAAAACAGATATAAAAATTTTATATCTGTTTTTTTAAATAAATTGAATTTTTTCTTGAAATCCGGAAAACTTTGTTCCAAAAATATTTTTTGCAACGCTAAACTTGAATTTTATCAAATTTGTTTTTACATCAAAATTACTAACTAAAAAATAAATCAATCAAGTTAGTTATTACAAGAATTAAATGGAGTTAAATATCTTAATTGTTAACTAGTATGAACAGCCTGTTCAAACCACAAAAATGAGTAGTCAAAATCATTCAAGTTGACATAAATATCTAGAATATAGTTGATTAAACTTTTGATGACTATTAGCATAAACTGTTTTGACAAAAGCAAAAAATAGCTTACAAAGAAGTCAAATATATATAGAATATTGTACATTTCTATAATACTCATCAATGTTATACTCTGCTTTAAACGAGATTTCTTTCTGATTCAATCTACATCAAAACCTGTCAGCCAGATGTGAACACTAAGAAAGCAATACTAAAAATAAAGTCACTTTCTGCATAGGGGCTCCAAGCATCACATCCAGCTTACAAAACAAATCCCCTCCCACCGAAATATAAAATAAAATCTCAAAGGAGCCAATCAGAAATATTGCTGTTAAAGCAAAGAGCATGACAAAAAAAACTTAGTCATGATCCACCCCATCTGTTTTTAAGAATACCACTCATGATGAAATCGGCAGTAGTGGACCAATGGATAAGCTATCACCTTCACCACTAGTGACCTCAGTCAATCGACCAGACACAAGCATCAACTCCAGGCCTTACTGACTCTCCCTATCCTCCTGGTTGCAGATAGTGTAACAGATATCAGTGAAGTAAGTAAAATTGGCAAGACAAGTTCAAATTCCAGGCTAATCTATTGCATTCACTTTCACACAACTGTCTTTGGGAAAAGTATGAATATAACTCTTCTATTGCTCACTATGGGTTAAATAGTAGGTTGGACTGGGCTCCCTAGCCTTGGTTGACAACCAGCCTAAGAGAAGAAAAACTGTAAATTCTAAACTGTGGAAAAAGCAATAGGAAAGCACCCCACTATATTTTCCAAAAATGCATGGCAATTTGCATATGATACAGAGAAGTGATCTGTGGAGAGTCATGATTGCCTATACCCTAAAAGAACATTGCATTTAAAAATAGCTGAGTATTAGTTTAGAAAATATAGTACACATTATTTTCCAAACAGCTTTTTTGCATTACTTGCCAGTGCAAATTTGTGTAAAAGGTTGATCAAAACACAATAAAATTTTAATTTAACTATTTATCTTTTCTGACAAGCAGAACAATCAGCAAACAAATTATAAATCCTTTTGAGCTGATCATTCTCTAGTTTTAATACTAAAAACTTCTATAATTGGGTGGATTTGAAGCTGTGCAGAACAAGCAAATAACAATTCAATAACTCAACTTCAATTAATTATTTCCTTTATATTATTCACTGGAAATTCTGAACAGATTTTACAACAATTGACAATATGAGAAAACAGAACTGATTATATTCCAATCACTACTTTGATATACTCTCTACAAAAGTTTTACAATCAAACAATGATTTTCTGATATATTAGTGATAAATCTTTTGCACAAACTACAAATAAACTATGGTTCTTGTTAAATTTTAAATTTGCCACCTTATCCTTTCATGCCTTTGTCATACACCCTGGGCAACCACACAGGGATTTGTGACCTTGTATAACATATCATATTAGGTATGTCTGCACCTTTATACCAACTAACATCTCTTTGTTATGTTATACCTTTACTAAGATGCACTCTAATATAAGTCTACCATTCTTCCAGACAGTGAATATTGTTACCACATCTGGTCTAGTACTTCTGTTAAATATTTAGAGATTCTTGATAAAATCAAAAGAAAAATCTGCAATGTTATTGGACCTGACCTGGCATGTCAACTGTAGTCACTGTCCCACTACATTAATGTAGCTTCCCTGTGCATTTTCTATAAATATTTTTATGGAAATTGTCCTGATGAGCTTTCCTTTTTGGTATTTTGAGTTTATGAATTTAAGCACAGTGCTAGATTGGCATCTAGGTCTCTTCATTATACAATTGAAATGACTAGATGTAACCATAAGTTCTATGCTAACAGTTTCTTCTCTCACACTTCCCACTTGTGCAACTCTCTTTTGGCTTCTTGCTTCCTAGTCAACTTTGATCTTCAAAAATTTAAATGCTATATCAATTGTTACCTTTTGTTTTCTTAATTCCTGTTCTTTTATTCTAATGTTTTTCCTTTTCTCAAATTCTTTCACAATCAGTAACCCTTATGTCTTAGTGGCTTTATTGCCTTGGCTGCTTGCACAATTAATAAAGAGTTGCATAAACTTTAAAGATTTCCTTAATAAACTTTTGCATCAACCTCATATGTATTGTTTAATTCTAATTTAATGTTTTTTAAGAACTTTCTGAAGTTATTAAGAAAACAGTTAATTTATACCTAAACGTTTTGAACAAATAAGCAAGATACAGAATCTGACTTGAGAACATTTAAAGGCATCTCACTATTCTCTACTCAAAAACAACAATAGCATAATTTTGTTATTAGGCATCAGCAGAAACATTCATTCTGTGAGTGAATGAAACCTGAAAACATTTTTGTTATTTCTAGCTTTCCCATATGCCAACAGGCAGATTTTGTATCTCATTACATTCTAAAATAACCACTTACTCAGTGGGTTTTCATTTGGGTATGTTTAGACAATAGCATTCGTCTCTTGAACTACAGAAGTTTTAATATTAGATAAAGTAGAAGAGTTCAGAACATTTGGAGCTTATCTTTAATTATTTTAACTTTAAACATTTTATCTTTAATTATTTTTTTGAGTGAAATTCAAGAGAGATAAAATTTTAGTACACCAACAATTTTTTTTTTAATACTATTGTTCAGGTAGGGTGTTACTGAATGAAGTTGTTATAAGTACATAAAGGGAGGGGGTAAGAAGTGTATATTATGAGGATATGTAGAATAGATAACAATTGACACTAGAGGTTATGACTGTAATGGTTGGGGAAGCATCCTCCTTGCAGTCTGTTCCACAAATTGACAGTTTTGAGGAAGAAGCTGTCTGAATGGAACTTCCTCCTCACCAAAGGGAAAGAGAATGAGTTGATGCCATGTACATAGCATAGCATAGCACATCCTTTCTGTGAAGTACTCTCTATGACATGGCATCAAATACAAAAATTAACTGATCACTTTTCATTTTCACTTAAAAAGTGTTCTTGTGCACAATATCTTTGAAGTATAAACAAAAAAGAAAAATCAAGAGTATTATACGATACAAATCCTATATCATTCCAACAAATAACTGAAAGTAGATTTAACACCCGCAAAATCGGATCAAAACGACTAAAAACAGATTTCGTAATAAGGTGTATGTGAAATTAATTTTCTGACCAATGAAAGGAGGCGATTTGCTAAACTAAAAAAAAAGATAACGATCCAGTGTGAAAAAAAGTCAGCCATAAATAGAGAGACTCAAGTCAATCACCAGTCAGAAGGGCGCAGAGATCATAGATGACAAAAGACTGACAGTCAGGTCCGTCACTGACTCAACCCGACACTAAGAGCAGAAAGTGGGGTAGGAAAGGAAAACAACAACAACAAATTTACAACTGACTTCAAAACAATTCAACCTGATAAGTACATTTTATACTAATACACACAAGGCCCAAGAGCTACTCAAAGTAGAGTGTTATTGTGTAGTGTTGTATGAACATAAGAAAAAGCAAGAAGTTCATGGGGTTATGCAGGAAAGATAATGTTTAACTCTTAACTTGAAGAGGTCAAGATTGCAGTGATTGGGAAAACATCCTGCTGGCAGTCTGTTCCACAAAGCAGCAGTTTTCCTTAATATGAAAACAAAGTTAATATTACCTGAATTTTCTTTGTTTATCATTGCCCATAAAAGACTGTATTGTTGCTGTTATTATTAACAAAACAAGAATAAGATAATAAGTTTGATGCAAAAGATTCCAACACAATGTTAAATTTTAAAAAGGGACTTTGAAGTTTACTCAAATCTTCTCCAATAATTCAACTGTAGTGTATCATTTACAGGCTTTAAAAAACATTCAGAATCT
>OZ010582.1:46395931-46518431 GCA_963932145.1 Acanthosepion lycidas
ATATATATGTATATATATATATGTATGCATGTGTATATATATATATATATGTATATATATATATATATGTATGCATGTGTATATATGTATATATATATATATATGTATGCATGTGTATATATATATATGTATATATATATATATGTATGCATGTGTATATATATATATGTATATATATATATATATGTATATATATATATATATATATATACATACATATGTATGTATATATATTTATATATGTATATATATATATATACATACATATGTATGTCTGTATATATATATGTATATATATATACACATACATATGTATGTATGAATATATATATATGTATATGTACATATATATGTACATATGTGTATATACATATATATATATATACATATGTGTATATACATATGCATATGTGTATATACATATACATATGTGTATATACATATATATATATATACATATGTGTATATACATATACATATGTGTATATACATATATAAATACATATACATATGCATATATATTTATACACACACATATATGCATATATATATATATTTATACACACACATATATGCATATATATATATATATTTATACATATACATATATACATATGTATACACACGTGTATATACATACATACATACATATATATGTATACATGTGTATATACATACATATATATATATGTATACATGTGTATATACATACATATATATATATGTATACATGTGTATATACATACATATATATATATATGTATACATGTGTATATACATACATACATATATATGTATACATGTGTATATACATACATACATACATATATATGTATACATGTGTATATACATACATTCATACATATATCTATACATGTGTATATACATACATTCATACATATATCTATACATGTGTATATACATACATTCATACATATATCTATACATGTGTATATACATACATTCATACATATATCTATACATGTGTATATACATACATATATATGTATACATGTGTATATACATACATACATACATATATATGTATACATGTGTATATACATACATACATACATATATATGTATACATGTGTATATACATACATACATACATATATATGTATACATGTGTATATACATACATACATACATATATATGTATACATGTGTATATACATATGCATACATGTGTATATACATACATGTATATATATATATATATATGTATACATGTGTATATACATATATATATACATGTGTATATACATATATATATGTATACATGTGTATATATATATGTATACATGTGTATATATATATGTATACATACATACATATATATATATATATATATATATATGCACACACATGTCCTCAAGGACACATGGCACAGTGGATAAAGGCATTAGTTAAATCCAATGACAGGACCCAAAGAGAGTGAATTCTATACCTGGTTAAGGCGGTAGAGAACTGTGTGAGGGTAATTAACAGGAGATAACTGATATCCATTAGACATGGCACGTGGAACTAGAACAGTCTACCCCAGCAAACAAAATAAAGGGTCCAGTTTGACATTCCAACCACCTGAAAAAGGCAGGAGCGTACAACGGCTGAAATGTTGTGATAAATATGGCAACAAAGATGAGGACATTAGTCCAAATAACTTAAATAGTGTACATAATACCTCATCTCAGAAATATAGATGAATCTGTATTCTATAGCATAAAGGTCACTGGATTATATTGTAATCCTAATATTGGTATAAAATGTTCCATATCCTATAAAAGATTTATAATATAATTAATTATATATTGCAATTAAACTTTTGAAATCATTAAGTTTGTTTTTAATGAACACAGAAAATGGTTATTTTTCCAAATGGTAAAAATAGTTCCAATCTGTGTTGCCAGATTAGATTACTTTTGAAAACATAGTGCAACTAAATTTTGAATTTTTTTTTGACTTCTTATTTTTTAGACTACATTTAAAATAAGTAATGTTTACATGGGTTATTAAAAAAAAATCAATTCAAAATTTATCAGATCCTAATCTGGCAATCCTTTTTCAGATATTAAAATTTTGTATTTTTATTAGTTTAAAACAAGACATTGCCAAGTTAAATGGAACAAATAAATTTATAAATATATAATTTTGATTAGTCGACCAGGAACATTTTAAGTTACTATGACTAACTGGGGCATGCAATTAGATCACAAACAACTTGTCCAGCCCCTGACAATTATTATAATTTAAAAATATCAAAGTATTAGTTTAGCTGCCTTATTGGCTTCTAAAACATTTAAAAAATAATTGAGATGTTTCACTCTTACAAATTAAGTTTAAATATGCTTATGTTTTTACTATATTAATATGCAGTTTGAAACATTCTGTTTATATAATCCTTAAACCTAGATAGTCTGAGGTAAATACAAGCTGAGATATGAATTTAAAAATATAGTTTTCGATATTTCAACTTGTGACACTGTCGTTAAAGTATTTGGTCACCAAACCATATAATGACCAAGATAAATATAGTGTCAGTGTTTAGATACTTAAAAATTTTAGTTGTTCAAATTTAAAATATTATACACTGCAAAAAAGTAGTTTTTTTATCATTTTCTTATTTCGGTTGAAGAATATTCAAAATGAAAATATTAAAAGGGTAGAATTTTCAAGATCTTTACTGATAATACAAATAGAGTAATTTTAAAATGGAGTAATTCTAATAAAGAATATTACTGGTAACTTAACTTTCAAGGAAACTCTGGTGAGCAATATTAAATGCAACTGGTATTCATTATATTCAGAACAATTTTTCAAGTAGAAAATCTTTAATTTGTTAGTTTTCTGCTTCACATTTGACAAAAAAATTACTAAATATAATAACCAATAAAAATTCAATATAAATTTTTGTTGAAATGTCTACTGTTACTATCCCATTTTAAAAGCCAATTTTATATAATTTTTTGTGTATATGTTTTATGAGATTATAGCACCTTTTTTTATACACTGGATGAATTCTGTGCTAATCTAAACCCAGTGCTTTTCTACATTTCACATTTCTGGACTTTCATTTATTTAATTTGCAATAATTCTAGTGTTGGTACTTTCATTTTTTAACCATAACTTTTGGTCATCGTTATTATCTTGCTTCTACATTTGATATCATCACCATTTCTGTCTTCTAATGCAAGTATTAATTTTTTTTAAGCAAGTGCGCATCTTTAAAACTCTTGTTTTCTGCTAGATTCTGCTACCTTTTCGTGTTCATCTTTTTTTCTTTCCTTCTTTTGTTGATTAGTTTTAGCTCTTGACTTCCAGTTTTGATGTCTAATTTTCTCTTTTTCATCAGTTATAATGTTGATTTGGAGTATTTTCTCAATTTACTTTACCAAATTTCTCTCCTGCTTCTCTAAACAAAACCAAGAATTTGTTCTTGATTTCTACCTTAAATTCAGAGATGTTCTCTTTGAATTTATGAAGACATTTTTTTCTTTTTGAAAATCATTTAATTTCTCTTAATTTCACAGTCAAATTTAACTTTACAATCTCCTATTCTAAATTGAAGTGCCAAAAAATCAGGGACAGTGAATGGTTTTGCCTTCCCCACTTGAAGAAATGGCTTTGTCTGGATGATGCATATGTGACATAATAGGTAAAGAGGTAATGTAGCTGTAGCAATGCAGTGTAGTTGTGACAGCCATGGACAGAGTTTAACACCATGATTATTGGAACCAGAAAGACAAGGTTCTCTGTGGTAGTAATTGCTTGATTTTTTTTCTCAGGCAACACTAACAAAAGGTAAATCAGGAAAATGTAAATTCCACATATTATTTGTGTATGAAAACTTCAGGTACTCACAGATGATGCAAGAATGACAACTGACAAGGATAGTAACCACCAAACTGTATTCCATTGAGTTTCATAGTCACTGACCAACATGAGCAGTGGCAGCTCATGTATAGGCACTGCAGAACTGAACTGCAACACTCCCTATTTTTTTTTTTATTCAATACTATTGATAACATTCAATATGAGTCTTGTTTTCTTTATACATTATATAATCCTTAAGCTTAATATCAGTAGCCATTCCCTTGTTCATGAAAAATTACAAAAATCCATGTATGAAACTGTATGCTTCACAGTTCCAGTAATGCAGTGTTTGACTGTTGTGCACATGCCTGAGGAAAAATGCTAAACACTGGATAGAGAGAGCACTGTTGCTCATGCAGTGACAACTGTTGTCAGAGTGTAAGATAGTGTTTATTTTTGATTCAGTGTGTGTCTTGCTTAAAAACCATGTACCATATTCTTGAATGTAATAAACTGTAGATGACTATCATGCTTCTAGCTATTTTATTTAATTTGATGCCATTTTTTTCTAGTTATTTTATTGTATAGAACACTTTAATAAATTATCCATGACCTCCTTGAATCCCCAAGAAATAAAATCTGTGAAACTAAGTGAACTTCAACAGCTTCAGTTTTCACAGTTGTCTCTCCATGAGAAAGTTACAGATAAGAAAAGAAAATTAACCTTTTCACTCAAAGTAAAACAAGAATGGATTTCATTTTAAATGAATGGATCAAACTTGAACTGTAATAATTTATAAGTAAAAAATCTTTTTTTCTTTTATGATTTTATCAAATTTATGTATAAATTTTATTTTTATCTGTTCATTTCATTTTACACAATATTAAACTAATTTTAGCCACAAGCTGCCACTGACCAAGTGTATCTTTATTAGCGCCAAAACCTCAGTCACTGCGTTTTACCTGGGTGAGAGTACATCATCTTGGACAATAAAAGACTGGTGCCATCTCACCTGTTTTGTCAAGTTTGTAGGTATAGAAGACAAAATATGGCTATAGATCCTACCTATCAGCAGTTGTGCAGCTGCTGATGGTTCTGTAATGGCCTGGAATTCACAAGGACCACTGGAATTTTTCTTGAAAAGTATGATATAAACAACTTCCTCACCATCACTACAAGCATAAGTAATACAAAAATGCTTCCAAGAATATTTGGCTGAGTTTCAGTTTCTCCAAAGCCCTCGCCTAACACACACACACACATTTAAAATTCATTAAGTATGTATAAAATTTTAAAATCAAAACACTTTTGTTCAAACTGTCTAACTTCATACAATTTTTATTGTTAATCATTTAACCCAAAGCAAGGTAATAAAGGCCATTAGGATGTAAGTGGGTACTGAGAGTCAAAGAAATTAAGAAAGGACAATAAAAGAACATGATTCAAGGAGACATGACAACAATTGACATTACATTAAAATTTTTAAAGATTGTAGTTGACAAAAATGTAGGAAGTCAGAAAAGGGTTCCACAAGTGAGAAGTGTGAGAAGAAACTATTAGCCTACAATTTATGGTTACAACTAGCAATTTCAACAGTGAAATTATGAGACCTAACTTCCAATCTTGTACTGAGCTTAAATTCATGAAGTCAAGGTACCAATGAGGAAAGCTCATCAGAACAAATATCGCAAAAACATTTATAGAAGAGCCAAAGGGAAGCTATGTTATGGTGATGGGAAAGTGACTGAAGCCGAGTTGATGCAGCCATATTCACTCCACAGATGAATAGTAGACTTATAAATGTGCAAGATAGACACTTTTTCTCGTTAGAATCTAACAGAACATAGTGAACCAACTTTTCTAACAGCAGACTTAGAAATTGATTTGACATAATCATTCCAATGCATATCAGTGGAAAACATGTGACCAAAATGGAACACTGAGTTGCTCTCCTGGAGGTTAACATCAGCCATGCTGATCAAAGGCAAAAAAAGGTTAAGATATTTAATAGAAAACAGTTTCATTTTAGAGGCATTAAAATTGTTGCCTCAGTTCAAATAGATCTGATCATTTCTGACGTCTTTTGCTTCATGCCTCTGTGATTTATTTCCACTGTAATAGCTGAAAGAAATTTATTGAGGTCATAATCTTATTAAATTCCGTGCAGCTATGCACAATAAGCACAATTCAGTTACAGACAGCTCTGGAACATGCCTGAATAGATATACCCACACAACCACTTCAGCACCTCATTAACCTTACACCATGTCACATAGCCTCCTTTATTTAGGAGAAATAATCAAGCTACAGATGAATAAATAGTTGTCTATTTTTTTTTTTTGTCTTTTTTTTTTCACACCTCACTTTACGAGTCATTTCTTATATTTGTTAATGATCGTTAGATCTTTATAATTACTGATAAAGTCAACACTGCTAAAGTAAATTTCATTTTTTGTCTTTTCATTTGGAGATTTTCCAAGTTCACTGACAGATTTTTCACTTTTGAAAAATTGTATTCATAATTATGATTTTGTATCTGAAAAGTTGACTAACATTTTATGGTTTTCATTCCTCTTTCCTGTGCTAAATCCTCTATCTTTTCTTTTCCATATTTTTCATTGAATTTGCTCATCAAAATGATGTCCTTTGTCTATAACCTTACTTATGTTATCATATGAGATGGTGTTGAAGTTTTAGCATGATTCACTTCCCAAATAGATTGTTTTGGGGTTTGTTTTTTTTTAATTCAGTCTTGGTTAATCAGAGAACATTTCTGAACCCTTTTATAAAACCTTTCAATTTCTTCATTGAAACTTTTTGAAATTGTTGTATAGAGTTGAGGTATGCATCTTTTTTTTCTTTTTTTTTTATACAATCAAACTGCAATCCAAGCTATTCTTTCTAACATATTGTCAATTTCTTTGTTGCCCACAATGTTATTAATTAAAAATTCTACACCGCTAATTTGTTATTCTCTTTTTATTTTATTTATTGTTTGGTGATTTTATTCAGTTTCATCAGCTGGTCTAGTTTGTGATTTTCAGCTTGCTTCCTACTTTACAAGAAAATAACACCTTAGCAACAGTCACATTACTATTGAACATTTATAAACTATTCCCAATAGTGCTTACAAATAAACACTGCAGATAAAAATCAGATATGTGGATAGATAAGTTTCAGGAGTGGTCATTCAACAATATATCATCTATAAAAAGTAAATGGAATGGAAAAAATATAACAAACCCAATTATTTAACCCATTTTGACTATAAAAAAAAAAGCATCTCAGTAGTTCACTATGAAAGGTGAGCATTATTGGAAATTTGTTGAAAATATATACATTGATAATACTTTAATAATTTGACAAGATAAAGATTACATAAAAAACAAAGCAATATGATTTACCCTTAATTATGTATGACATGCCTTGAAAGTATCTTCTGAAACAGAAAGGAATAAGAGTAAACATAAACAGAGTATTTGAGCTTATCTAGTATTTGCTAAGGACATTGTACTAATATCAGAATCAGTGGATTAGTTACAATAAATGTTAAATAATCTAAATAGAAAAAGTCTTCTTAATGTAGTTTTAAAATGAACAGAAATAAAGCAAAAATTATGATTAATTGTAACAATTTGAAAAAGGTCATAAAAATAGAGAATGAAGATCTGGAAGAGATCCAGGAATGCAACTACTTATGACATAATAAAATCAGAAAAAAAACATGAAAATGGAATAGAATAATGTATAATAATTGGTTGGAGAGCACTTAGTAAAAATACAGACATAATGAAATGAACTTTGCAAATATGCTTAAAAAACAAAGTGTATATATATAATGCCACCTTTGACACATGTATGGGAGATATGCAAATTAATGAATTAACTTGAAAACAAAAGCAAAATTGCACAGAGACCAATAGAAAAACAATGCTTAGAATTTTAAGAGATGGAAAGAAGTCAACGTAGATTTGAGAATGGACAAAGTTAAGAAGAGATATAAAAGTAGTTAAGTAACAAAAATGGAAGTGTGCAAGACAAGATATGCAGCAATAAGAACAAATAGAGCAAAAGGTTGGTTCAATAATAATCAATGGATTAAAAAAACAAGACCAGACAGAAAATGAACAGATGAGGGAAAATCTGTGGATAAAGGCGTTGGTTAGATCCAGTGACAAGATCCAAAGAGTGTAAGTTCAATACCCGGTTAAGACAGTGGAGAACTTTCAGAGGGAAATTAACAGGAGATAACTGATAACTGACATCCATCAAACATGGTACGTGGAACTAGAACAGTCTACTCCAGTGGGCAAAATAAAGGGTTCAGTTCGACATTCCAATCACCTGAAGAAGGCCGGAGCGTACAACAGTTGAAACGTTGTGATAAATATGGCGACAAAGATGAGGACAATAGTCTGAATAATGCACATAATACCTCATCTCAGAAATATAGACAGACTATGAGGGAAAATATTTACAAGACATGTCAGAGATTAGCACAGTGGCAGTCCTCATAGATGATGATGAGTGAGTGAGAGAGAGAGATAACGCAAATTTCATTAGTTACAGCAGCACCTACAAACCAAGTACAATATGGATTTTGGGTCAATCTTTAACCTTTATGCCTGCAAAAAACATTATGACAAAAAGTCGATTTTCCCCTTGATACCATGATTACTTTGACCACCTTCACTCTTTGGCAATGTTTATTGTTTTAAAAAGTGATGATTAGAATTTTAATAAAATCTAAACATAATGAAAGTGAAATTTATACATTTTCTTTGTTCTGGAGAATTAACAAATAAATAACAAACACTATTAGATTATTTATTTACCCTATTTATATTGTTTAGTGGAATAGTTGGCAAAACATTGGCAAATTGACAATTAATTCAAACTTTATAAAATGGTAGATAAGGATTTCCTTATATTTGGTTCACATACTTTAATAATTTAGTAAATGATTATAAATTTATGAATAAAAAGTTTTTTTCATATTTATTTCTTTACAAAATTGGTAAATTATAAATATTGCATTTAATTAGTTTTAATACAATTGTACTAGTTTTTAGAATGTAAATATAAAATTATTCTTGTAAATAAACAATCTAATAAATATTAGGTTGGTGCAAAAATAATGTCGTTTTTTGACTATTTTTTAAACTAATAGTGTTTAATTTTTTGTTTTAAATTCTCAAGAACAAAAAATGTATGAATTCACTTTCATCATGTTTGGTTTTATTACAATTCTAATTATCACTTTTTAACACAATAAACATTGCGAGGAGTAATAGTTAAAATAATAGTGGTGTCAAGAGAAAAACCATCCTTTTGACATGCCATTTTTTTGTGGGCACAAAGGTTAAAGATTACAGATTTTTGCTACTAGCCTTTATAAGTAATAATCTTCCTAAGATTGCTGCATCCATACGCAAGAGGACTACACTGAAGAAGTCTGTGAAAAATGTATTTAAAATTTAACCATGAAAAAATTACTTTCAAACATTTTGGTAGTGCCTTATATATAAAAAAGTTCTCTTTCAAGCATGTTGCTGATTAAATTTCTAGCATATATTTATTGCTATAGTTTTAATTAAAACAATTTGGTGACAAAGGAGAAAAACCAAGCCTTACCTCAAAAATAATGTTGTGTTACCTGTGCTATCTATTAAAAAAGAAAATCAGAATCAAGATCGGTGTGACTTTAGTACACCTCGAAATATGGTAATTGTTTGCACTTCCCTACCAGCTTCAATCAAACTCAACCTTTTTTATCACACTAAAAGAATGGTACTTTGGATGATGGGGATTTCTTGGA
This sequence comes from Acanthosepion lycidas, assembly GCA_963932145.1. NCBI lineage: Eukaryota > Metazoa > Mollusca > Cephalopoda > Sepiida > Sepiidae > Acanthosepion > Acanthosepion lycidas. The sequence goes on from OZ010582.1 coordinate 46,405,564, forward strand.
TTTTGTTGAGGGGTGGTGAAGAAGGTAGTTGTGTGTTGTGAGCTTTGGATACAGATTTCTGATTTACACCCCCACGTTTTTGACTTGTGAGACCAATTTATACACTTTGGAATTACAATCCCAGATTTTTTTATTTCCAGTTCTTAGCCTTCCATTACTATTTTCTTACAAGCAATAAAAAAAGACATGTTGAAACAAAAAGAGGTAAAAAAAAAAAAAGAAAAGAAAAGAAAGACAATAAATAACATTACTGTCAAGTAGTAATATCAAAATACTATTAACAAAAAAGAAACTAGCTTATTGGCCCACTCTCATCAGATCCCAACAATCAAGGATGAGAAATGTGCACAGCAACTAAAAATGAAAACCAAATGTTATATAAAATATACAGGGTATTAAACTATTTAACATGTTCAAAAATGCTCCCCTTTATGTTCAATACAATGCTGAATCCTAGCAGTAACTATTTGACAGATTTTTACATTAGTTGATTTAAAAAAAAAAAAAAAAAAAAATTATATATATATTCAGGAATTGTTTTCGGTTTGAGCCTGTAAACAAGATCTTTCAGTTCAGCCCACGAAAAAGTCTAGGGATGTTAGGTCTGGTGATCGTGATGACAACTCAATTGTTCCACACTGTCTTATTCATCTCCACTCAAAAAAAAAAAAAAAAAAAAAGGATATTACTTTTTTGACACCCTGTATAACAATTATAGGTTAATTACATTTAAGCCTGACAACCACCCTTTCTGTTAATTTTTCTTCTTGTTTTAATATTTCCATTTTTTATCACTTTAATTTTGTACTACTGAAAAAATAAATATTCTTATAATTTGTTCATTTACTTTTGTGATTTTTTTTTTTTTTTTTCACTATACACTAAGTAAATACATTTAAAGTCTAACCCAATATAAAATCTTGTATATTTTTGAAGCATTTATTGATTTCCTAAATATGAACTCCACGGTCTAAAATTTAAAAAGTAAAATACAACCATATAACTAAATTCTTTTAGCAGTTTTCACCCTATCCAATTCATGAAAGTTGGTAAGAATTTTTCATTTAAAAAAAAAAAAAAAAAAAAAAAAAAAAAAAAAAAAAAAAAAAAAAAAGTATATATATAATGTATGCTAAAAAGACTAATACTTTTATTTATTTGTATGTAAACTGTAAACACTAAATGAATCCATAAGATTTATATTTTGCAAAGTGCCATGTAATATCGGGACATTGGAGATGCTCTTTCCACAAGTTCCTTTTCTTTATTTTTATCTATGAATTAACATGATCTGTTTGGGAAGATAACAGAGTGGTTGCCCATTGCCTACTCTATGGTTTTGAATTCAGAGTTGTCTGTCTCTGAGATTGGCTACCACTGCAGTCAGTTACTGCTATTTTTATCTCATTACCTGAGAGAGAAAAGGGGGAATCATGTCTTGGGTCTTTCCAAAAAGGTATTTGTGCAAAAATAGAGATTTGAACTTGCCTTGCCAATTCCATACATCTAGCCTATTGGTACTTTACCTAAAACTGAAAAATATACTTGAAAATTTATTCTGCTCTCTAAATCTAATAAACGTCAAATTAATAATTTTTTTCCTCTTTATTTGAACTGCAGGTTTCCACATACACATGCCAATTACAAACATTATCAACAATAAAAAATTCATTAATTTTTATTTCTTAACACTTTTTTTATATTCAAATTTAAGAGAACAAAAGTATTTTTGACATGCAAATTATTTCCTAAAAAAAGAAAAAAAAAAAGTAAGATATGATTAATATAAACTTGGTATTTTTTAATATTTTTTATGAATTTAAAAAGCAGATACTTTAACAACCCCCCCCCCCAAAAAAAATGCAAGAATATTACTGGGTAATTTGCTTTTTAAGGCCCACGATAAGTATCTAATAAAAATTTCTGGAATAAGTTCAGTGTTTGACTTTATTTTGAAAAGATGTGCACTTAGAAAAGTTTTTAAAATTAAGTTATGACTGCAATGCATTTTTTGTGACTCGTCAAAGTATGTTGATTTCCAATATTTCATGAATTATTTTGGAGAAATATGGATTCTCATCTATGTTTTTGTCGCAACAATTTTGTCTTCATCAGACGTACATTGTATCCAATAATTCCGTAAATCTTATCTGCTGAAAAATGGCTGATTAAGAACGTTTATATACTTATATTGGGGTAAATAGGGTTTAAGTAGCTTTATTCAACATGGCGTCTCTTGTTTACACCGAGACGAAGGGAAACAACTACTATCGAACTAAAAATAGAAAAAAAAAAAAAATGCATTCTATAATAAAATAATAGAAATTAAACTCAAATTTTTATAAATTTCAGATTATATTTGGAAGTATGAACAAATAGGTTTCTAGAGTCCAAAAAGGCTTTTTTGTAAACTTACAGATGTTTAAATATAAAATACTTATAACAAGCAATTTACTAAGGACTTGAAACTTCACTGGGTGTCCTTTAGTCTTTTAAATCTGAATAAAATCCTTAACCAGCAAGATATATTAATCATTAAATTAGAAAATACTATTCTAAAACTATTTGTAGGGAATACATCCATACAAATGCAAAAGAGGTTCCAAATTGCATGCAGACATCTGTTAAAACCAGTTACATCAGCAGTGGAATTGCTTGGCATGTTCAGATATGGGCTTCTCTGCAACTTGTATAGATCTGGGTTCCTGTCAAAAGCAATGGAAAAACCACCTTTCCTTTCTCTGCCCATTATCTCTTTAGTGGTTGGGAGAGCTATCGGTTAGGCATTTTCCCCAACCTCAATACACCTTTACTGTAGTATCAAACAATATTTTTTGACATGCAGTGCTAAGCAACAGAAATAATGGAACCATAGCTGTAGTCTTGACAGTAAATATGTACCCATAATATGCAGAGGTTCCTTCTCCTAGATCAGTGTAAATTTTTTTTTTTTTTTTTTTTTTGTTAAAGAAATTTTATAAGTCTCCTACATATCCTCATAATCTGCACTACCTCCTCTTATATTAAGTTGGTGCAAAAATAATTTCGTTTTCTCACATAGTAACATATGTTAGAAAACGAAATTATTTTTGCACCAACCTAATAATATTCATACAAAGAGCCTCATTCAGTAACTATCTCGAGAGGCTCTTGGGGTTTGTACTGAATGAACATTTAGAAAAAAAATATTGGTATGATGCAAAGTTGATCATAAACCTAGCTTATTAAATTTTAAAACTCAGTTGAAGGATAAAGAGCCTTAATTCCTTGCAGGACTTGATAATTTTATAATACATCTCTGCAATCGAGAAAATGAGCACTAAGCATATAATCATAAAACCAATTATTAGACAAGCTCCAACACCAGAACCCTTTTGTAATCAATAGCAAATTACTGTTCTGAAAAATAGTCAACCTAACCAACTTCCTAAAAATGTGACCAAAATTTTTTTCTTTTTAAAGGGCTTTTTGGTCAGAGAAACTTTTTGGTACTCCCTTGTGCAACAGTTACCTACTACTGGTTTATCTCAGTAAGACTTAATTGCTGAGGAATCCCAGCCCAGTAGTGAGAAAAAGAGAAAGCCTAGTTTACACATTAAAAACTAGACTGCTTGGACATGATAATAATTATTTATACTTATTGAATCAATCAGCACTATTTAAAACTGACTGGTCTGGTCATAAATGGAGGAGGGTGCAGATTAACATTTATAAAGGCTCTCCTTAAACTATAGTGTTTATGAGAATAAATAAAGAAAAAGAAATAAAATAAATTTAGAAAGTGAGTCATGTTCATAATATAAATTCAAAATGTCAAACCAATACCTGATTTTTACAGTTATTTGTACTTCATTATTTACTAATGCCAATTTTCAAAACTGCTTACATTATTGATAATATATATTGTGTGTGTGTATTTAAAAAAAAAAAACAAAAAAAAAAAAAAAACACCACAACTCATGGATCATTCAAGCAGTACCAATCTTGAGCAGGTGACAACAGTAATCAACTGATGACTATCTTAACCATGGAGTTAATGACAACCTTGTATCAACGACTGCTTGAAGGGAGAGAAAAAAAAAAAAAAAAAAAAAAACAAGACGACATCCTAGTATTATTGTTTGTTGAAATATTTTAACAACTAGGGAACTAATCATCACCAGATGTGACTTAAACTCAAAATAATACAAACTAATCCAGCCAAGCCCAAACCAACTGGTAACTCATCAAGTGAGTGAGCGTGGTTACATGCGTACCAGACAAATTATTTTTTTTAATATCAAAGCAACAGAATTATCTATAATTTAGATATTTTTCCAATTTAGATTTCAAACAAAATATTAAACTTGCTCAGAAGAATAAAAAACTAACAGTGAATAATTCCAAACATTAAAAACCAAGTTAAATTTATCCTGTATTCAAATAGCAAGACAGTAGCAGAATACACTGTAACAACTTCATGCAACAAATACCTATAATTTTTTTCATGGGAAATTATAATCCACAATCCCTTAGCAAAAACAATTTGGAAATAGAGAATACCATTACAATTCATTCAGTGATTATTGAACCTACTGATGAATTTAGTGAAGATATTTATAGAATATAGTTTCACCGAGATACAGAACCAGACTAAAAAGGAAGATTCCTATGTGATTCTAAAAAGTTGGCCATCATCCTCCTGCTCATCAATACAAAAATATATACAATTATTATAACAAAGGCTGAGTTAACCTAACAAAGTCAAAATGAGAATTCAAACAGGTCAGTACTTGGCTTCCATATACCATTCCATTATTCTGCTAATCTTTCTCCAAAATTTGAGAACCCATTAGATTCAGTGATGGCAATTTTCTTTCAATTATTCAGATCTGATTCAGTCTACTAAAAAGTTAAAATTTCATAATTCTAAATGATAAATCTTAGATTTAACATAAGATGAGGAAAAGAGATGGAGACAAAACAAAAAAAAACTCTTTAATTAGGTCTTTGACATAAGTTGCAATGTTGACTTGAATTTTTTTTTTTTTGTCTATTAGTCTGTAAGAATCAAAATTAGGTACCTCCACTTTTTCGGCATAAATTATCGATACCTAAGTTTAAAATGCATTTTTTAAAATGAAAAAATATGCTTGAATATTTCATTTTAGTTTTACTTGAAAGTTGAATCATTAAATTTATTATTTCCATTAAGTAAACAATTCTGGTATATTTCAGATAGAAACTATATACATTGGAATGTCAAATTTAATTTTAAATTTTTAAATTTTCAAAAAACCCGCCATTTTCTTAATTTTAAGAAATTTGTAAACAAACACAAATTTATCGATTTTAAAAATATTTAAAAAAATTTCTGACACGTCATTTTAGTAAAATTAGAAAATTTAATGTTAAATTAATCTGATTTAAAAAAAATATTACTTAATTATAGCATAAAAAAGAAATATACAACGAATTATTAACGATTGGTACCGTAATTTTGATCCGATACTTGATCCACGTGTTGATTGACAAGTGATGACAGCTACGACGGATGACCATAAATGAAAATTACTAGAAATCTGAGTGAACCCTTTTATTTTTAGTTTTACTGTTATGTCTATTTATTAGAATAAAGGGACAAAACTCTTTTTATAATAATGGCAATTTCAGTCTACCGTACATGGAAATAAGGAATGTATTAAGTAGAAAAATACAACATAAAAAATTATTTGAAAAAAAAGTGGAATCACTAAATTTATTAAACTTGGCAATTTTGAACTCGTAAATTTTGTTTCTACTTAATTACTAATTATCAAAAGGAAATAAGCTAATACAGAGTTTTGCACGATTTTTAAACTATTATAAATTATTATAATCAAAATGTAAAACAAATAAAAAATTCTTGTAAAATTTAATTATTCATCAGAAAAAATTTATTTCTTCAGGCAATAATGACCTTAATATTACTTATTTACAAAAGCAATTAAAAGCTTTTCTAATTAAGTAATATCATAGTTTTATTGGATTCATTATTTTTCTATTCAAAGCTCATTTTACAAAAGTTGGAACAAATTAGAAAAAAAAAAGTAGGTGATTTACCATCTCCAATGACTCTTACTTTAAACAAAAAAAAATTGTAAGGAAATAAAAAGAATTGAAAAAAATTTCGGGAAAATAAGTAAGTGGGGTGTAACATATTAAAAAAAAAAAAAATATTTTTTACTAAAATTTACTAAAAAGAAATATTTCAAAAATAATTTCATTCATTCGTGAAATAAGTCCTGAAAATTTCATTAAAATCGGACAATTACTTTAATTTTACAAGAATTTCCAAATCAATGGGTTTTCAACGGGAAAAAAGCGCAAAAAAAAAAAAACAATGTTATTTTTACAGCACCGCGATGACGTAAAAAAAAAAGAAAACTTTAACCAAAATTTCGAACGTGTTAAAAAATATTAAAAAATATCAAAAAATAATTAAAATACACTTTGGTCTTTCATCTTAATAATAACAAGCGTTTTGACAATAAAAATTTATTTTCGGTAAGTTTGTGGCATTTGTTTATTACGCTATGCTGTTTTCCCGCGAAAAAGTGGAGGTACCTAATCAAAATGCTTTATTTCAAGAGTTCAAAAGAAACCTAACTGATTTCAAGTTAAAAAGATTGTCAGGTTTTTCTAAGGATGTTAAAAACTTAAAGAAACAACATTAATAAAAGAAACGGAGGGAATAAAAAGATTTTTTTTTTTAGTATGGCAGTGTTATATTATACTTATTGAAATTATTGAACAGATTTTCCATACATATTTTTTTTACTGTGGTAATATGCTTAAAAAAAGACAAAAAAAAAAAAACAAAAAAAAACAAACAAACTACTATAAATGCAGGGATATTACAAGTATGAAGAAACAGCACCGACACTCTGGAAGGAAAGCACTCATCAAATGCTAAAGCATTCCAAATTGGGTCGCATCTAATCTAGAGGAATAACCATAAAATTATACAAAGACGATGTCCAGCTTTAGTTAAAATTATATACTTATTTTCAAGCATGTAAAACTAATATTAACATAAAAAAGGTAAAGATTTTTTAAATAAATAAAAACAAATTACTGTTGCTATAAACTTATTTATTTTTCACCTATAAATTTGGTGTAGTTTTAATCTCAAACAGCTTATCTTAAGCCGTTTCAATAGTTCTAAGTTTCATTTGAAACAGAGTTGCAGTCATGTAGAATTTTTTTTTTTTTTTTAAAGATATCTTAACATACTGAGATCCTGCAAATTTGTTTGACTGAAAGAATTTAAGAACTTTACCAACAGAAACATTGCTTATATATGTAAATTAAAAAAAAAAAAAAAAAAAAAAATGACAGCATGTTAAATTGGCAATTATATGGAGCTAGAATGAAATATAGAGTAATTTAAAACAGGATTAGTTGAAAGTTATGTATACTTGTTTAAGATGATTCATTTGCAATATTAGAAAAGAAAATTGTTAGGCTAAATAAGTCAATATTTAATAATTTTAGAACTATGTGGCAAACAGAATCATTTCGTTAATTTCTGTACATTGAAGTTAAATTATATCTACATACAGGATGGAAAAATAAAGTCAAAACATTAAAAAATTTGAGAGAAAAAAAAAAGAAAAAGGAAAAATCAAATGCATGCAAAGGATTGAATGAACAAAGAAAAATTCAGAAAGTTAGGAATAATTTTTTTTTTTTTTTTATTCTCACCATGTATTTGTTGCCGAATTTTATTATTGGAAAATAATTAAAAAAAAAAAAAAAAAAAAAAAAAATGTTAATGATATCAATTTCCATGAAACATCAAGACAGAAATAAGAAATTGACACCAATGACGTCAGCCTAATGTATTAGGCCAAGAAGTAAACACCTACATAAACACACAGGCTAAAGTGGACACAACAAACAAGGAGAGAGAAAGTAGGCATTACAACATTAAGTAGCTAATTTAGATATTTCCCTATCCTGGAAATATTTATTCATCATGTTAATGTCATTTTGTATTAACAATTCTTAAAGTAAATAAAATATAAACAAATAAAAAGAAAAAAACATTGCAAAATTTAAATATGAAAATAAAGGCAATTGAGAATTTGAGTTTTTAAAACAAATTCAAGAGTTGCATTTGAAAAGGCAAGTAATGTGGTGGTGGGGCATACTAAATAAAAATAAAAAAAAAAAAACGTAAAAATCCCATGATTCAATCTTAAAAAATAGATATTTACATCCCAATATTAAAAAAAAAAAAAAAAAAAAAATCAGGATCAAAAGACAAAAACATTTTAGCGTTTTTTTTTTGTTTGTTTTTTTTTGTTTTTGTTTTTTACAAAATTGCAAAATAAGATTTACTCAGTTTGAATTTGTTAGAATAAATAAATGAAAAGTTTTTTTTTTCTCACTTAGATAACAGCCCCACCCAAACCAAGTACTTATTTTAGAATAAATTCAAAATGTTTGAATCCTAAGAAAAGAAAAAATACATGGCTTCAGAAAAATGGAAATCTTGCCATGCCAGGCATAAATTTTATACTTTCAAACCTTGCATTTTATTATGAAGCAAGACATTTTCTGAACGCGTTATCTCTTAAGTAGAATTCTGAGAATTTCACATCACTTTTGTAAAGCAAGCAGTTACTATTCCTTAAAGCAAGAGTAATGAATTTGTCCCACCAAAAACAAAAACCTATAACTAATTTTCATGGAAATTAGTGTGATGCCTGAAATCATCAATACAAACTACCATAATTCAAAACAGGCTGCAAGATGAATTCAAAACATTTACCTACAAAAAAACTTTTGTGAATTTTTGTGCTATAAAAAAAAAAAAAAAAAAGCATTCAAGTACGATCTCGGCTGGGTTAGATATACTAAAATAACTGGTATAATAAAAATATTAAAAGGATTTGTTTTTATACAAACTAACCCAATAATAATAATAATAATAATTATAATAAAAAAAAAAAAAAAAAAAAAAAAAAAATTTAAAAAAAAGTTGCTAAAATTTGTATGAATGATATTTACCAATATTCCATTCATCCTAATGTTAGTTTAATCTTTGGAATATGATTTTTAATTTGCTAAATTTTTAAATTGAGTTGGTATGATGACAAAAAAACAGAAGAACTGGCAGGCTGAAGGTGTGTGGGGAGAGAGGGAAAAAGAAAGTGCCAGGCAGTGTTATAACAACTTGAATTGAGGATTATATGGAGAATAAAAAAAAAAATTGAAAATATTCATGAAATCTAAGTGATCCTAACAAATTTCCTTCTAAATGAAAGAAATAAGGCAACTAAAATAAGGTATAGTGTCATAGTAACTATTTATTTGTTCTGGAACTTTTTTTTTTCTTTTCAAATAAATAGATTTCAGACTATGCAAGTTGCTTTTTGCTCACTGAGTTTTTAAAATAGATTTCTCAAAAGTAAATGAAAAATAAAATTTTAAATAGAAGAAAAAGTAGGAAACAATACACACATTGAGATTATATATATATATATATATATATATATATATATATATATATATATATATATATATAAAATGGAGTTAGGAAGAAACACTCAAACAAAATATTTTCCAGATCTCTTCAGAAATCCAAACCAGGGAACATCAAAACAATTGCATGTGACACAATGCCAAGATTGTTACAATTACAATATTCAGCATTCATTGCCAGAAACCAGTCATCTAATAGAGATTATTTCTTTGTTGTTTTTTTTTTTTTTTTTTTTTTTTTTTGTTTTGTTAATTCCACATGTGCAGAGGTTTGTGCATGTTATGAACATTTACATTAGTTGGTGGTTGGGATGTCGCATAATGAGGATGCTGTTGCTGCTGCTGAAATATCCATAGCAAATGGGCATTTTTTTTTTTTTTTTTTTTTTTTTTTATTATTGCAGTAGTTGTTTAATCTCATCTGTTTCTGCACATTCACTGATTAATCGCCCATCTGGAGCTTTGAGATTTTTATCCGCACCCTAAAAGAGAGAGAGAGAGGGAGAGAGAATGGTTTGTGGGAGGAAAAAAAAAAAAAAAAAAAAAAAAAAAAAAAATAGTAGATAAGCTCATTTCTGAAGATCTAAAATAAATAATCTTTTTCTTAATCTAAGAATTAACTGGCTGGGTGCAAGTAACAAATTTTAATTTTTAACAAGCGTTCAATGTTACAAAATACTTAAGACATCACAAGGCATATACCTTAATTATATCACATATGGCTTTAAAAAAAAAAAAAAAAAAAAAAAATTAAAAAAATACTATGTATTTCTATCAGTTATCTTTTCAGATAAACTTTAGGAAAGGTTTATATAAATTTGTTAATTTTGAAATTAAAGATCTGAATTCAGAAAATATAGCAATCTTCAAAAGTCAATAACATTAAAAGAAATCATTTTTGAAGCAAAAATTAGTGAAAAAAAAAAAAAAAAAAAGACCACACAAATATAGTTTTCTAATTATAAAGTGATGGGAAAAAAGTCAAAGTTAGGGTAAGTATTTTGTAGTTTATTTTCTCAAGTTTCAAATGTGAATATTAGCATTAAATTAGTGCTTTTTTTTTTAGGCTTACATTTTGTTGGCATTCTGTTTTAATATTAGTTTCTCAAATTTGTTTATAAATAAAGTTTAAGTCCATCATATTGAACAAAAAGAATCTTTTTCTACTATTTACCGAAGAAAAATTGTTATCAGCTCTGATAAGTACATGATTTTTAGTCAGTTCATATTTGCAATCACAAATGTAATTGATTAAGTAAAAACTCAAGTAGTGGGGAATGTGAAAATATAAATGCATACAAAAGATTGTGGACAAGAAAACAACTATATCATAAAAAATAGTAATAGGTATCTATCTACTAAAATTATCATGCAGAACTGGCCAGTATGACAACTATTTTCTTGATATTTGAAGCATATAATAAAATCAATCAAACTGTAAATCTTTTGCTGATCATTCTTCTGGCTATAAAGCTAATATACAACAATGAAGTTAAGGTAAGATTAATTTTACAAATACGAGCGACCCCCCCACCTTGAAATAAAAATAAAAAAAAAAAAAAACACATGATTAATTTATTTTTATTTTTTTATTTTTTTAATCATTTCAACCACAAGGAAAGCAATAAAGCTACTAAGAAGTCACAAAGAGTGGGAGAGAATATGAGGAAAAAAAATACAGGAATTAAGGATACAGAATAACAACTGACATTGTATTTAAATTTTTTTAGATCAAAGTTGACTGTGAAACAAGCCAGAAGAGAGTTCCACAGTGAGAAGTGCCATAGAAGAAAATTAACTTAGAACTTATCGTTACATCTTACTATTTCAACTGTAAAATGAGACATTGCTACCATCTAGTACTGCTCTTAAATCCATAAAGTTCATCAGAACAATTACCATGAGAGTATTTATAGAAAAAGCGCAGGGAAGCTATGTTATGGCAATGGGAAAGTGACTGAAGCCAAGATGCCAGCTCATGACCAAGAACATTGCAAATTCTTTGGATTTTATCAAGAATCTCTAAAAATATAGAAGCACCAGATCAGATGTGGTAGCAATAGTCAAAGCATTGATGAATGATAGACTTAAATCTGCAAAACAGATTCTGGCAAGAAAAGCTGTCTAGTACAACACAGCGATCTAAGTGACAGACATAGCACTCGACTCGATATGTTTCAATTTCATGGAAGTGGAAAATAATGGTCCTAGAAGGTCCAATGGAGGTTAGTGTTAGGACAGATAAAAAAATATGTTCCAAGGGAAATAACATTTTCCTGTTTCTAAGAGAGTACCTCCCTTTTGCCCCTGTCAAAAAACCATGCGAGTCATGGGACCAACGCGACTTTTGCGAGTCAGGACGTGACACAAAAAAAGCGGGGCAGATTTGGAACATGGCTACCAGACAATAAGGTCGATATATATTCTCCTGTCCCAACGAGTTGTGACAACCCAGTAACTTGGGACCATGATTTTTACATACCCCAATACATGTTATAATGTTCTGTCAATAAATGGTATTTCAAGCCAACCGTGAGTAGTAAATCACTCTTTTCTTATCGCATCACCCGTATCTCCATGTGCCCCACCCCCAACATACACACACACATTCATCCTCGGGCCGTGAATCAAAACTCATTCTAGGCATTTCATTCGATAGTTATGAGACTGCAACCCCACGCACATTCATAACAGTTAGCATCAGCCAGGTTGATGCAAGGCAAAAGGGTTATCTCAGATGATTAAAAAAAAAGTTAGTTTTGAAGGTGTTAAAATTAACAAGCCATTTCTTGCCCCAGTTAACAAATTGTATGTCATTTTTGAGATCAGCAGCCAATTTGACTTTATCACACCAATCAGACTTACTATTAAGAAATAGTTGTGTCATCAGCATAGATAAAGTTGAGAACAGATGATATTAGGAAAGTCAATGAAAATTAGGAACAGCATAGGTACAAGGACAGAGCCCTGGGGGACATCTGCATTAATGCAAAAAGATCTAAGAGTGGCCATTCAAGATACTTTCATTTTGTAATTTAATAAGACTAAATAAGTTCAAAAATTTGTCCAGAAATATAACCTTTTATCTTGTGAATCATGCCAAACCCTGTCAAATGCCTTTGAGATATCCAAAGTAACAATCCAAGCTTCAATCTTACCGACTTTCAGCAATAATCATTAATACATCAGCAGCTGACCTAGAGAAATAAAAGCCATGTTGCTTACCTGAAAGAAAATCCTGCTTAACCAATTCAATGTTTATTAGAGCCTCTAGTACTTTGCCAAAAAGAGGTAAAAGGCAGCTCAGACAGTTTACCAGAGTTCTTAAAGGCTGGAACTACAGAAGATTTCCAACAAGCAAGAAATAGCAAGACATTCATTGTAGAGTTTAAAGAGAGCATGCGGCCAGTGCAGGAGCATATTTCTTAAGGACTATTGCAGGGATACTATCAAGTTCACATGCTTTGTGGATATCCAGTTGAGAGATAACAGAAAACAAAGGACAGAGTTATATGTATATCACTCAATAGAAACTCGGTTCAAAATAGAAAGTTAAGTAAAGATATTCCAGATGAGTCAAGAGTAGAATTTACAAGCAAAACATTCTACTTTATCAGCAGATGTTAACACCTCAAATTGAGTGAAGAGAGAAAACTTACTCTTATTAAACACATTGTTACAGACCCACCAGTAGTTATAGGAACGAAACTTGTTAGAGGCAATACCATGCATATTTCTATCAACTTTGAGGACACATTTACAATTATTACAAGCAAACAGAAATAGGTGACCCATCATGCTGGTACACACAGGAAAAGTGATTCAGATGACTTTTGTTATTGCACTCTGTTAGCTATTACTTTATCCTTCATTGCTCTCCTTCTCAGGAATAGTATATTAATCAAAGTTTCCCTTTTTTTTTTTTTTTTGTCAAGTGGCTTAAGAATTCTAATGTTGCCAGTATTCAGGCTTTTAATTTTTCTGTTGCTCAGTCTCTTACTTGAATAGTTAATTTCCCTTATAAATCTGAACATTCTACTTTACTTGATTTGTTCCTTATCTCTTCTCGTCAAGCATCACAACTCTGTCCTCTTGGCAATTCAGATCATGCTGTAATATGTTATTTGATATTTCCTTGGTCTTCTATTTAAAATGAGCCTTCTATTCACGAGACTTCTGTTACCAGCATACTGATTAGAATTCATTTTGTGACTTTAAGATACCTCTTGAATTCATATTCTTAACCACAGAAATTTATTCTTGGTTTAAAGCTGGCATTGATGCTTTTTTGTGCCTTCTCAGAAACACCAGTAAAACTAGAATCTTCTACTTTGTTCATACCAGCCTGTTTAGCCACTACAGCCCACAGGAATCACTTTTCTCTCTTGAGTCTCTCAGATGAAACTTTCATCTGAGACTCAAGAGAGAATTCCCTTGCATTGGGAAGATATTTTAAAATTTAAATTTATTAAATTATTAATTTTACTGCTCAGCATGAGTTCAAGTTTTATTAAAGAAAAATTTGAGCATATTCTGATAGGCATGAAGTATTTCACAATTAACAGTTCTCTCTTCTGTTGCTTCTCCATTAGAGGTGTTATATTCAAACATGCAAATTAACCAAGGAAATTATTTGTGCTTATTTCAAAGTGAGCATTGTTACATCTTTATGCAGGCCAAAACCTATAACCATGTACACTTTAGACTTAGCAACACAGCTCTCTAATAATAGAGTATGAACCCACATCACTCTTTAAATCCGTAATAGTAGCCACTCACTACAAAAGCAATTAGATCAAACAGGTTGAACCCCAGCAACAGGTCTGAGCAGAAGCTAAAAATAGAATTTCATATATGTGCAAAAATTATGTGACCAAGTACAAATGTCAAAGGGAGGAAAGATCGACAGAAACCAGTTGGGTAACAAAACTAAGTTGGTACCGGCTATGAAATCATTGTGAAACCAGAATTACCAAACTGAAGAGAATGAAGGATGTTCCCAACTCACAAATTTCATGCACAGAATCAAGTGGAAATGAGTTTTGTGCAAATAATACCCTTTTACTTGTTACAGTCAAGCAAGAGAGATCACACGATAAGAGAAATTCCAATTCAACTCAACACACTATGCTGTTTACATCAAGTGTATAGGTGAATCGTGAAATGTGACAGTCACCTAAGGCATATGTGACACACTCAATTGGATGAATGATCAGAATGAATTCTGCATTGCTGAATATATGACTTATACAGTGCCAAATCTTCATATCCAAATAACGAATGCTACATTGAAGAATGAGATCAAAAGAAATCGCTGCTCAAGTGAAAAACAGATCTGAAAGTAAAAAGGACAAAGAGAGAGAGAGAGTGAGAGAGATTTAATTATAACTAAATAATACATGAAAAGGTTTTGGCAAGAGAATGTGTGAATGTGTTCTATTGAACAAAAACTTAGCTTCAGTATTTCTTCCGAAATAAAATAAGGTTCTCTCTTTTCCCTTTAATCTCTTTTATATACTGGCATTTGTTGTTATTGGTTGTCATTCTGAATTCATGTATTTGGCCCTATGGAGAATATGCCCACTATGGAGTGATAAACTTGGCATCTACAATTTTTTTTTTTTTTTTTTTTCATATATCTTTCTTTTCTAAACTTTATGCTGTGGTAATTGTCTCTAACATAAATTGGGGGCTCAAGTTGAATTAGGTTAGTACCTAAATTCCAGGAGGACAAAGTACATGACACTTTCTCACATTTTAAGAACACAGCAATTAATTTAAATTGACCAAGGAGTGCTTGGCTAATGTTATTGCAAACAGTCTTATGTGGTAAAGCCCAAAAGACATATGCATCTCTTCTGACAGAAGAAAGCATCAACTATGGTAAGGTTGGCAAACCTGAAAAGTTATGAGCTTGTTCCCGAGACATATCACCAAAAATTTAAAAATCATAGAAAAATCAGGAGTCGTGTGGAGTTTTTAAAGCAGAAAGAAACATACTTCAACTGATGGAACATGGCAAAGAATGTTGATAATGAATACGAAAAGCTAATACTGGTTGAGGGGTTCAAGAATTGTATAGCCGAGGAAGTTAAAGTCCATATAGACAAAAGAAAAACCAACAGCACTCAGGAGTTAGCCGTATTAGCAGACAAATATGCCTCAACTCATAAGAGGAGCAAAGAAACCTAATGTAGGAAATCAGACCCCTAGTAAAAGTTATGAAAAAGGCGGCAACACAATCATTTAAAGCTTGACCAACAATCAGGCAAGAAAGTAAACATGACATGCCACTACTGCCAGAAGGAAGGCATAGCATAGCTAACTGTTGGACTTGGCAGAACAATAAACAAAATAGCCCAGTGCTGAACAATCTGCAGAAAATTATCTTCAAATAAAATAGACAGACATATATATATATATATATATAAAACATTCATGCCTGATGGCTATATTTCTATGAAGGCAAAGGCCAATCTGAATTGAGAGAGATACCTGCATGTCAATCACTTCTATTTAAGGTATTTACCAGGAGGACCAAAGACAACTACTGGTAGGCAAATAAATATTAGAGTAGTTGGCAACAAAGTTATGAGCATCCCTCTACATGAAATCAACATAGGATCAAATTTAATATCAGGACTAATTACTATGAGCATAGTAATTAAATGTCTCCTGAACAGAGTGGGAATGCTATCAGGAAACAATTTGGCAGGTAGAAAAGTAATGACTTCTTCCCCAACCAAACCAAGAAAACCAATAAGAAAGAAAAGTGTGAATAAAAAGATTATAACAACTAACACAGTTACCAGCGTGGTAACCCTTATGCAAGTGAAACTGATAAATATTGGGAAGGAAGATAAACAAAGATTTACAGCAAACCTTCCTGAACTGTAATGCTAGTTTACCAGAGTTGAATAGAATTAGAAAAAGAAGAAGTGTTGAAAGTGATGGAACTGTTTCAGGCATCTATGTCCAAGACAAACCTGCTCAATGAACAACAGCAAGACCCC
Source organism: Acanthosepion lycidas (assembly GCA_963932145.1). Classification (NCBI taxonomy): domain Eukaryota; kingdom Metazoa; phylum Mollusca; class Cephalopoda; order Sepiida; family Sepiidae; genus Acanthosepion; species Acanthosepion lycidas. The sequence continues at coordinate 46,422,087 of OZ010582.1, forward strand.
AAACTAGTGCAACTCTTTAATCAAGCAAGGGAAGTGGGTAGTCATATACCAAAGTCCTATTACATAAAAAATGATGCATTAATGCAAATATAGAAACCATCCCAGATTCCAAATTCTGAAAACTGGGCAACATGTGAACAAATTGTAATTCCAAGAGCATATCAGCATAAAAAAAAACAGCTCATGAAATTCCATTAGCAGAACACTTAGGGATTAGTAAGACCTGCAAAAGGATTTTTAGGCATTTTTATTGACCAGGAGTCAAGAAAGATGTAGTGAAATTTTACAAAATTTGTAATGTCTGTCAAATGGCAGGAAAGTCAAGTGACAAAAATTGCAGCTGAACCCTATTCCAGATTTTGAAGAAGCAGTCAAATAATAATAGATTGCATAGGTCCTTTCCAAAGGACCAAATCATAGTAAGTAGTAGTTGACAATTATGTGTCATCAAGATTTCCCAAGGCTATTCCATTGCAGAATATTTTGGCCAAAAATGTAGTGAAAACTAATTTCTTCACAAAAGTTGGTTTACCTAAAGTAATAGTCAAACCAAGGATCCAATTTTATGTCAAAGCTATTTCAGCAAGTAATAAAACAACTGGGTATCACTTCTATAAAAGCAAGTGATTACCATCCACAAACACTAATATATATTGTTTAGATAACATGAAAGAATGGAATGAGGTTACTGTTCTTAATGTTTGCAGCCCGCATATCAGTAAAGGAATCCCAAGATTCTAGTCTATTTGAACTTGTATTTGGACATTCGGTACACGGTCCATTGGAACTGATGGAGGAAAATTGGTTATAAGATGAGCCATGCAGAGAACATCTATTAGATTATGGTACAAAGAGTCAGAAGGCAAATCTCAGAAACAAGTTAGCTTCAGATCACATCAGAAATGCTTCAGGCAAAATGAATGAGCATAAGAAAACAGCTAAACGAAAATTTGAGAAAGGAGACAAACTTTAATTTTATTACCCACAAATAACCATTTGCTTAAAGCTAAATCTTAAGGCCCATGCAAAATTAAGAGAAAAATAAGCAAACTCAATTATATAGTGGTTACATCTGATCACAAAAAGACATGTCACAAATATGATCAAGTCATACTTCATCTCTCTGAAGTATAGTCCCATATTTGCTATCCAAGAATCTTGTGAGGATAGACACTCCTAGGAGAAATAGGAAATTATACATGAATAGAGATCCTTCACAAACTTTAAAATTCTGAAATATTAGCAAACCTCAATAGCAAATTAGGACAGTTGCCAGACACGGAGGACGAGTTATCTACCCTTATCTTGGATTACAATTTCCAATGTACCTAAAGAGACAACTATGTCATCTCTTAATGTAGATGTAGAAAATGCCAAACCAATAAGGCAACATCTATATAGATTGAATCAAAAAAAAAAAAAAAAAAAAAAAAAAAAAGCTCATAGAGGATGAAATACAATATATGTTAAGAAATGAAATTATTGAACCAAGACAAAGTGAATGGGCTTCACCATGCGTATTGGTAGAAAAATCAGACAAGTCAATGAGATTTTGTATGGATTATAGAAAGTTAATTAAGCTTACTAAGACAGATTCTTATCCTATTCCTAGAATAGACGATTGTCTTGACAGAATTGGAAAGGCTAAATATATCATGAAGTGTGATATTTTAAAAGGTTGGGCAGCACCATTAACTGACAGAGCTAAACAGATATCAGCTTCACCCAGTGGAAGTTATCAGTATTGTATTATGCATTTTGGCATGACGAATTCACATGCAACTTTCACAAGATTATTGATTCACTGCTTAAGAGATATACAAGGAGTAGGGACATATCAACGACACTAATATATAGTGATACTTAGGAAGGACACTTCTTCATTTCTTCTTCGACAGGCTTAATTAACAAATCTTACCATTAATTTAATAAAAAGTGATTTTTGCCAAGCAGAGATAACCTACATATCATAGGATATGGGAAAGTCTCTCTGCTTAATGCTAAAGTACAAAATATGAGAGATCCAATCTCTGATAATTTAAAAGTATTAAGATTTGTGGGAATGGTGGGATATTACTGAAAATTTTGTAGGAATTTTTCTGAAGTTTCTTCCTTGCCAACCAACTGATTAAAGAAAAAAAAAAAAAAAAAAAAAAAAAAAGTTTATCTGGACTTCAATGTCAGGAAGCCCTTGATAAAAATCAAATATTTGTTACATACAAGTCCAGTATTTAAAGCTAGAGATTTTTATCAGCTATCACAGGTGATGCAAATAACCTAAGAATTGGGGCAATAATATTACACACCGATGATCAGAATAAAATGCATCCAGTTAGTTACTATTCTCGAAAATTTAATAAACATAAGAATATTCTATAACAGGAAAAAAAAAAAAAAAAAAAGAAAGAAAAGAAAAAAAAGCTTTAGCACTAATATCTAGCTTAGACTTTGAAGTTTATATAGCTATGTGACAACCATATACTGTAATATTCATGATCACAATCCATTGGTTTTTCATAGACAAAATTATGACTAAAAATAGACCTCTAGCATGGAGCTTAGCTTTACAAGTGTTCAACTTGAAGATCAAGCACATTAGTGGTGTGGAAAGTAAGTGTGCCAATGCACTGTTTCACATTTAACTTTATAAGCAGGGGTTTGATTAGAAAATGGAAATGTTATGTCTTTATGCAGACCAAAACCCATAACCATGTACACTTTACACTTAGCAACATAACTCTAATATAACAGGGGAACTCCCCCACTCTCTTTAAATATATAATAGTAGTTGCTCACTATAAAAGCAATTAGATCAAACAGGCTGAACCCCAGCAACAGGTCTGAGCAGAAGCTAAAAATAGATTCTCACATATGTGCAAAAATTAAATGACCAAGTACAAATGCTGAGCAGGAAATGATTGACAGAAGCCAGTTGGGTAACAAAATTCAGACCAGCTATGAAATCATTGTGTAACTGAAGAGAATGAATGATGTTACCAACTCACAAATTCCAATTCAACTCACTATGCTGCTTATATCAAATACATAGGCGAGTTGCAAAATGTGACAATCACTTAAGGCAGGCATAAGAGACACTCAATTGGAAAGATCCAAATAAATAATTGTGCATTGCTGAATATACGACTTATACAGTGCCAAATCTTCATATCCAAATGATGAATGCTACATTGAAGAAAGATAACTAGATCAAAAAGTTACCACTGCTCAAACAAAAACTGATCTGAAAGTAAAAAGGACAAAGAGAAACAGAAGAGAGAAAATGGAAAAGAGAAAACCTTATTTCAGAAAGCTTAATTTACACAACTGTTAAAGAACTGGGCCCATACTGAATAGAGGTTTGTCTACAATTATATAGGTAGATATATTTGTGGTAAAAGCATTTTATCCAAATATTTTTCCACAATCTTTCCTGATTAATTTAATTCAGTGATGAATATTAATCCAATAGGTAGCGAAAATTTCAAATCAAGACTTGATAGAATTGGCTTATGAACCATTATATCATTTTCAGATGTTTTTCAAAGAGGACATTTCCCTGTATAAGCTTGCTTACTGAAAACTATTTCATTAAAAAAAAAAAAAAAAAAAAAAATTTTCATTAGGATTTAATAAAACTATAGTTGTCTGATGGTTTTGTAAAATTTTAAATAAAAGTACTTTAAAGTGGGTCCAAAACTTCTGATACTATCATTCATCATATTGGTAATAAAATCACAAATGTTACCTGTGAAAGAAGATACTTGACACAGTCTTTATGGCCCTCCCAGGTAGCTGCCAAAAGTGCACTGATGCCATGCCTATCTAATACCTGAAAAAGAAAGTCATATTTGATTTGGATTCAAAACAAAACAGGACTTAAAAAATGAAATTAAAGAGATAGATAAGTAATCCAATATAGAAAAATTGAAAACTCCCAAATTTTACACACACACATATATATATATATATATAAAATGAGAGAGAGACCATTTAAGAATGTTTCTTTATAAACTCCTTCACCCAACATTATGACACTGACCCGATTCACAGCTACTTTGATAACCTGCCAAAATGTATGGCATAGTTTTTAGGAATCCATAAAATGAGATTTCAGAGTATCAAGCAGGAAGTGAATATTCACTGTGTGGGATTTCTATTGCAAAAACTGAAACTGATGAGTAATCAGAAATATATAAATCAATAAAAGTATATACAGTAGTCCACCCCAAGATTTTGCTCTTGTACCGTCAATATCACTTTTTTTTCTTTTTTTTTTTTTTTTTTGAGAAATTCCACCATATTTTACCAATTTCTGGACCACCTTCACAATAGACAGAACAAACAGCGATCATCAGATGGGTCTTAATTTGTTTTAATAATTAGGCCCCTTTTTCACACGTTTTACCATGATTTTTTTTTTATGATGATCAAGCAGGCCAAGTTTTGTGAAATTTTAACACCTCCGACACTTCACACCTAATCCAACTATATTGGTAATAATTACACATGATTATATTCCTATTTCATGCATGGTCAAAGAATTCATAATATCAGACTAATTCCTGTTAGGAAGTCAATCAGATACCACAGATGGGGCATAAATAGGAGTACTTTTCTCTGGTTGATCAGGTTCAATTTGACTGTCCAACAGTAGACATCAAGAATCTCTCAAACAAATATAAATAGCACATAGTAATTAGGGGTCAGAATAAATTTCCCAAATAGTTATATTATGTGTAAATTTACATGCTTAATTTGACAAAGAAATTCTGCTAAAATCTACCGCTTTGGAGTTCTTGTTCAGCAGACAACACAAACAAGTCCCAAACTTTGTCAATAACTCCAAAACAGCACTTGACCCAGAATCGTTATTTTGTAAGTAACAGTCAAAGAGAGTAAAAGAAAAGAGTTTAATACCATAAACACTCCCAAAATTATGGTTCCTAAATCCAGAAAATGGGATAACACTCCCAGACAAATGAAATCCTTATTTGAATATGCATGTCCCCGTTTTTCTGAAAGCACATTAACATGACACACATTGGAGAGGTAAGAGGACCACTGGTATATCCGTGCAAAGACGGAATTGTACCATATTAGTAATGTGTTATTGTTGTTGGGGCATGTCCGGTTACAGGTATTAACTACTTAATCCAAACAAAAAAAAACTGTTGTATAATTAAATAAAAGAATGTTACATGTCTACATTAGATAACACATTTGACAACCTGTGTGTGAGTGAGTGAGAGAGAAGGAAAAAAAGAAAAAAAAAAGAAGGCCATAATAGTTTTTGTGGGATGTTCTGCAACACCCACTACCCATTAGTTCTGACAATATTTGATACCGATTGACATTTTTCAATTCCTTGAATTATCCAAGCTTCTGAACCGACATAGCTTGAAAGTAAGGACTGGGCAGCTCCTGCCCAGATGTGGCAGCAATTCTTTACTTTTGGCTATACCTGACTCTCATAGAGAGAGCATTACAGGAGCCAGTTACTATCTGGAATAGTACTGAGAGCAGACAATTTTTGCAGTATCTTTTAGTGATGGATCATGAGTTTCACTCGAGATATGGTGTGAGCCCCAATAGACATTCCAGTTAAGGAACCTTACTGAGAGTACAACTATTCATCATGACTGGAGAAAACCCAGGGTCTGTTCTGTGATGACAAGACATTACTAGGCAACTCACCCCCTGCCCATGCTGTGCAAGCACTGTTAAAGGAAAAATCAGCTGCCAAGTTCTGATCATTTACATTTTAAATGGCTCTCCCATAAAACATACACAATTCCAAAATGTTCTTGGGTGGATCATTAGTATATGGTAAGACTAAAGAGAGAGCCTTGGGTGATGCCTGCATTAATTTCATAGGAGTCAGAGGATTGGCTATTAACAATGACTTTCAGAGAAGAACTAGATAAAAAGATTTTACTAGTTGTGTATCATCCCCCTATATCATACTTTATCAAAATCCTTACACATATCAAATGCAATTGATCTCATGATTTATTATAGAGTGCTTCACCAATTCTATGTGTTATGACAGTTAAGACATCATCAGTGGGCCTAAAAATCAATACTGTGTGTTGCTTGGGAGTCAATCATGTACAGATTTTTATATCTTGCTGGCTGCACAAAACTAAAATATTCTTACCAAAGTTAATATGCTAGATGTTATAGCAAGAACTCCCATTCGCGTCCATATTATAATTGAGAAATGACACTTCAATGTAATGCAATTGTTAGCAAGATTGTCTTAACAGATCAAATACAATCAAGTAGGGAATTTGATTGTCACTGGATAATACCACACTGTCAGCCTTGTGCTACATCTAAGCTATGCTTAAAAAAAAAAAAAAAAAAAAAAAAAAAAAGCCACCATGTTATGATTGAGTAACGAAGTTACAAATTATTAATTAGGCTAATCAAAAGGAGCTTAGATTTTTTTTGACGAGTATTTAGTCAAAGAAAAACAAACATTTTAGTCTCAAATAGGTGTGTACCAATATGCAAATTTTATTGAGACAAGATATCAGCACTCTCATATATACACAATATCAAATACTTACATTAACATTTGCTCCTTTAGAAACTAAATATTTTATTATTTCAATTTGCCCATAGTCTGCAGCATAATGGATTGGACATCTACCTTCAATTTGTGCATTTATATCTTTGTTCTGAAAAGAAAAAAATTTTTTTACTAAAAGACTATGCATATATGGACAAAAATAAAACTGTTCAGAAAAGCATTTAAGAAACTGCTACTTCATCATATAGAAGAAATTCCATTTTATGAGAATGCACTGTAAATCCATCAACCCTATAGAGGAAAAAAAAAAAAAAAAAAAAAAAAAAAAAATCCTTTAGGAATCTTGTCTCCAGTCCATCTTTTAGTCAATTTAATCAGTTTTCAGGAACCCTGCCTCCACCCCACCTGTGAATTGACAAACAAAATTTTGTTTGTGATTTTAAATAAGTTTTTCAAAAAACTGGCTCCCACAAAGCTTAATGGGCCACAAAGACCACAGGCAGTGAATGTAAGGGCCCTCTTTAAGTGAGAAATCATATTGTTTGCCATTTCTCAATCAGTGTCTTAAAAAGCATTTATTCTTTGTTGAATTTGATCACAGCCAAAGAGACAAACCTGTGAACATAGCTAGCCATACAAACCTTTGATGTCATCACAGTTGTGCAGCAACAGATGTGGAAGGTGTTGTCCCACTCCCATCAATATTAGAAAGAGAAAGAGCTGCAATAATTAATGAACTCAAGTGTAATTTCTTAAAAAATTGTTTTAATATAAAAGATTTTATAAATTTCAACTGACAGTAATACTAACTGTTCAATTAATCAATGCTGAAAGTTTCCAGCATGGAAACAGCAGGAATTTGTCTAAGTTGAAATGACCAGGTGTTGGCAAAGTGCCTTACATAAATACAAGGTTTCATTCTTTCAAAAACATTCATTTATCAGAGAATACTAATAATCAGAAAATTAGATTTGATAAAGGACTAAAATCATAAGTAGGTCTGAAGTCAACCTAACAGTTGGAAAAAAAATAAAAATACACTAAGCAAACAAACCAAACTGTGTTTACTTAGTATTAATGCTCTTGGGAGAAAAGCATGAAGACATTTCTTCCAGTTTGTCAAGAATTACTGGTCCCTGTTGCTATGCAACCAATTAAAACTCCTTGGAGAAAACATGAGCATCATCAAATAACCTCTATTGATTAGAGAAATTCCATGAAGGGCTGAATATGTATTCATACTAAGGCCAAACAATAAATCTGATTGAAATCCAAAAGTGTGGAACAGTGATCATGTACCAACAGAAAAAAAAATAAAATAAAATAAAACAAGGGGCAGTGGTGGTGGTGGTTAGTTATACCAGTGATGACAAGCTAAATGATTTTCTTATATGATTTTCTAGGATAAGAGGTTATTTACATTGAATATTGCCTATTTTGTCATCACATTTCAGCCATCCATCTAGTCTCAATCAGGTGCATGCTGATCCCAGTAACCTTCAGGGAAGGTTGAACTAAAACACAATACAATAGCCATGTGGATTAAAAGTGTTGATCCAGGAATTTGGTAATTGTCCTAAGGAAAAAAAAAAAATTTATAAGAGGAAATTAATAAAAGCTTTAAAATTAAGGCACTTTACTACTCACCAATAATTTGCCAAATCTACTTAATTTTGGAAAGTTTAATGGATATAGATTATATATAATAAAAGTATAAGGAGACAAAAAAATGAAAATAAATGACTACATCCTACATGTACAATCAACTAAATCACTAATATATATATATATATATATATATATATACACACACACAACACTAGTGTTTATAATCAATGGTCATGTTATAACCAAGTTTTTAAATCTTTAATTACATATCCAAAATTTAAACTTATCTTATCCACTGACATGCAGACTAGGTGGTTAATTGTAACACCTTGCCAAAGGGCGATTTCTAACTACGCACAGGAAGCTTCGAACAGACCAATTTAGCAGCAAAAAAAAAAAAAAAAAAAAAAAAAAAAAAAAAAAAAAAAAAATAAAATAAATAAATAAATATGTAGTTGGAGAAATTTAAAAAATTTACTGCTCTTTGAATCCTTCTATATTTGTTTTGTAGATTAAAACCATACCACCTCTACCCCTATCAAGCTCCACACACTGCAACACGTGTGCATGTGTGAAATTGCACTCACTTAAACTGATATAGTAGACGGACAAAACAAAAAAACACAAATTATGTAACAAAATTAGAACAATTTTATCAAATATTTTGTTATAAAGAGGAAAATCTTTATTAATTATACTTTTTCAAGCCTTTTTAAAATCTTCAAAATTGTTTTTCTTGTGTCAGTGATTGACCATAAATTAGGAAATGCTGCAGATGTTCTCAATAACACCTAATCAAGATTTTGAGAATGTAACATTTTAAGGTCAACTAAATTTTATTTGAGAAAGTACTCCATAGAAAACTATTGGCAATAGTCAAATAAGTTAACTTCTCATGACTTAGTTCAAAATTTCAAGAAACACTGTTCACCCGAGTCAGGGAGTCCAATTTACCAAGACCTGATGGGTAATATTCTGCAGAACAATGAAGTTTGTTGAGAGATAAGTCAAATGAACTTTTATTAAAGTTAATATGTAATTGTTGAAACTGCCCAACAAGCAAATCAAGTAATACAAGGTTTGTCTATGAAACTCTAGAGCCATCATCCCGAATAAAAATCTTAATCAGCAAAATGACAAGTTATATTATATATATATATATATATATATATATATATATATATATATATATATATAACACACACAATATCTAGAATAATAATTTTAGTGAATGCTTGTCAGTGATGATTAACATGTTAATGAAAAAAAGTGATCTTTATAACATGCTCCATTGTTTCACTGTTATAGTTCTGTACCAGATGAAGCAAAGAAAATGTATTTTTGTAGCAGTAATTAAATAAGATTATATGCTTAACTCCTTGAATTTCTTGTTATTAGAAAGAGGTTTTTTTTTTTTTTTTTTTTTTTTTTTAACTATTTTTGTATGAATCAGAAATGTACGTTTATTTCAATCAGTAAATGTTGGGGATAGAGTGCTAATCGAAAACAGTGACAAATCCCAAGCACTTATCACTATTGTCATTTGACCTTATCTCTTACTCAAAGACACCTTGATGAGGTTTTGTTAGGGTTAGCATCTCCTTCCAAATAAATAAACTATCAAAATGCAAGCTTTAGTTGTAAACAGCATCAAGGTGTGGTTTGAAGAGAAATAAGAAGAGACTAGTTTAAGTTGGCATGTTGAAGAGAAATGTTATTTTATGTAGGGCATTAAAAATGTCAAATCTTCAAGTCTGGTTCATTTCTACTCTTTTGCCTCGATTTGAAAATAATACCATTATTGTAAAGTTAAACCAGATTTTTATTCTTACATAAACAAAAAGGCCACTAATTAAATATAGTCAAGAAAGATTTAGCTTTGTGATAATGGTTGCTTTCCAAAAAGAAATTTTATTGTCCATTTGCAATTTCTCTTCTAATGATAATACAATTAAAATGTCATCTATTTTTTTTTTATTATTATTATTATACATATTTCACAAATGACAAAGTTCTTGCAAATCAATCTTTGCAGCAATCATTTATAGTGGATTGGATAGAGTTGGTTAATTTTACAATGGGGGTTTACACCCATTAGGTTATTTAATGTCAATTTTGTATGGAGTGAAGACTGATAGCATTGCTTTTGACTATTAGAGATTTTAATCCTTTAATTGAAATAAATTGATGCCCATATTACATATTCCAATGCTGGAAAATATACACAATTGACTTCTTTTTTTTTTTTTATAACTTTAAGAATCATTAACATTCAAAGTTTTTAAAAATTGGACTCATTTATATATTGCTGATGTTACTATATTCTGTTCTATAAGCCTCTGTTAAAGAACACGTGAAATCTCATGAGAGAAATTATTTTATGAATTATAAAGATTGACCCAAAGACTTTGCTAACATCGACACATTGTCCAGGATTTGAGTGTTCACCTGTCATTTTCTTAAATTGTTTTAACAAATAAGAACAACAATAATAAAACTGTCAACACCTTGTAAATCACTCAAGTCATTTACAAGGTGCTGACTAGCACCTAACTGAACTCTGTTTTAAAGTCTATTTCTGATATTTTAAACTTAAAGTAAATAAATTTTTTTCAATTATACTTTAAATCAGCTAATATTCCTCAAAGTTTCAGAAATGACTAAATTTAAATGATTTCTGAAAGCAAGCAAGAAGTTGAGATTATGGTCAATATAATTTCTATTTTGGAGTATTAGAGTATTTTTCTTACTGAAAATAGTCAAATTAATCATTTAGCTTTCAATTAACGCTATAAAAAACAAAAAAAAAAAAGCTTCAAGAGTGCTTTTTTATTTTTTAAAAATTAGGTATCGCATTTTTTTGGAGGTCCTTACTTCTGCACAAATTTTATTTAGTATTTATTTATTGTCTTCTATAGGAGTAGATGGGTTCACCTATCATGCAGTTCACACTACTGTCTAGTATTTTTAGGTAGGAGTAGAAGTTTATCCCTTGTTTTCCATCTAGGATTGGGTTTCCAAGTTTTTCCCCTCTCTTTCACTTCCAGTAGCACCTTGCATCAGTGGCATTATTACCTTGCTTGGGGCAAATTAAAAAAAAAAAAAAAATTTACAATTTGTTTGAAATCAAGTTATTAGTACAGGAAATTAGAAATAAGTCAAAATTTGATAAAACTATACCAAGAGTGATACATATAAAGTCCTTTAATATCCTAGCCCCTAATAATTTAGCTAGAAGATTTATAAAAAAAATTTTCAACCTCATAAGTTTCTTCTATATTATAAATTTATGTAACCTCTATAAATAAATTAATAGAAAACAGTTAAAAACCTTCTTTAAACCAGTATTCCGAGACCAGCCAACTATTCAGCATAAAAATAATAAAGTTATTGTAAAGAATACATTAGCAGCTTTATAGCTATAAAGTAGGACAGTGAACTTTGTTTAAATACCTCTTGAGAAAAATACTTAATGACTCAATGATAGATTACTTTGAAAATATTTAAAGTCTGCCTGAAGGCAAATGCATTAAATGCTTACCATTATTCATATACAAGGAAAGTAGTGCAAACATTCCTTAAGTCTCCAAAGAAAAATAAATTTAGAGAAAATAGTTAAGACAGAAAATTCAGTTAATATTTTTCATATTTGAACTCTAAGTAAGAAGATAGTATAAAATAATTTATATGTAAAATGTTTTTATTGTAATCTATTATAATAAAAATATATTTCAATAATATATTAGTTCAATTCCAAAAATCATAACACTACAGTTAACATATTCAATTGGAGATTTAAGATTGATTGAAGAATGCCATAAAAAAAAAAAAAAAAAAAAAAAAAAAAAAAAGATTGTGCCTAAATAAAAGTAAAAGTGCTGAAAAATTCTTAACCCACTAACCAGTTTTTTTTTTTGTTTTTTTTTTTAAATATAAACAGCCCTTGGTTATACCAAGAATTCTCTAGTATCCTCTTGTATAATGAACACCATTTCCAATTATGTTGATATAAAATATTTCCTGGTTACTGTTAACTTTATTGAAATGGTTTGTCACAAAAATTGTGATTACAGTTAGCAATAACAAGTTTAACAAATTAGTTTTTTTAGTCAATACATGACTATTACTGTAGCATACAGTTGTCAAATTAACTTATCTTTGAAAATAGTTGAAAGAGAAGAAAAACACTTCAAGAAACCAAACTTTCATGACTATTTTATATATTTAAAATATATAAATATCTTTGATAATGAAAGCTGTATGGTAACCAATTCACTATATTAGTTTATTGTAAGGATTCAGTTCTAATTATTGAATTAAATATTTTTCAATAAATTAAGAGTTACAAAGTTAAACTTGGAAAACTACTGGCAAATGCAATTACTTTTTAAAAAGTCAATTTATAACAAAATTTATAACAAAATTTAACACTAGCATTTCTTTCAGTCTTCTATTATAAATAGACATCTAAAATGCAAATGAATTTCCCAGCATCATAAAGACAGGATAAATTTTACATATGACAATATTTTCAATGTGTGAAGTTCCACAAATAACCAGACATATTTTAATGAATAGCTATTACAATGAAAGGCAATTATAAGAATGAACAAAACCAGTAATAGTGAACTGGACCTCTTATGATCAAAATTGCAATATCATGATTTCATTACTTATCTATTACAGAGGGGAAGAAAAAGAAATTTGTCAAATCATTTCAGTAAGTTTTCAAAAAGAATACTTTGGATATAATATTGTATGTGAAATTTACCCAGTTACATATCAAATGAACATTTATTTCAGTATTTGTTTAGAAAACTTCAGTTATTTTTATTTTAAATCATATCTTTCTACTTAGGAAGTAAAGAAATTTATATATATATATAATATATACACACACACACACACAAACATGCCTGGTTAATTTAGACATATTTGGTTTAAAGCAGAAGACATTTTTTTTACTGTTCTGTAGTTAAATTTTAAACCTATCATTTTAAATTAGATTCTATTAGCAAGCCATTGATTGCACTTTTAGCCTTCACTTTTTAATCTCTGAAGTTGATTAAAACAAGATCTGGTCATTTTGGAAGAATGTCATGTAAAAACTACAGCTATTATCAAAACCAACTAAGCTTAGAAAGAAAGCTGACATGTAATTTACAAATGATATAAAAAGTCTTCACTTTCAGTATTTGTCATGTTGAGAATACCTAAAAGAAATGATAGAACAGAATGAAGATTATGAGAGCTCTGTCTGAATAGTCCAGAGATAACTAAGTTTTCACAAAATTCCATACTGTATGTCATATCAGACAGACATTCTCAACAATAGAAGTAAAAATACATTTTAAAAGCAAACAGTAGGGTGTTGCTTAAAATAAATCCGGTTTTGATGTATGTGTGTGTGTGAGAGACGCATTTTAAAAACCGAAAAATTTTCATTGAAGCATTTTTTTTTTTTTGTGTGTTTTTTTAATTGCAAGTTAAATTTAATATTTCCAATAAGCAAAAATACTTTGCTGTATTTCAAACAGAATTTAAATGAGTTTTAGACAAAAAAAAATTAATTTGGGAATAAGTCCTGGAAGTATCATTAAAATCCGACAATTTGATTTTTGCAAGAATTTACAAATCTGTGTGTGTTGACCGCAAAAAGACGTTTAAATTTCCCATAATAATTTATGGTCCACGCTCCTTTGACGCAAGAAAAGGCAATTTTTAACTAAAATTTCGAAATAAAAAAATAAAATCTTTGTTTTTCGTCTTAATTCTAAAGATTAAATCGGTGTTACTGTTATTTTTTATCAAGTTTAGGACATTATTCACTATGTACGCTCACTTTTTAACGAATCTTTGGCGGTACCTAAAAATTCTCGACCTGACCAACATCCCAAATTCTTACGAAACTCCAAATGTTTTTAGTTGATCTGAAAAGCTTTCAGCACTATGATGCATCTTTTTAAGAAAAAGGAAGATAAATTAGATTGAAAATAGAGTCCTTATTTAAAAAAAAAAAAAAAAAAAAAAAAAAAAAAAAAAAAACAACAGAAAAAAGGTCAAGTGGTAACAACGACTCGATTAGTCATAGACAAGTGTCCGCTAAGAAGAGGAAAGATGGACAAGTAAAACCTTTATGCCACAATGCACTAGACAATATATTATTTTAATATGCAAGATATGTAACGTGGGAAAATAGCAGTTTTCAAAAGAAAACATGTACGCCATTAGTAGTTACTCGTCAGACACAATAAGTTTACTTTCAAACTGTACACACACGAAAATAACGTTTTTCTTTTCCTCTCAAGTCCGATCAGAGATCGAACATGTATAAATCAGAATTAGTCAACTGAAACTAACATTTAATTAAAGGTATAAGCAATGATTCAATTGATGTAGAAGATCAAACAGACTTAGACAGGCTCTTTATTCATAATTGTGTGTGCATTTATGTTTTTTTTTTTAGTGTCACTGACAGACGATGACGAGACATCGTTGCACCAATGTGACATTTTAAAGTCTGGTTGTGTAAAAAAATAAATAAATAAAAAATAGAAATAAAATAAAAAAGCCGTATGTGTACACGTATTTTTAAATTTAATTATCGGCTATTTAAGGTAGGATAAAGTTGTTTACATGAAATGAGGCAAGGTTGGTAAATTTTTAAATTAAAATGTAGTTTTTATTTTTATGATGATATGGTTGGAAGTAGAGAAACGAAAGAGACAAAATGGAAATAAAAGGTGGTGGTATAATTACGATTTCAATGAAAAATCGTATTTAATTAAAAAAATACAAAAATCTTAATTATGTAAATGAAATCGTTTAAAAATGTTAATGTCTTCAAATTCTTTATTCATAAAGAATTACAAATAATATAATTTCTACTGGTTAGTTGTGATAAATATTATTAATAATTCAATAAATTGCAGGATATGAATTATTAGGCAGTTTATCAAAAATTGTTAAAATTAATCTTTTCGATGTCAGAATAAAAACAGTAAGTTCGTAATATTTAGGATAAGGGAGATTAAGCAGATTTAATAAAGATTATAGATTGCGTGAAAAATAATTTTAACAAACACCGATTTTATTACCTTTGAAAAACTATTATGGTCTAATTAGTAGTGTATTTAATGGTAACTAGTGTATGCTAATGGATGATGTTAACCATAGGGGAGTAGTTAACTACCAAAAATGGTGATGTTGTTAGACATCAAAAATTTAAAAAAAAAAAAAAAAAAAAAAAAAAAAAAGAAAGGTATGGATGCCGGCAAGAAACCGGAAATAATGATATTCAATTTACTTATTTTAGAAGATTGAATCATGTCTAAAATAATTACGCATATGGTGACGGCGGTCAGCGACATGCAAAATAGGAGAAAGAAAAAAAAAAAAGAAGACAGTTCAGCAATCTAAATTAATTACACGTAATAGTTGTAATTAAACTAGAACATTCTCCCTCCCCATGCTGTGGGTGCCATTCCAATGCACTGATATACGTGTTCGGGTCAGCAGTGAAGTATACACAACATGGATAATGAAAAATTAAAAAGTTAAAGGCCAACTGAAAAGAAAGATTTGACGAATTTTTCAAGACTAGTAAAAGTTAACCGACATTATAAGCGTGAACAAGGAAAGAGAGAGTATAATTATCAGTCTGTCTCTCTAGAGAGAGTAACACATCTCAGTCAGCTGGAGGATGTGATCCAATTACTAACTTCCGCATATTATTTACAAATCTCATAAACATTTATAAACTAACCTGCTTTTCTACGAAATCCTGTACATCTTTCAATTCCCCATTTTTGACGCTCCAAATAAACTCGGTCATTATTAACGGATGGGAATCTGCCTTTACTTGTTGCTGATCAGATAGTACTGTACTGAAACGGAAACACGATGATTAAACGTTTGTCTAACGAGTTTTCACTTAAACCATCTCTGATTGGTTGATTATTCTTGGATTACCCAATAGGAAAAGTTTACTTATAACTATTGCATTTTTTAAATTATTTTATCTCACGATCTTTAACAAAAATATATCTGTTTTGTTTATGTATATATATATAATAGGATATCTACTAACCGATAAATATTTTTTTAAATTTCTGAAATAAAAGACTAAAAAATAAACACAAAAACAAGTATTAAACCACGCACTCTCAATCCCAATGAGAAAGAGAGAGAGAGAGTGAGACTTTTAAAGGGAAATAATTCTTGTTTACTAGACAATAAAAAGCTTCATCCAACCGAAACTCAGAAGTTTTATTCAGATCAGCAACAGAGTGAACTGAAGATTTCAGGCGGTTAAAGAAAGGAAAATGCGGTTGGTGATTTTAGACACATATGATGACGTTAGTGAATGGTCAGCTAAGTACATTAGAAGGAAAATAATAGAATACAAGCCAAATGCAAATCGATATTTCACCTTGGGTTTGCCGACTGGGAGTACACCTCTAGGTACTTATAAAAAACTAATTGAATTTTATAAAGCTGGCAAAATCTCCTTCAAGTATGTGAAAACTTTTAACATGGATGAATATGTACAACTTGCCCGCGATCATCCACAGAGCTATCATTCGTTCATGTGGAACAATTTCTTCAAGCATATTGATATTGACCCGGAAAATGCCAACATTTTAGATGGTAATGCTTCTGACCCCCACAAAGAATGTGAACTTTTTGAGCAAAAAATCGCCGAGGCTGGTGGTATCCGATTATTCGTCGGTGGAATCGGTCCCGATGGTCACATCGCTTTTAATGAACCCGGTTCGAGTCTGGCTTCTCGCACCAGAGTTAAAACACTAGCCAGAGACACCATTTGTGCTAATGCTAGGTTCTTTAACAATGATATCAACCAAGTGCCCACTATGGCCCTCACAGTGGGTGTCCGCACTGTAATGGATGCAGACGAAGTAATGATTTTGATTACTGGGGCTCACAAGGCTCTTGCTTTGCATAAGTCTGTCGAGGAAGGCATCAGCCATATGTGGACGGTATCTGCATTTCAACAACATCCGCATACAACATTTGTCTGTGATGAAGATGCTACATTAGAACTGCGAGTAAAGACTGTAAAATATTTCAAAGGCCTTATGCACGTGCATAATGAACTGATTGAAGAACCAAAAGACACTGAAAACTCCCATGAGGAAGAAAAATGACTTTTTTCTTTCTTTTCATAACTAACTTTTCAAGAAAATTGACAATCCATTTTTTCTTTTTCTAACTCACAAAGCTTACTATAATCAAGTTCTGTTAAGTAGCTTTTTTGTTTTTTAATTTCCTATTTTTTTTTTTTTTTTTTGTCTTCTAGAAAGAAAACATTCCTTTACTCCAGATGGATAAAAATAAAAAAATACTGTTTAGTGTTAATTGGATTGATTTGGGACCTAAATTACAATAAAAAAAAACTATTTTAGCACATTTGTCTTTGCATTTTTTTTTTTTTTTTCCTATTTTATTTTTTAGTAGCAACCATTTGTCTCAAACTGGTTTCGTTTTACGGTTTATACTTTTTTTATTTTTTTTAACCGAAATGACATCAAGCATAATTTAATTTTTTGAAATTAGCTTTTAAAAGCTTATGAATTTTTACTTCCCTAACAGTGCACTTATGGTTGCTACTTCAACTTATTGTTACACTGTGTACTATCCTTTTTTTAGTCTTGTTTTGAACTTTGAGACTAAATCACTAATTTTTTTAATATTTTTACATTATGATTGTACGCATGTTTCACTGAACTGGAATGCTTGAATGAAGGAGTCTGTTGTGGCGAAACTCCAAACGCACACATGTTGAAATTTGCTTTAAATCTTTTTCAGCGAACAGCTTAATTTAGATTTTTCACTTTTCTTGAACTTCCACTATTTGGCTTGAACTTCGTTTGTTCTTTTGTTTGGTTCTAAAATTAAAACTTTAACATTTAAACACTCTTGTTATTGTCGGTGAAAGAAAATGAAAAATATTACTTAGGTAGCAATTGTTTTTCTTGTGCACCAACATCTACATTGAATTTAATGATTAAATTCTGTAACTCAAAAAGTAGAATCCGAAGCCAGGCTAGAATTTAAAGATTTTTTTTTAATTCAGAAGCCGCCGTCCAGGAGTAACGCATCGATTCCTAAGTTACACATTTTTTACCTGATAATACTTACGGGTCTAATAATCACACCGCCCTTAATTTTTGGAAAGAAAATTTGGTTTTTTTTCTTCAATACAACAGGCATTGGGATCAGAATTTCTTCCGTATTTAAGAAAAAGGACATAACCTAACAATGTAGGAATGTCCACTTTCGCTAAAAAAAAAAAAAAAAACGCACCCTGATAAAAAGCCCCAAACTTGATTAAATTTTTTTGCATTCTCTAGATGTTTGTCATTAGAGGAAAGACCAAAGTATTTTTTTTAATCCTTTCTAGCTAGCTGCTACATGTCCGAAATCTTAGCTAAAAATTTTTTTTTTTTTCGTAAGATCAAACTTTTCTTTGATTGTTCCAACTCCTCCGTTCCAGATCGCGAGTATGAATTTATTTAAGAAAGCAGGTATGGAATCTTGGGTGCTTAATTTATTTAAAAAAAAAATAAATAAGTAATATATAGAATGAGTGGGGTCGTGGTGCCTAAAACAAAATTCGAAAGCCCCAGTCTCATTTCAACTCTCTGCTCCTTAGCTTATCCGACGAAACCTTTCTTTTCTTTTTATTTCCTCTCTTTTTTTTTTTTTTTTTTTTTTTTTTTTTACACGAATTAATAATTTTTTGGCTATAACAATCGTAACCTCTCCTCACGCCGCGTTTAGCTTATGAGAAAAAAACTTTAAAATTCTAAGAAAATGATCATTTACAACTGCGAAACTGATTTGATAGCTTCTGTACAGCAATTTATTCAAATTAATTAATTATAACTTTAAGTCATTCAGTTGTTGTACAAATTCATTCGCAGCATGAAGTTTATTCGTCCTGTAATCATAATGTGTCATCTTTTTCCGTTTCAAAAATAATTTTTAAAAAACTAAATGACAAAACAAACATTTGGAGTCCTTGACTACTAATGTGAAACTTCGGCATTACATGCTTTTTCAGTTAATTTTAGTTTACATATGTTTGCGGTAAAAATTGATATATATTAGGTTGATGCAAAAATAATGTCGGTTTCTGACATATGTTACTATGTGATAAACCGACATTATTTTTGCACCAATCTAATAGATTTTTTTTTTTTTTTAAGTTTCTTTGTATTGTATACCATTCCATCATTCAACAAACCATTCTACTCTCGCCTCGGATTTTTCCACCTTCACCGTTGGCCTTGTTTAGATTTCGAAATTTTCAAATCAACCTTTTATTCAAGATCCGAACACGCTGTTTACATGTCAGAACCTAGTAAAACTTCATAAAGCGCCTTTCGAAATGTTTTTGTTGGGGGTGGGGAACTAAGTCGTGGATCATAATGCAACACACGATACCTCTCTAGTCGATTCCCAGTCAACATAAAGTCACTTTTGTGACCTACATAGGGAAGCTTTCATTCATACATACCAGATATTGTGCTACTGTGCGCCAATAGAAGACCCAAAAACCCACATCAGAAAAATTCTTTAACCAGTTAAAAACCTATCTAACCACAATATAAAGCTTAAGAAACTTACTTTTTAACATATCAAATATCCTGAAATGTTAAGCTTAGTTTAAAATTAGTTTTTTTACTTCTACAATCGCATTTCAGGTCAATAAATCATACGGTTTTACTTTTTTTTTTTATTAGAAGAAGTTATAAAGTTCCCGGTTGCCAAACAAATACATTCTCACTTCACATGAATGATTCACCCGTGTTCAAACATTAAGGTTTTTTGTTTAGTTTTTAGATTTGTACTTTTCTTATTCATACAACTACATAGTTTTTCTTCAATATGTTCAGTTAAAAAACAGTTAATTTATTGAGTAATATTCCAAAATCCAAAGCCTGAAACTACTGAGTGAATAAATGGCAATTTTTTATTATTACAGGAATTTTATGTTTGTTTTTAAGAATTTTTTGTGTTTTACTGTTCATTATAGAATTTTCAGTTTTGCTGAAATAAAAAACTCTAAAATATGATACCTTGTCTGAATTAAGTTTCAGAATGTCATTTTAAAACAAAATGTGTAATTATAAGTCAGTTTGGTTTTTTAGTCTTTTAATGATCCGTTAAATGATTTACCCAAACTTGAGTTTCACAGCTCGTAAAAGAAATCATTTTTTTATTCTTTATTCAATAAAACATTTTAAATTTTATTTTATTGTCAGTGTTTTCTAAGCAAACACTTGAAAAAGTTAGTCATCATAATTTTCAGAAAATGAGGAATAAAGTTATGTTGAAAAATATGTATTATAAAAAAAATAAATGTTTCTTTGCATCATTAGGTCATGGATTTTTTAATGTATTTATTATGAATGTGTTTTTTGTGTGCTTTTTTTTAAATTGATGCATAATGGCTCCTTCCTTTTAGTTTTAGAAGAATCAAGTCCAGAAAAAATACTTGTGCCATGAAACCAGATCACTATATTTTTGAGAATAGTTTTTCTAATCCAGACACGTTTTTCAAGCTACACAACTGACTAAGCTGCTAATAAGATAAACATGTTGCTGTGTAAATCAAACAAAAGGGAAGACAGGTTTGGTAGAGGGTAAAAGATAAATATGACCTTGACCTATAACATTAACAACAAAAAATGTTAGAAGTTTTTGCCATATATATTGCTTTGGTTATCTTTCATCTATACAAGGGGGCACTAAAAACTTTTCAGCCTAACCAAAAAAGAGACCCCATTCTGATGTTTAGTCATTTGGCCAGATTATGAGAAGTGGATCAAACCAAAAACATTTCAGTACCCCTTTGTAAATATCAAAATAAAATTTTTATGTTCGCACCTTGTAATTACTTACTATGTAGCAAAAGATAAAAATTCAGGTCACAATTCATTTTCATGTTTGTTGTTTATTTTATGCGATGTTCAGTATCTACTACAGAATGAGATTCCATGTGCTTATCTCAAAAGCCATTGCTAGTGAGTTGGCTTCTTGCAACATATACCTAAAATGAGGCCTTGTGCTAAAGTTGGCCTTATTCTAAAAGTATATATACTTATGAATTTTCAAATGTTAAAATTTCTTTCATGAACCATTGCGGCAATAAGTAATTCTTTTATTGAAAATGAATGTCAGTATAAATAGTTGGGGCTTCAGTAGTAAAAAAAAAAGTTTGTAATTGTTTCCAATACATAAGGTCAGAACTAAATGATAAAACTTTAAAATAATTTTCTTTCTTGGATCAATAATTAAAATGGCTTCAAGTGAAATGAATCTATAGAATTTGAAGGTTGCATGTTTGGTGTATTTTATGTGGATGTTTATATGTAAATAAAGAGGAATCATACAAAAACTTGGATCTCTAACATGAACCCATTATTCATTTTTTATATAAACAGTAGTGAAACAAAGTTCTTAATGTCTTTTGGGTATGTCCATTTTTTTATTGGTCATGGTTAGGGTAAGTAAGCATAAGTATTGTTATAATGGTTCAGCTCGAGTCAGCCTTTCATTGAGTTGGAATGACCAAACAAAAGGTTGATTTACTTCATAAGTGAAGGTTTTGGAAGACACATGCTAATGCTATGTGTTGAAAAGAGAGTTCAGTTGACAGCGGACTTGAGAAACAAGATAGAATGCAATTTTGATGTGGTATTACATCTTGGAACAGAGAGACAA
The DNA here is from genome assembly GCA_963932145.1 of Acanthosepion lycidas. Lineage (NCBI taxonomy): Eukaryota > Metazoa > Mollusca > Cephalopoda > Sepiida > Sepiidae > Acanthosepion > Acanthosepion lycidas. The sequence goes on from OZ010582.1 coordinate 46,443,982, forward strand.
AGAGAAAGGAAAAAAAATGTTTCTCTTTTTATAGACTTCAACAGCACCACCTAACGGCATTTGACAAAGCAAAGTGGGGTAATAAGATTTCTGGTTCCTTTATTACTAGCACCATGAGAAAATGCATTTCTTTTTCTTTTTTTTATTGTTCATTATTATTATTTACTGATTTTATTTCATTTTCCCACAAATCCTTTAGGTCTTAAATAATACAATGCTTCATCAGACACTATAGAACGGCACTGCAAAATTACAAAGATAAATAGCAAAAATCCAAATCACTCTAAGACTTCTAATAGCAGCAACAACAACAACAAATATGGGTAGCACATGTAACTAAAAGGGAAAATAATGAGATAATTAAAATGTTGACTTTCCATACTACCTTGAAGAAAAAGTTAAAGAAGCTCCTACCAATATTAGAAAGAGTGAACTTAAGAAAAACTGTTTTAAGCCTTTGAACTTGAGCAGCTGGTATATTGGATCCTGTATGAAAGTGCATATACTGTAATCATCAGCAAACCATGGTTCAAAGGCATAAGAGAAAGATTTTATAAATTTCAGTCAACAGTAATGCTATTTGGACAATAAATTATGAATGTTTCCTGGATAGAAATAGCTAATTTCCCCATTACCAAACCCATCTTGCAAAAACTGATTTCTTTTTTCAGTAACATGTTTTGCTGAAAACAACAACTTATAACCACAAATATCTGCTATTTTCTTGTTAAACTCAATCATAAATGTCTTTAGCCACTTGCCTTTGCTAATTGACCTATAAAGGAGCTATCATCTTTTTATCTGCACCTGTCACACAAATGAATTTTTACCAATCCATCACATCTATACATGAAATACCATGAGCAATGTACATTATCTTAACCTCATTCAATAACATTTTTATAAATTGATAATAAACCACTTTGTTCTACATTTTGGTGACAACTCCAACTATACCACAAGTAATCAGAATATTACATTTAATAAACAAATAAAAATATCAGTAGAAATTGTATACATAACTAATTTTTATCAATCTCAGTATTTCTAATCTATCATTTTACTTCATAGTTACTCAAAGATTTTTTCTATGTGAGAATTGCAGATTTTATAAGTTTATAAATGAAGTGCAAATGACTTGGAGTACAAAAATCTTTATGTCTAAACCTGGATTGAATCTCATTGTATGTGAGAATCAGTTATATGATTTACTTTGTGGCTAAGACAATTATTTTTCACTGGCAATAATGGCTGATGCCTAAACCCAAGGAGAACAAAAAGCTTTTGAATACTGATTTCCCCAATTTGGCCTTGTGCCTTCAAGAATCTGTGCTAAATTAAGCAAAATAATTAGTTTTGATAGTGACAATGAAATACAGGTTGCATAGCAGTGCAGAATTGTAGAGCCAAGTTCTCATTCAGATCTTGTCTGTTGCATTCTCTTTTGTACTAATATCTCTTTCAAGGTATTAGTGCAAAAGTGCATCTATTCTTCCCAGCCTCAACTATCAATTAAACAGCAGGTTAGATTTGATATTCAAGCTTTCAGTTGCATCCAGTGTAGAAGAAAAACAACTCTAAATCCAAAATCATAGAGAAGGCAATGGGGAAACCACTCCCTTATCTTTCCTAAGAAGTCATGGCAATTAACAGATAATAAAGAAAAAGAATCTGTGGAGAGTCATGATATTATTTTTTAAGTTACAGATATATTAGATCAAATTTAAGTGATAACTTCAAATACGAAGTGTTCAGTTTATTAGTCACCTTGATATACAATAATGCTTATTGGCATAAACTGGTTGACCATTAATACTGAATAGTAAGTTCAATCCTTACTAGATACCCTATAATTAGACAACCCTCAGCAAACAACAGGCATACTTCAGTGTAAGGTAATGGTTAACAAACTAGTCTGTTTGGCCATTATTACTGAGTAGTTAGTTTTATCTTTACTGGGTGCCCCATACTTGTGACCTTGTACCAAATTAAGATAATCTTAGAAAGAACTACAGATAAAAATGTTTACTACTTGGCTATCTCTATAACAATTCAGTGATGTAAAGCTCATTGTCAACTTTTGTTTATAGAGTTATTTACTTAGTTTAGTCTGGCAGGACACCACAAGTGTAAGAACCAAATTTCCTACAATGGTAAATTGTCTGAAAGACAAACTTACTAACCACTACTCTGCAAGAATAACTGGTATTTTTTTACAGTGATATTCACCCTGTACAATGTCCTGCGACCACTCAAGGTAGGGGGTTACAGAATAAGAGGTACAGCTTATATGCAGAAGATAACAGTTAGCCCTAGATTTGAACAAGTTAAGATTGTAGTGATCTGGGAAACAGCCTCTTTGGAGTCAGTTTCACAAGGCAGCAATTCCAAATTACTCAAAGAAAAAATAACTTCAGATGAAACTGATCCTTAATATATTTCATCTTGAACAACACAACAAATTAAAAAAAATGACTTTATATGAGTAGCCGTTACTTAAAAAATATCCCAATATCCAGAACAAAATTATGTAGTCTTTTAGGTCTACAGTGCTTTTGGATGCATATTCATACTTCAAATAATATGAGAAAGGAAGAAGTTTAATTACACTGCAGCATCATGTATATGATACAATTATATCATCTATAGTAAATGGTTTTATGCTATCTCTATCTAGGAGGCATTTTTTACAGTTTGAGGCATGCAGCAATATAATGGCAAAATTAACCAGTTAAAATTTTAAATGTCTTGGTAAAAAATGAAGATATTTATCTTACCAATAAATGTCATACAGAGATGCCAAGTCAGGATTACATTGCAGATCCTTCTTTGGATTTTGTCAAGGACCTTGAGATGAGTAGCAGGAGCACCTGACAAGATATGGCAACTGTATTCAATGCATGGATGAATGGTAGATTTGTAAAAGTGTAAGATGGACTCTGATGAGAAAAACCTTCTGACCTAACTTTCCTTGCTATAGATACAGCTATTGATTTGATGTAGGCATTCCACTTCAAATCAGTTGAGAACATGAGACCAAGAAGGCACAGTGTGTTTCTCTCCATGAGTCTAGTATCAGCCATGCTGATAGTAAGCAGGAAAGTTTCTCTATGATGGTTAAATGAAAAGCAGTTTATTTTTGGAGACATTAAAATTTACAAACCATTTCCTGCCTCAGTTAAACACTGATTGGAAGTCCTTTTCAAGAATAATGTCCAGGTTGATTTTGTCAGCTCTGACGGATTTGCTATTAAGATAGGAGCAAATAGTAGTGTCATCAGCATAAATTCCTACTTGGAAACTTATGATATCAGGGTGATCATTGATAAAGATCAGAAACAGCATAGGACCCAGGATAGAGCCTTGGGAGGACACCCACATTCATATGAAAGGATCTAGAAGTGAGCCCATTCAAAATGACTTTCATTTCACAATTCTATTGGAATAATTGGATTAAACCAAACACAAGTCCAGTAGCCTTGGAGCTTATGTAGAAGCTTATGTGTGTCAAACCCTGTCAAACTCCTTCAAGATATCTAGAGCCACAGCTCAAGCTTCACCATTATTATCAAGAATATGTAGAGCAATACATATTCAGTGATGACCATTAGCACATCATTGGTATACCTGACAAAATAGAAGCCATATTGTTTGTCAGAGAGTAGGTCATGAGAAGTAAGATGTTTAACCATGTCAGCATTGATTAAAGACTCAAGTACTTTGCCAAAAAGCAGTAAGAGACTAATAGAGCAATAGTTACAGGGATCAGAATGTTCTCCATAGTTCTTAAAAATAGGAACTACAGAGAACTTCCAACATGCAAGAAACAGGAAGCAGCATGACAATAGTTGTAGAGTTTGGAGTTTCTTTAGGACAATGCTATTCTTCGGGTGACTGACTTTAGTTTTGAAGTGAAGCCTAAAAACAGCTGAAGGACAAAAATAAGAATGAGTAAAAGTAAGCTTTAACTGTTATTCCAATGAGATACACAATCTGTCAGGAATGTATCCAAACACCTCCTGTCACTTCCACTTGCATTATGGGAATCTAATTTACAAATAAATGATCTGAGACCTGTGATAGGGTTATGCACATATCACTCAGTAGAGCCTCTGTTCTAGGAAGGAAATCAAGTGTGGTTACTCCAATTGAGTCAAGCGTTGAGTAAGAAGAGAATTTACAAGCAAAACATTCAACCTTATTTGCTGTAGATGTTAGGACTTTGAATTAATTGAATAGATGAAGGATGGAGGCTTTGCTGTTGTTCAGCACACTCTTGCAGAGCCAGAAATAATTTCTAGAACAAATCTTGTGAGATGATATACATTGTTTCATTTTATCAGCAAACAGTAAATTCACTTCTTTAAGGACATGCTAGCACTCATCTGTCATATTAATAAAAATTCATTCTAATGTATATATATATATATATATATATATAGTGAGAGAGAGAAATTGGTGACTGAACTTGCATCAACTACCCAATAGGGTAAAAACTGGGTGGTTACATTCAATGTCTCAAAGATCAAGCTAGTTACATTCCATCATCACTGAGCTGTCCCCAAACTATCACCAATCTGGATGAACTGAAGTCCTGTTGGGGAAGAACGATGTCTTGAAAGACTGTTGGACCTCAAACTCACAACTGACCTAAAGTGGAACTCATATATATGAATCATTGTTAAGGATGCAGCTAAAATGTTCAGCTCTCTGTACTGCTCCAGTCAGTACATGACCCCCTCCTGCTATTCTTTACCTTTACAAGAGTCAAATCATACCAAAAAGGAAGTACTGTTGACATATTTGGGCAGGAGCTGCCCAGTCCTCACTCTCCAGCCTTGATAGAGTTCAAAAGCATCTCCAAGCCCTTGTGGATACCAAACTATTCTCCACCCTTCAACCCCTCTCTCACAGGTGGGATATGGCAATCCTCTCACTGCTCTACTGCTACTTCCACAGAAAGTGTTTGGATGAACTACATTCTTTGGTCCCGCCCAGACAAACCTTCACAGCAACAACATGCTATGCCACTTACATGGTAAAAAACCAGCCACATTCCCTCTGTATCCCATCGATGAGAAGTAAGTTCCACTGGAACAGCTTCCTCCTGCAAACCACTGCCCTGTGGAACTGACTCCCAACAGGATGTTTCCCAATTCACTACAATCTTAACCTGTTCAAGGCTAGGGTTAACCATTATCTTCTACTCATATACACACAAATGACCTGTATAAACATAACCCTCTACCTTGTAAAGAGTGAACTTCACTGTAAATATATATATATATAATCTATAAATATACATGTACAAAGTCTCTCCTGAATTAACTAAGCCATTTAATATTGTAAAAATAACCTATCTAGAACAATGGTTACTATGCTCATTTCAAAGTACACCCTTTTAGATTCTCACACACATATGCCAATACCAATTCCACTTTTTCAAGCAGTCTGCTTTTAGAATTGCAATCAGTTGTTTCATTGTCTTGTTAATCACATCCAAAGCATTCCAACAACAATTTTAACTTAGGAAAAAGTCAACAGTCACAGGAAGCCAGATCAGGATTGTAGCAAGGCTGACAGACATATGTGATGTGATGTTTTGCCAAAAACACACTTACAAAAGATATAAACAATCCACTCACAGCCATTGTGAATGTGATGGCCACACAATACACAAACTCACTCAATGGCATCATGCTGCTGACTGAGTAACTCTAAAGAGAGTGTCTGTTCACACGTGTAAAGTAAGGTTCATTCTGATTATCTGCTAAGTTACACCAAGGCTATAAAACTGGTTCCTGGCGTAATCAAAATGTTTGGATACATTCCTGACAGATTGTGTATCTCATTGGAATAACAGTTAAAGCTTACTTTTACTCATTTTTATATTGTCCTTCAGCTGTTTTTAGGCTTCACTTCAAAACTAAAGTCAGTCACCCGAAGAACAGTAATTAAATGCCCAATATCAATTCTTAATCCTGTTTGTAACATTTCCTAAGTATAATCCCCTCACTGGCTAGACAGTTGCCTCTGCTGTTGCTAATTTTTGTGGGTTTTCATTGATCTGTCGGTTCCTGTTCCAGTGTTACCAAAAATGTAATATTTTTTGTATTATTACTTGGCAATTTTTTTTTATTTTCATGGCCATTGCATGCCAACATCAACAAGCTAGGAAGGAACCAGATTCTACAGGGATTTCACCCAGTGATCATTTTTATTCTGTGGAGATTTCAGATATGAAATCCTCACAGTCTGTGGTAAAAGCACATCCCATCTTGCTTGTAACCATCCACTATAATAAAATAAACGTTTTCAGCTGAATTAGTCAAAAGCTGTTGCTATATTTCACAGCCATGATAACTTCTTTGCTGAAAACTAATTTCAAGGCACAAACCAACAAACACTGTTGACATCTAAGACGGGAATTAATGATAACAAACTGAAGAATTTCAAAGCATATAAAGAGTAAAGAATTAAATCTTTCTATGTGGACTGGTTGATGGTCTTTCAGAATGAAAATTATTCTAGCAGTAATTCACAGTAAATGGAGAGACCTCAGAGCAACAACCAGAGGAGGAAGATTAAAACTGGACTTCAACTATCTTGTCATCTGTCCTCTCTCTCTCTCTCTCTCTCTCTGTACTTTGTCTCCCTACCTCATCTATGTATTGGCTGGTTTATATAAGAATTTAACAAACTTTTATCATTGATTTATTGCATGTTTTTTGATAAGATGATATCATGACCTTTCTTTGTTTGAACACCAGATGCTCCTTGTGGTATACTTCATTCCCTACCTTGGAATTGGTAAGCTATAATATGTTTGGTGTTTGATAGTATTTAAAATAAACATGGCAAGAATTCTGCTTTGTTATTTAGGAAATTCTGGAAGACCATAAATCTTGTCATACTGCCTGGTGACAATTTGGTAGGTGGGGAAGATCTAGTCTAACTAAATATTTTTTTAAAGTTCACCAAACCTTTGTGTTTTCGAACACACTACTTGTCAACCTCTCTGCCTTCGGGTAGAGAGGAACCCAGACAAGGCTCTGCCAAAGGGCAGAGTCTCATCTGGGGATGTAGACAAACTGGACCTCATTTATATGGGGTCTACAGGAAATTTTTGCCTAAGCCTACATAAAAATCGGTCTTGTGCTACATTCTGCCTTATGAGGAGGTTGGTAAATACCAGTCTTACTAAATTTTAAAGAATTCTACTTATTTATTTCAGGTTCAAATCTTCCCAGAGGATTCTTCAAACTTATTTTATGGCTTCTAATTATTATTTTTAAGTCATTGTTTCTTTCCTTTTCTTCCTCATTCTCTGATTAGGTTCTCTGAGATTTCTGACAGTTTAATCCTAATTATTTCCTGCTTAGAATCATCATTAAATATTCTCATGCAGTAAAATGCTGAACCATAGTTACCACCCTGTTATACCAAGTTAGTACATTCTGAAAGTACCATATTGAGATACCACATTTACAATGCAACACCTTTGATTAAATATTTACACAAGTCTTTTCTATAATAAATTGCAAAATCTATTTTCTCAGATTCATTTAAATAGAAAAGGATACAAGATCAGGGCTGAGTTTTCTATTAATTTTACTTACTCACATGCATACCCAAACACACACACACACACACACATATGCACACACATGTAAAAGAGCATAAATAGCTACATAGAAAAAATAGTGAAGACAAAGGAAATTAACTTTTAAATTGTAGCAAGTGTACACTTAGATATGTAGCTAAAGATGTGTTCCACATTAATTTTTGTCATATTTTTTTCTTTTGTATAGTTGTAGATACAGTGTAACCCGGATATAAGAGACCCGGATATAAGCGAAACCCTGATATAAGAGACTTCTTCTCCGGTCTCGACAACTCTCTTATATCCAGGTTACATTGTATATAAATTTATGGAAAAAAAGTACATCACTAAGATCATACCAAGTATAACTTGGCAAGACAGACCATTTTCCATAAAGACAAGGAGGTCTTAAAAAATTGAAAAGTTGAATGAAAAATGGAAATCAGTAAATGAATTACAAATCCATATACATAAGATGCAATATATATATATATATAAGTTTAAATTTTGCTACATTTATGCGGGAAGAGTACTCAGTATTGAAGATAGAATGTTTGTAAATATAGACAGTGCAGACAGAAATCAATATTGTATAGTGACTGTCAATTTCATACCTCAAGTAATCTTTAAACAATTTCTCTCTCTCTCTCTCTCTCTCTGTATATATATATATATATATATATATATATATATATATATATATATACTGCTCACTGATGTAAAATAAAATTACAACATGCTGACAGATGAATGATGATGTTGATTTTAACTTGAGTACAGTATTTGCATGCTAGAGAGTAGTATGAATTCTCATAAAATCTTCAGTTTTCAGCCATTTTATGAAATAGTAACACTCATATCAGTACACTGTATCTGATATTAGATGGTGACAGCTGCTTCAATAAAGTTCAGTTGTTTGCTAGCAGGTAGGATGTGATGAATTCAACCAGAGATCTATTCAGCCACATTGTCATTGGTGATATGAGTAGACTTTGCTCCTAATCAAGTCATCTCCATGTCTCATTTATACATGTAACTAAAAGACCCATCAATTTGTTTTTCTTCCTTATCTTGATTAAAGTTGATTGAAATTGTTTCAAAATGTCTACTCTATCTTTTAATGGCCTGGTTTGGCCACTTGGCTTATCTCTTCCTTCCCTTTTTTTACATAAGTACTTGGCTTTTTACTGGAGGACTTCTTATCACCCAGTTATTAACACTGAATACTAACTGGCAAAAGATAACAGCTGAGTTCTTCCTAGACACACAAAGTAAAACAGTCTAGCTGAATGAATGTGTGGTCAAAAGGCATCAGTCTAATTCCTGATTCTTTGGGCTGGAATACTGTGGATCTTTGTTTCTCTGATACATCTGTGGAGGACTACCAAATACTACTGGCTTAATGCTTTAGACTCTCATGAGCATCTTTATTTATGAGCAACATGTTTCTTTCATGTATCAGGTTACAAGTTGATTTGCATATGTGCAGAGTAACAGGAATAGGGGAAAGGTTTTGATGATTTTGTCCTCCGGTCTCACACCAGTAAGGTCAGCCAAATTCTGCCAAAAGATAATCAAAACGATGGTTGATAGAATTAAAAAATAACAAAATCCCATTACAGAATTTGGGCTAAGATCAAATCTAGCAAACATTAGTTGGTTTATCTCATTTGTCATTTTTTTGGTGGTGAGTGGGTGATCCTTGTTACACTTGATCTTGATAGTTAAATTCCTGTTAAGTCATGAGTTCAAAACCAGATAATTCCAGATGCTAGTCTAATTTATTGTAATTAAATTCTTTTCATTTCTTCTAGAATCTATGAGAAAAAACAAATCTCAGGGTACTTCTGGTATGCTAGTAAAATCCAAATTTCTAGATTGGCTATCTAGGCTTTTCACATGAATTTCTCAAGTTAATTCCCATTTCAAATAGAACCAATTATAAATTCACTCATTTGTACAATCTGTACCAGTAACTTTATTATATTCCTCTTTCAACCACATATAAATTACCATGTCAGGTAAATTACAACCACAAGAATTTTCAATTCAACCAGCCACTAATTATAGATTCACTAGGCCAGAGGGTTGAAAATGAATGTGTTTGAGCCACAAGAACTGACCCTCCAGGCATTACCTCTCCTTTGAGATGGGACCAGAGTCATTACCTGGTGTCCCAGATGTTCTCAGAAATGGAAAGTTACAAACTCTTTTTATAACCCTTTATTTTTGGTAGAGAGCATCTGCAAACTATACTTAATTATTTTCTGCATCAATTGTAGAAAAATGAAATCATCATTCCATTATATAAGAGCAAAGATATTTGGTAAATCTCTAATATCTCATGCAATATTGATATTCTCCTCTTTGTGCGTGGAGGTAAAATACTTGCAGGTGCATTTCTAAACCGGATAAATAAATATGTTGCAAACAATACTCTCTCTGAATCACAATATAGATTCCAAAATAAAAGTGGAGTAGTAAATATGGTATCCAGACAAATTAAAAAAAAAATGTTGTGAACAGCATATAGATGTAAACCAACCTCAAAAAGGCTTTTGACATGGTCAACCATAGAGTTCTGTGGACTGTCTTAGGAAAATTAGGGTGTCAAGAAAAGTTTGACAGCCTTGCATGATGGCACAAAGGTTTGGGCAAACATGAGAATGATGAATTCATATTAATGTGGACAATGGTATAAGAAGTGAACTATTTTAGGGCTGATTCTGTTTTCTTTGTTTCTTGTTGTTTTTATTCAGGCATTTTCAAATTGTGATCACAGGATTTATATTTGAGACAGAAGCACAGGAGAACTTTTCTGACTAAGCCACTTAAATACAGATTTTTTGTACCATGTCCCAGTTTATATATAATCTGTTGTATGCTGATAATTGTGATCAGTGACATGGAGAGGTTTGGTAATGTCTGGTGATGCTTGGGGCCAACTCCTTCATTGAATGCCCCTAAGACTCAAGTAATGGGGGCCTATAGGACCTAGTACTGAGAAATATGAGAAAGGAAGATATCTATATAATAAATGCAAATGTCAGTGTGTCACATTTTTTCAACTTTACTCCTAAAAGCCATAGCCCAACATATCATACCATTTTGAAATTAGGCCAACTCAGTAAGCAAATTAAAAACATTACAGGCCAGATCTGGACCCACAATCATGAAATTTTGAATTCCCAAATTTTCAATACTGCAATTGTTTTCAGATTCTGCCATCTTGGATTCTACTGATAAAAACAATTAAAGGGTCACAGTTCTTTAACTTCGAATAGCTCATGTTCAAATGAAAAAATTACTGATTTCAATTTACAGTGTTTCAAAATAAAATTGTCTATATTTTCAACTTTACTCCTTGAGGCTGTAGCATACCATTTTGGAATCAGGCTGACTCCATGAGCAAATTAAAAACATTCCAGGCCAGATCCAGACCCGCAATCCTGAAATTTTGGATTCCCAAGTTTTCATTACTGCGATTGTTTCCAGTGATTTTATTTACATGATTTTTGCGACAAATTTTTTTGTATACTAACAATTTTTATAACTTGGAAATAAATTTAGGAATAATCAAAATTTATTGTGAAATCCAACTAAAGTCACCCATGAAATAAAAATAATTACTTGTACAGAAAGTAAGGACTTACGTACATCAAATTGTCTTTAAATTAAGTAGCAGCAGAAGAATTATCTGTGCAAAAGCCATCTAAAAGTGGATCACAGCAATATTCTTGTACAAAACCAGCTCCACACATATTTTCCAAGAATTCGCTTGCTGATCGGTTCATAAACAAGCAAATGGGCATTGTCATCCACCCATACACATCTATTTTTCATCCTATGACTGAGTTAAATATTTTGGCGATAATTTTCTGGAGCCTAACACATGTGCGCACAAGTAAATAAATTCAGCATGCAAACTTATCTTGCTAGTGATCATTGTGACCACAAAGCACATCACTTTATCACCTTAAGTTTTTAAAGTTACCTTTTAGCATAATCCAAACCTTCACACATCACTCAATCATCTTCATATTCAACTTCATTTATTACACAGCAGAGAATTGCTTATCACTTCAAGTTCTCAATCACAGAACATTATTTCTCTTCTGAATTTGTCAAACAATTCAACATTATTTCTGGACAAAAAGTGGTCAAAAGGAAGATAACTTTTACTACAACTAAATTTATTCCAAATGACATTGAAAATTTACATTGCACAAAACTGTTTAAATTCCACATAAACAGATTAATACTTTAACTTTGTGAACTTTTCATCACGACAACTTCAACATACAATCTTTCATGCAAAGATTTAAACAAACACCACACAGATTTCATTTACAAATCTGAATTCATTCCAGTATAAATCATTGTATATTCTTATGCTATATAAATGAAAATTTGTTTTGTGTTATTTCTCATTTTGTTCATTGCTCTGTAATTTATTGAAGAAGCAATTAAATGTGTTGAGGATTTATATTACTTTGAACAAGCAACCAAATTCACTCTACAAATTGTAGCTAATCCCAATGTACCGCTACAGATGGTAACCCCAACATTGCATTAAATAATAATCCTCTACAGGAGCATATGTCTGATACTGATAGCCTGCAGTGTGCAGCTATTCCAGTTATTAAGTGTCTGCTCAATACAGATCAGCTTAGTTGGATTGGAAATCTTGTATATAAGACTGACTCAAGTATTCCAAAGTAGCTCCTGAGGATGCAAAGGAAGGAAAACAACTCTGCGGTCAGTCAAAACTATGATTTAATTGTGTTCATTCTTCACTGAACAAATGACATGTTAATCTGACTGGGATTCTTTGGCCATGAAAGAGATCAAGTTGTAGGAATCCTTCTACTAAGTTTTTTGTTGAATGTTAAAATTTAGAGTGTCAGGATTTGATAAAATAACCTAAAATATTGTTGTGGGGTTGTTTGTAATTTGGCCATTTAGAATAATTACATGATTTTTATTGAAACATTAAAATTCAGTAGAAAAGACAACATAGTTTCAACAAATAAACGTTAATATAACGACAAGAATACAAGCAGTTGGTCATTTACTGGAAAGTAATGTCTTTTTGTTTGGGTTAATAAAGTTCTGAAATAAAATATAAATTGTCTTTGTGTACATATGTGAGAAACAATGAAATTTCATTTGTGTGAAAAAGTCAACATGTGTGCATGGTTCATAGTAAAGAGGATACAAGAGATAGAAATTGTTTTTTACTGTTGGTGGTATTGCCATAGTCTGAAGCGGTCTCTTTGAAATTTGTCAGAGCTCTGTTGGTGGTATTGCCATAGTCTGAAGCGGTCTCTTTGAAATTTGTCAGAGCTGTCATTTTTAGTATGTGGTTGTGAAGATCATAAGTGAGAGTGGTGTGGACCTTGGTGACAGCTGTGAGTATCCTGTTTGGGTCACAGATTTCATGTGCTTTTATACACTTTTTCATAAAATTGGCTCCAGAATTAAATTATTTATTTATTTTTAATTGGTCCTAATAAGCCACATGATATGTCTTCTACTACATCTGCATGATATTTTGGCAGTATCTACTTAAATCATGATAACTAATACAACAAACTTCTTGATTTGTATTCTATGGTTTTATTGATGTATGTTAAGATGTAAGCACTTTATTGAATGTTATTGGTTTATAAATATTGTATTTGATATTTTAGTGGACAAAAAGAACATGTCTTCTCTGATGTTGAATCCACTGAAGAGTCTTGAATCTCACACACTCAAAAATATGAAAACTGGAAGATTCTTACTTCATATTTAATTTATTCTAAAGCAAAGCAGGAGACAAAAGTCATGTGGGATTGCATACTTCATATTAGTCCTGTGTATGATGAAAAACTACATCTAGTAGCAAGGTTTCTGATTGGGAGATTGGAGGTTTTGAGGAGCATTGAACCACCTCTTAATTGCTGTTGTTCCCAGGTCCACCCTCACCCAAAGTGGTATCACCTGTTAGGATCCCAGCTATAGACAAATAGTGAACTCCCAAAGCAAAACACTATGAAAATATAAAAATATCAGCAATAAATTTTTCTATAAAACATTATCAACAATACCTATTTATAGTAAATGACCAATACATTTTATCTGTGTGCGAGTGATATTTGAGGACATTTTTAGTATGTTAAATAAACAGAATACCTTAGCAAACAATGTATATATTTAATTCAAATTGACACAAATATCCTTCATAATACTTCTTTATCTAATTATTCTATGAAACCACCTTTAGCTCAAATGACTGCTTCTATTCAGGGTCAAAACCATCCACAAGCTGCAATTAAGTGGTCCCTATTCATTTTGGACATCACCTGGACAATGACGGCCTTCAGTGCAGCTATGGTACTATGAGGATGTTGATTAGTTTCCCTTTCAACGATGCTCCACACATAATAGTCCATAGGATTTAAATCTGGCAAGTTAGGGGCCCACATGTTGAGGGTCACATGATTGCAAATTCTCTGATAACCAATCCTGGGTTACAATGGCTTTGTGAGAAGGTGCAGAGTCTTGTTGAAAGACATATGGCTTTCCATTGCATACTTTATTTATCCAGGGCTTAACAACCATTTTAAGAACATTAATGTATCCAGCAGCATTCACCTTAAAACCTTGTGGGAAAATGTAAGGTGGCATGACATAACCTTCACTGCTCACAACTCCTAAAACCATCACAGTAGCCGGATATTTGGTGTGCATCACCCTTGGTACTTCAGAAGGAGATGCACATAGCCATCTGTCATTCTGTCTGTTTGTTTTCTGATCTTGGTCAAAGTTTTTTCGTCAGAGAAAAACCAAAGCATGTCATGTTTGTGGGGATTTTTCACTTTGTTCAACAGCTGTTTTGAATGCATGAGACAGTTTTCCTGTGTCTTTGCCAATATGAATTGGCCTTTCCTCATTATATATGACTTATATCAAATGTCCTGATGTACCACGGTTCTGATAGTCCACTCTGATACCTGGAGTTCTTTGGTGATGGACCTCATTGATCTTCCGGGGTTCTCATCGATGATATTTTGAACATTCCATATAAATTCTGGTGTTCTCATGGTATCAGAGCACTGTGAATGCTTTTTTCTTTTTGCTACAGGAGGAAACATTGCCATCACATCCCACTAGCTCCAACCGAACCTTATGAACAAATGACCTGGCAACATGTAAAAAGTTACTGATATTTAAATCACTATGTTTTACAGCTAAAACAACAATGGCTGCATGTCTTTTCATTCCTTGGGTTAACATCTTCCTCTGACAGGGTTATCTGAAATAAAAAAATTTTTTATAAATGATTTGAGTGTGTAGTGAACTTAAAACAATACAGGGTGCACTTGCACCCTGTATTGTCATGACAGCTACTTTGCTGAATGTGGAATAAGACATACAAGTCTATAAGTAGCCTTAAATGACATATGAGAGAACATATTGTAAGAACAATCAAGTCCCAAATATGTTTATTAGGAACTGTGAGCTCACATAAAGGCTATATCATAAAATGTGCAATTAGCTGCTCTGAAAAGTCACATATGATCCTATGCTCAATCTTAGAACTCAACTGCTTGGAAAACATTATAAAATAGTCATTATTTAGTTTGTTTTTTTTTGCTTTTTTTTTTAAGCGTTTCATCCCAAGCAAGGCGAGAAGCCACTAGGACGCAAGGGGTTACAGAAAATTTGGAGCAAGATCAGATGGGAGTGATAGAAGAAAGGATGAGAAGGGTAGTGGATAGATCAAGGCAAATGGAGATGTCGATTTGAATAGCTGGAGATTATAGCTCTCAGGGAAACTGGAATAGGGAAGGGAGTTCCACAGGCGAGAGGTGCGAGACATGAAGCTATTGGAGTAGAAGAGACGGCTACATTTAGGAGTTTCAACAGTGAAAGGGTAACAGCGGGATGCCAGCCTTGTAAAGCGCTTGAACTCATGAAGTCTGGGAACCAGCGAATGCAGCTCCTCAGAGCAATTGCCATGAAAGTATTTGTAAAACAGACAGAGAGCAGCAACGGTGTGTCTGAGAAAGTGACTGTAATAGAGAATAGAGAGTCACATAAAAGTAAATAGTGGCCATCCTCATTCATTAAGTGAATAACCATTATATGTACATACATTTGTAAGATGGAATTTGTGAAACCCAATAAAATATTTGAAAATGTTTAATTTTTGTTAACATTTCACTCTGTATGAGTATTTTCAAAATAACTGAAAAAATACAAGGAAACAAAACTGTTACTATGGTAACCCTACTACTTTAAAATGCTTTGCTTAATTTGAAAAATTTTAACAGTAAATAAAATTTAAAAATAAATATAGATATTGATAATATTGCAATAAAATTTAATATTTCTAATAAAAATAAATATATTTAAAACATATATATATAAGTACTGGACATTTATAAATATAAAGCTTACAGTCAAATCATACTGAAAACACCAATTCTCATTAGATCACCAAATTTTCATTGAATATATGTGATCTATGACAAAATATTGTATTAAGTAGTGGTGAACTGGCCAGGTTGTCAGCTTGCCTGACTGGCAAGTGGGCCCCCTGTATCAAATAAAAATGTAATAATGAAACAAACATAGGCAAATGTTTTAATAGTAAAATGAAATAAGTACTTTATAAAGTCATCTGCACACTATCAGTTACTCAAGTCCAAATATGAGAGAATATTTTCAAAGATAAACATCTTAAAGACAAGGTTAAGAAATTTGGCAATGCATGCAAAAAATGGTGGGTCAAAAGGATGGTTATTCATTTGACACTGCTATTACACAGTTTGTTTTTTTTACTATTTCACCACTGTTTATTTACAAGATTATAAAAATATGTGAACCAAGTACAATGCAATATTTATTAATTACCTTTTATAAAGATTTATTATTTGCCATTTTATAAAGAAACTCATTTGAAAAAAAAATCTTTTTATTCAAAAATTTATAAAAAATAACAAAATTATCAAAAATATATACACCAATGATAATGCAATATTTGCAGTAAAAATTAGACATTCTGTAATTAAACACAAGGAAAACTTTATCCATCCACTGAATTGGGAGATATGCTCTCTAAATATTAAATATTTGTTGTCTCTCCTAAAATCTAAAATTGAAAGAATGCTTGGTCTCATGCTTGGTTTGCATATTTTTGTAATTTTTCAAATATAAAATTATTCTTGCAAATAAACAATCTAATAAATAAAACGTGTGTTAACATCTTTCTTGTAAATTCTCAAGAATAAAAAAGATGTATAAATCCACTTTCATATGTTTGGGTTTTATTAAAATTCTAGCCATCGCATTTTAAACAAACATTGCTGAGGGAGTAAATAAAACTGTTAAAGAAATAAGTGTTCTTTCGACACACCATTTTTTTGCAGACATGGAAGAATTTGGAATCACACATGTTGCGATTCACTGAAAAGGATTTGTTAAATGAATCGGAGGCAGAATCAATTATTAGCAGTTTTTCACAATCATCTAGTGAACCCAAACAATTGCTCTTAATATAGTGGACTGCATGCAATGCTCTATTGTCCTTTGAACTATCTGTTAATGTGTAAATTGTGCAGGAAACTATTTAAAAATATCAACTAATTACTTAAAATTAAAAAATAAAATAAAAAATCCAATTATAACATTCTGTACTTACATTTGGTATCTACTGCCAGTAATATGTATAGCACATGTACACTGTAATTACTAAGCAACACACATTTTTTTCTACAAAAATTTTAATTGTGCCCCACCTTTTTTAATATGCATTTTTTGAAAATTTTACTTACTCATTATGATAGCATTGTATTAGGTTGGTGCAAGAATAATGACGTAATAATGTCGTTTTTTGACGTTAAAAAATACGTCAAAAACGACATTATTACGTCATTATTTTTGCACCAACCTAATAGTTGTGAGTCAGCCCGCTTTGTCTCCTGGCAACCAATATTTTAGACTCAGTCTACCACTGGTATCAAGTGTATTCATAAGGAAGACTACGTTTAAAAATAAATATTTTTCCTGTAAAATACATATAATTCTTTTTCCATCATTAGGTCATGAATTTATAAATATAATATCTATCTATATGTATGTATGTATGTGTGTACTTTTTTTAAAATTGATGCATAATGGCTCCTTCCTTTTAGTTTTAGAAGAATCAAGTCCAGAAAAAATACTTGTGCCATGAAACCAGATCACTATATTTTTGAGAATAGTTTTTCTAATCCAGACACGTTTTTCAAGCTACACAACTGACTAAGCTGCTAATAAGATAAACATGTTGCTGTGTAAATCAAACAAAAGGGAAGACAGGTTTGGTAGAGGGTAAAAGATAAATATGACCTTGACCTATAACATTAACAACAAAAAATGTTAGAAGTTTTTGACATATATATTGCTTTGGTTATCTTTCATCTATACAAGGGGGCACTAAAAACTTTTCAGCCTAACCAAAAAAGAGACCCCATTCTGATGTTTAGTCATTTGGCCAGATTATGAGAAGTGGATCAAACCAAAAACATTTCAGTACCCCTTTGTAAATATCAAAATAAAATTTTTATGTTCGCACCTTGTAATTACTTACTATGTAGCAAAAGATAAAAATTCAGGTCACAATTCATTTTCATGTTTGTTGTTTATTTTATGCGATGTTCAGTATCTACTACAGAATGAGATTCCATGTGCTTATCTCAAAAGCCATTGCTAGTGAGTTGGCTTCTTGCAACATATACCTAAAATGAGTCCTTGTGCTAAAGTTGGCCTAATTCTAAAAGTATATATACTTATGAATTTTCAAATGTTAAAATTTCTTTCATGAACCATTGAGGCAATAAGTAATTCTTTTATTGAAAATGAATGTCACTATAGATATTTGGGACCTGGGCTTCAGTAGTAAAAAAAGTTTGTAATTGTTTCTAATACATCAGGTTGGATCTAAATGATGAAACCCTAAAAGAATTTTCTTACTTTAAATTAATTCTATCACACTACCATTCTGACAATGTAATCATCTTAGGTAAGCCATTTTATTAAAACATGAGGTGGTAGGGTTAAAAGCATATATTAGGTTAGAGTGGAGAACGAACGAGAGAGAGTGATGTTAAGCTGAATATAATATATAATTTTGAAAAGAAGCAAAGATTGAACATTGGTTTAGAAAATAAGAATAAATTAAAAAATTCCTAATTGGAACTGTGAGGATTTGAAACTGAGAATCCTAAGTAAAGGAGTCAGAAAGGGTCATAGCTTAATTCACATGCAAGTGTGTCACATCACACGTGTATTACACAGAGCTAGACTGAAATTCTGACAGAAAAATCTTTGCTTATTTTCACTGACTTGGATTGAACTATTCTGATATTCATACATAATTTTGGGGAGAGACAAAGGAATTTATCTAGCCCTGACAATCTCTCATCACCTCTGTTCACATAGGACACACAAGCGGAAACTTACATAAATATGAGTTGCTGGAATGTAAAGGCAGTTTGAATCTTGTTCCAGTTGCCAGCTGTCTCAATTAGCTCATGTCAAACACACCTGAAAAGTAATTTCACTCCCACATTTCCTAGCAGCAGACAGAATTGAAGAAAGGCAAAAGAGCCAACATTCTTTACCTACTGCACCTACTGCCTGTGTTGACATAATGTAATTCCACCATACAATTTTCACTATTCTTTGTTTTAATAAATCTTTATCATTGAAGTTAATTCCTTTTACTGAGTTGTCTATTCCTACAAAGTCATTATTCACCCAGTCTCTGGACCCCCCCCCCAAAAAAAAAACAAAGAAACAAACACCACAGCTCGGCAAGAACGGAAGAAAGTAAGTAATTTTTTTCTTGCCAGGTATTACAATGCAATCCACAAGTCCAGGGGTTGCCGATCCCCAGCCTCCAGGCCACATCCAACCTGCAAAGGATTCTTGTCCAGCCCGCCAACTTAACACCTGGACATTAATTTTCCCAGCAGAATTTCATTGGTGACATCTTCAATACAGTATTAGGGTTAGAGCATTACTTTTTCTGTTGCCTCCCCATTTGATTTCTTTAATGCTCTTTTGAATGTATCAACAAAATGTTCAGTCTGAGTATCTGATCTTGGGTGGTATGGTGGTGTTTTTATATTTTCAACTGCATAGAATTTGCAAAAATTTTAAAAGTCACTTAATCTGGAACTCCAAATCTTGAAAACAGCTCATGAAAATTTACAGTTACAGTAGAAATAGATTTTCTACACTTAAGTATTTCAAGCCATTTTGAAAAACTGTTGACAACAATCAAATAATAGACACCATTCAAATTTCCCATGTAATAACATGCAACCTAGACCAAGGTTTATCAGTATTAGATCAGGTTTGATAATTTACAAATGGTAATTTTGCTACTATAGCACAACCTCTGCATGACTTAACCACATTTTGAATAGCCTGGTTCATTTTAGGCCAATATATCTCATGAGGGATTTTATTCTTGACATTCCAGAATGTCCAACATGGTTTAAAATTCTTTTTTGCAATTACCACTTTTTCAGTGTGTTTAGGTACTTAATCACAGATGAAAAAAGACTTATTTTCTGTAACACCTGGATTATTTTTTCTTTCTTTTCATCACATTTTTAGGTCATTCATCATTTTCAAAATATAGTCATCCTTCTTGGATTGTATTTTAATTTCATCCAAAGTCACAGGTAGTTCTATTGCATTGCACAAAACACTTTTTTTTTATTTTTGAATGGGCAATCTGACTTAAAATGAAGTTCTCTACAACTGTAACACTGGTTTGGGATAGTCATTTTTTTCCTTCTTTTTTGCCCTTTAGTTACACTGTCTACACTTTTACAATAACCCTGTGGTAAGACAACACCATTACCTCCCCTGTCTTATGACTTGTATAAATAAGTCATGCCTTCTTAGCCAAAATGGGAAGACTCTTAAATTATGTTCAATAAAGACACATTAAACCAAACAAGACTCCAACACAAAAGTCAGTTTCTTTTATGTTTAATCCCAAGATATCAAGCAAAATAAAAAAAATAAGAAGATAGCGAAATGGAAAGCAGAGCTTTCCTGTTTTTCATTTGACGTTTTCTATCAGTCGGGAAAGAAAAATGCAATGGCAAACATGCTGTCAAGAGTGTGTGGATCTATAAACAGCACCAAAGATTTACAAAAAGTTCATAATGATCTCTGTCATCCAGGCATCACAGGGATGATGCATGTGGTTTGAAGGTGGAATTTGCCTTTTTCAGTTGAGAACGTGAAACAAATAACAAGTGGTTATCAGATTTGCACTCAAATAAAACCAAGGTCCTACAAATGTGAACTGGAAAATCTAGTAAAAGCTACACAGACATTTGAGCATGGATTTAAGGCTCTCTTCCATCTAAATCCTGAAACAAATATCCACTGTCATTGACGAGTACTTGCCTTTGCCTTTCCCTGTCCAGATGTAAATGCAACAATGATCATACATTGTCTTTGCTCACTGTTCTCAATATTCGGAGCATCAGCTTATTGTGGGACCTCTTTTATGTCCAATCAACTAAGAAGATTCCTATTGATACAGAGAATGATCATAAGCCAGACTACCCAATACAATCCTCAAGGGAATGGGCAGTGCAAGAGATAAAATGGCATAATATGGAAGACCATACAGTTAGCACTTGAAAACCAAACTTTCCAATTAGATATTGGGAAGACGCCCCAACAGAAGACAATCGGATGTTTACCTCAGAGATTTGGCCCTTGAGGGAGGAACAGGTTTCCCCTGAAGCAATATCTCTCCCTCTTGATAGTAATGATGACACAACAACATTGGATTCTCCTTAGGAACAAAGCTCCAATAGTAATGATTCAGAGATCGATACCTGAACAACTCCCTCAAAACAAGAGCACACTACCACAGACTCTGATAATCAGCTTTCAGAATCAGAGTGTCCCATTTCAAGAAGGAGACAAAAACAATATGAGACAAAATACTTATGGACGGCTTCCCATAACCCCTGAAAGCCGAGATCAGCTGCTGCTGAGACAATCCCAGAGAACTGTCAAGTGACCAGGTAACCTGGATGAATTTGTGTTGAACTAGGAGAAAACAAAGCTGGAGAGAATGTGGTAAGAACCTGATTACCTTCCCTGTCTCATTTGTGTAAATACGTCACACTGTTTTAGCTAAAATAGAAAGACTCCTCAGTTACATTCAATAAAGGCACATTAAGCCAAACTAGACTCCAAGTTTTCATTACAATCCCTTTCTTCAATTTTTGCAGTATTATGTCTTATGGATGTAAATCAGAGCATCTAACTTGTTCAGAAATGTCTAAATTATAATCTATATAAAATTGTTTTCTTGAATCAATGATTAAAAATGGCTTCAAGTGAATGAATCCTTCAGGTCATAAATAATACAATGCTTCATCAGACCCTATAGAACGGCACTGCAAAATTACAAAGATAAATAGCAAAAATCCAAATCACTCTAAGATTTCCAATAGCAACAACAACAAACATGGGTAGCACATGTAACTAAAAGGGAAAATAATGAGATAATTAAAATGTTGACTTTCCATACTACCTTGAAGAAAAAGTTAAAGAAGCTCCTATCAATATTAAAAAGAGTGAACTTAAGAAAAACTGTTTTAAGCCTTTGAACTTGAGCAGCTGGTATATTGGATCCTGTATGAAAGTGCATATACTGTAATCATCAGCAAACCATGGTTCAAAGGCATAAGAGAAAGATTTTATAAATTTCAGTCAACAGTAATGCTATTTGGACAATAAATTATGAATGTTTCCTGGATAGAAATAGCTAATTTCCCCATTACCAAACCCATTTTGCAAAAACTGATTTCTTTTTTCAGTAACATGTTTTGCTGAAAACAGCAACTTATAACCACAAATATCTGCTATTTTCTTGTTAAACTCAATCATAAATGTCTTTAGCCACTTGCCTTTGCTAATTGACCTATAAAGGAGCTATCATCATTTTATCTGCACCTGTCACACAAATGAATTTTTACCAATCCATCACATCTATACATGAAATACCATGAGCAATGTACATTATCTTAACCTCATTCAATAACATTGTTATAAATTGATAATAAACCACTTTGTTCTTCTACATTTACATATTGGTGACAACTCCAACTATACCACAAGTAATCAGAATATTACCTTTAATAAACAAATTTTAAATATCACCTAAAAATATCAGTAGAAATTGTATGCATAACTAATTTTTATCAATCTCAGTGTTTTAAATCTATAACTCATTTTCAAAGATGGTTTTTCTATGTGAGAATTGCAGATTTTATAAGCATACAAATGAAGTGCAAGTGACTTGGAGTACAAAAATCTTTAGGTCTAAACCTGGATTGAATCCCACTATATCTGAGAATATGATTTACTTTGTGGCTAAGACAATTATATATTTTTCACTGGCAATAATGGCTGATGCCTAAACCCAAGGAGAACAAAAAGCTTTTGGATACTGATTTCCCCAATTTGGCCTTGTGCCAGACTAAGCTAAGCTTCAAGAATCAGTGATTAAATTTAATAGTGACAATTATGTTAATTAAAGTTTTCACTCTGTTGAGCACATTGACATGGGGTAATGTTTAGAAAGCTAGTCTAGTTTACCATTGATACTGAGTAGCAAGTTCAATCCTCCCTAAGTGCTCCATACCTATAGTTCTGTACCAAAAAATTAATCAAAATTTAATAAACAACAAAGGTACTTTGGTATGGAGTTAGTAGGCTAATCTAATTGACCACTACTACTGAGTTATGAGTTTGAACTTCACTGGGTTCCCCATACTTTTAAATGTGTACCAAACTAAGTTATCCTTAGTGAACACAATAGATTGTTATTAAATCTTGCAAATTAAAAAAATTAATGAATTGCTTGTTCATTTTATTAAATAAATTAATCTATGTAATTTTATACTAACCAGTCAAGTACTATCACAATTTTGACCAAGACTCTTATGCTATATTTTTAAACAATTTTAATTCTTATTTTGCTTTTAGCAAACATTCTTACTTTTCTTTCATGTTTATGTGATGTACAAGGTAACTGAGAACAAATTATAATATAATGGGGAAAAAATGAAAATGCTGTATAGGAAACAATCAGTATATTTGTAAAAATATTTGTTCATATGTTTAAGTTAGAAAAAATTTATTCAGTCAAATTAAGGACAGCCTCAGAAGCAATTGCCTGATCAGATTAGGTATAATATAGTTGGTGAGGTGAATTTTATTAGTAAGCAAATTTATAATTCGTGACTGGTTTGATTGTGAATTACTGTGGTTAAAATTTGCCAAGAAGTGTAATTTACAAGTGTGTGAGGGTGAAATGTAACAGAGTTTCTGGTAAGGATTTTATCAGTAAATGAATTTATACTCAGTGCTGATTGGAATGGGAATTAACTTGAGAAGTTGATGTGAAAAGTTTAGATGGCCAAGTTAAATCATTTGGATTTTACCAGAAGTACGTTGTAGTTTTGAGTTTATTATGAATTTTTTGGAAAAATGTAAAATAAGCATTTAATTACAATGAAATAAATTAATACTTGGAATTATCTGAGTCTGAACATATGAATTAATAATGTTTTTAAAAAGTCTGCTAAGTGAAACAAAGAGCCCCCACCCATCACCTGCAAATGCTATTGGGAAAATAACAAATGAGATAAAGTTACTTACCCTAAACTAGGTCAGGGTCTGATCCAAATTCAAAATTGACAGGTTTGTTACTGTTTAATACTATCCAACATTCTTGCCTTGATTCTCTTTTAGGATCAAGAATTCACCTGACTCTGCCAATGAGAAACTGGGGGGGGGGTGAAGGCTTCAAAACCCTTTCCTGTTACTATGCATGTATGCCAATCAACTTGTAACCTGACACTTGAAAGGAACATATAGCCTATACCTCCAGGGGATCAGTATGGAGTAACAGAACCAGAAGAACAATGAAATATAGCAAGAGCAGTTGACATCACCACCCTTCTTTGCCATCTACACCACTATCACTTGGGAGATACTGACCAAAAATAATTTTGTCAGCTGAAAAGATTTCCCCAGGCTAAGAGTTTTTGTTTGTAGATTGATCAAATGAGAAAAGAGTTGAAGATCAGGTTTTGGAGACCAACTTTGTCTGCAGGCCTGAAACTAAAGTTCCCTGTTTGAATTGTTGAACTGATTGACAATGACCAATCTGAGGGATTATTGTTGTTGTTGCAATTGTTGTGAATGAGACTAATATCTGCTAATGTACAAGCCAACCATAGATGGACCACAATACAGAGATTGGGAAGGGTTAAGCTGATTTGTAAATGTAACCCTCAATGAATAAACCGTGTTATTGTTTCTTCAAATAAGAATTGGTAGTCTGTTGGTTCCTTTTTTACTTTTACTGGTAACTCATACTTTCGCTCCTGGAGGTGTTCAATATTTTGGTATATTAAAGATGGCAGCTGATATGAGACCATGTTTTATATATATATATATATATATATATATATATATATATATATATAGGAGATTTATTTTTTATTTTTTTATATGGTTTGTATTTATTTTTTCAAGTTCAATGTTATATCTAAAAAACTACTTTATATTTTTGTTTTATATTTATTTCAAATCCTCTATCTTTAAATCAAATAATGGAGGTGAGGAAGAGCAAATGGTGAAGACACCCAGCCAGACCCACAGGATGTGTTAGGTTATACATATTGGCTATCATGGTCATAATAGTGACTTTCAACATGTCCTTAGTGTTGGAGGCAGGGGGGTGTTACTGCAGTTGGCCTCCCTGTCAACAATGCTCCAGACACAGTTGTCCAATGGATTCAAATCAGGAGAGTAAAGAATCCATTTATGTTTGGCAGAGAGTGACATAATTGCAAGAATTCTCAGCCAGCATTTACTGGTTCCTGTGATCAAAGTTAGAAAGAGCAGTGCCATTCTAGAACACATATGGATACCTCCTTGATCCAGGGTTTGACTACTATATCCAGCATCTCAGCATAGACAATAACACTGACCAAAAGTTGATGTGAACTTGATGAATACCTCTGTGGGGTCATCACAGAGAAATTTGTTATTACTTGTTAACCTGGCTACTTTCAAAAAGCTATCTGTGTCTCTGTAGTTGGATGCTAGTGTTTTAAGCATAGAATACCTTTTCATTTCCTGTGTCTAAATAGAAACTCTCATGTTAATGCACTTGATACACCTGAAAGAGAAGTCAGTATATTAGAATTTGGCACATGCCATGTAACATTACATTTTACATTACATCGTTTTTCCATTTATCACCCATTAAAGATGTGTTTTCAAATGTGTTACACACCCTGTTGTGTGTGTGTGTACACCACCATACACACACATATATATATATATATTAATAGTACATGACTTTTCTTATGTATATAAGAGTGCTCAGTTTTAAATACTTATAAAAGAGCTTTTTAATATGCATAAAAATAAAAAAATTATTTAGTTACTCATCTACAGTTTGTCATGCATAATGATTTTTCAAAGTGGGTGTTTGTT
This sequence comes from Acanthosepion lycidas, assembly GCA_963932145.1. Taxonomy (NCBI): domain Eukaryota; kingdom Metazoa; phylum Mollusca; class Cephalopoda; order Sepiida; family Sepiidae; genus Acanthosepion; species Acanthosepion lycidas. The sequence continues at coordinate 46,470,179 of OZ010582.1, forward strand.
TAGCTTGAACACACCCAATATCTATCATTCTTTTCACGTTTCTCAAAATGAATGTGTCAGCATTGTAATTTCATTCCTTTTGTTTATTAAAATGTTCACATTCTTGAATTCTATGATTTTTAGTTTCTCCTCCATACATAGATTTTAATTTCTTCCTCAGTTTCTCTTTATCTTTTTTATTATACGTCATTCTACTAATAATATTTTTCTTTCATTTTTAGTTCTCATATATATACTTTGACAATACGGTGCTATTTTTATAACCTTCATATTTGAATGCTAGCAACCTGTCAATCAAAAATAAATGAATGGTAAAAATAAACCAAACATGTGAACAATCTTATCATTTCCCCATGAAAGGAAAAGTAACATATTTGTTAAATATAAAATATTCATTGCATTTTTATACTTTGCATAAAAAAATAAACATAACTCCAGAATAGTTACAAAATTAACTATTGTTTTTTTTTTCCTAAATACTGATTGCAATTGATTTTCAGAAATAGTTTCATATTCTGAAAACAGTATTACAGAAATTTGTAATTCAATGACTATTACACAGGAAAACAAAACAAAAAAAAAAACAACTTGAAGATTTTTAATTTGGTTTATAACAGTATCAGCTATGATTCAAACCCAAGGAAATAATCAGAACTGGCAGTCTCTCAATGACTTAACCTTCAGATGGGACAGGGTGCACCTGCTTGGCTGTTATCATTGGTTTAGAGGAAACGGCTTTGCACGTCTCCTGCCATTGTCCTCAGGTGTGCCTGTTCTGGGACTATGTCAGCGAGTATGGATCCCAAGCAGCGTGTGTTCATTGATCTCATATACATGTGCAATAATGTATCACTCCTATTCTCTAGGGTGAAATGAATTGTTTTTTTCACATTGCTAGCCATAGCAAGGATAGTGATGTGGACATTGTGGATGGAGGGAATATTGCAATATGAACGTTATTCACATCAGGTTCTTTGAGCATCAGCTCAAGATGAAGATCAGAACTGATAGAAAGCGTTTGTTAATGTCAGACTTCAGCAAAAGTGTGACCAACATAGTTTGGGTGAACAGGGCTAGCCTTCATTTTCTTTTTTAAGTCCCCTTTGATGCAATGAGATGGTTTCCTGTGAACCTTCCCCAGGTTAAGTTACACACTATTTGTTTACCTAGTTAATGTGAGTAAGTGTTGTTCCCGGCATTCTCTTTTGTTATGATCCATGTCAAGATTCCTAAAATCCCTATTTGTTTTTGTCCCCTTTGTAACCCAACTGGGTCAGTCTTTGGTTTACCACTCCATCATTTATTTTTCCTTCCTACTCCATCTTCTTGATTCTGTTGAATGGCAGAATACAGCTACCACTCATTATTTTTGAAGGATGGTTGGTTCTTACTAACATCTATTATGTTTTTGTTTGATTTTGTTATAATTTTAGTTTGTTTTTGGGGTTTATACTCTCCCCACTCATTTCATGATTCATGAAATTTTTATATATTTTTTCTAGGAAAAAAAGATGATTGATCATTTCTACATAGAGGAATTTTTACATGTAGTTGTTTTGTAGGTTCCTTGTGAATATGTTGTATTGTGGTATGTGCAGGATTGAAAGCTGAGGGATCAGCTTTTGTGGTGAATGAGTAAATTGTAATGAATGAATGGGTTGTGAGTCTGATTAACTATGTCTAGGATAGTTAGTGATGACCAGCTTTACCCCACTACCCTTTCAGTCTTGTGCCACAATTGTTCATTTTTTAATAAATATACTTTGACTTCACTTGCCTAGAGGAACTACTAACATTTGAGATCAGACCTGGACTCTTATCAATGGTAGCAGAACATTAAAGATGACTACTTACAAACATCCACCCACATTTGGTAACAAAGACTATTTACAGTGGAAATTGAATTATGGCAAATATTTACTGAAATGGACAAAACAATACAAGGTATAGCACTAGCACTCTCCTTGGAAGAAAAAGCATGAGAAATTGCCACATCTATAGATAAATCTCTCCCAATGACTGATGATGGTGTTAAAAATGTTCTAACAGTATTGGATAAATTATTTGAAAAGGAAAAGACATACCAAATGTATGAAGGCTATACAAAATTTGAAAATTTCAAGAAGACTGAGGCAATGTCAATGTTAGACGTTAACATTCAGAAGAGACAGTTCATATGACTTTGATAACAGAAGCTAAACTGTTGAACAAAATATCAAGTCAAGATGTTTTGGTAATAGAAGCTCAGAATGCAGCAATTGTAGACACTATATGTACCAAGACAATTTGTGGTAATGAATAGTTTCATTCCATGCTTGATTCACTATTTTTTGAAGAGTTAAAGTCATGTGCCATTTAAATATAGAGATGAAAGGATAGTTAACTCATATCAAACTGTTACTTTCCAAGCAAAAATTGAAAATCATTTAATATAAAAACAAAAGTCGTAGAGTGTAAAATTCCACTGCTGTTAAGTAAGGAATCTCTAGCTAAGTCAGTTACTGACATCAGAAAGGATCACATAATGATGTTTGGTCAGAAAATAAACATTCAAACTACATCAACAAGACACTATTATGTGAACGCCATGAGAAATGATAAGGAAACTACTGATGATGAAAATGTACTTGATAGCAACATGGAAAGAAGTGACAAAAAAAAATACACTTTTAAAATTATATAAACAATTTGTTCATGCTTCACAGGAAAATTGTTAAATTTATTAAAATCAGCAGGCAAAGTTGATCAGGAAACTGAAGATCTTCTAAAGGATATTTACAAGAAATATACTATTTGCCACAAATATACATGTCCTAAAATGAAATCAATAGTTGGTTTTAATCCAGCAAATGAACTTAATCAAGTAATTGCTCTTGACCTTCATGAACTTGCTCCTGGCTTCTGGTATTTACATATGAGTGACTTGTTTAGTAGATTAAGTATGGCTGTTATAACCTGTAGTAAAGAAGCGAGTGTCTTTGTAGATAAGTTTATAAAGAAATGGTTTGCTATTTATGGTGCACCTGAAATTGATCTTTTTACAGATAATACAGAGTTTGACAACAAGACTTTTCAAGAAATGGCTGAAAAGTTGAATCTATCACTTAAGACAGCTGCAGCTTATTCCCCATGGTCAAATGGTATTGTTGAGTGCCATAGTGCAATCCAGACAGAAATCATTAAGAAGATTAAAGAAGAAAATGTTATTTCATGGGAAACTGCTACTAGATGAGCTGTGAATGCAAAGAACTGCTTGGTAAATGTACATGGATTTAGTCCATATCACATAGTGTATGGCAGGAAACCAAACTTACCATCTAATGTTATCAAGAAACCCCTTACTCTGGAAGATAAAACTATTAGTGAAATGATGAAAAAGCATCTCGCAGGTTTACAAGAAGCACGAGAAGTATATTTGGTGGCAGAATCATCAGAAAGAATCCAAAAAGCACTGAAAAAACAAATAAGACCTAAGGGAGAAGACATTAAACAAGATGAAAATGTGTTCTTCTTAAGAGATGGTGAATGGAAAAGGCCAGGTTGGATTGTAAGAAAATACAATGTAGTTGTGATAGTAGATATGAAGGCAATTATGTTTGTGTGCATGAAAGTAGACACTTGAGAACTTTATGATCAAAAGCTAGTCATAATAATAAAACAACTGAGAATAATATAGAAAGTGATGAGTTTGTAAACAGTGACTATTACGGCTAATAATGCAAGACTCCTTGGTAAAGTAAATCAAGTCCTCTCAGTCACTGTGTATTTATCTAAAAATAAATATGCTTAAAAATCCACCTTCTTCCCTGTTGTGCACCAAAGGCATGGGGTAAAATCTCCGACTGACACCAATTTAGCCAGTTTTTGATCCTAGCTAGAAGCAACCAGACATTTTGCCACGCTCATGAGCTGTGATATAGCGAAACAGTCTGTGTATGACAATATAAATATATATATATATATATATATATATATATATATTTAAAAAAATATCTGTTTTTAAAGCTTTAATTAAATCAATAACTGACAGTAATCTTTCATATCCTTGCTCTTTTGCCCCTTTGTTTTATACTTTTGTATATATTTATATATATACTTAAAAAAAATGTTAATTTTTACAACTTCAAAAAAAGAAATCTATAAATTCAATTTTGTTCAATAAAAAATAACTTACATCAGTGCATTAATAAGATCCTAGCCAAATGATAAAAGCATTTTACACAAAAAATATTCAACAATCTTTCTTTATCAATGCTCCTTAGCCTCAGGTTTTTTCATTGATCAAACATTACACAGTGAAAACTTCAGATCAAAATCCAGCTAATAACTGTGTCAAGCCATTAGCTTATTTCTCTTCAGCTAAGCTATTCAGTATTATTCATATTAGATTTGTTTGTTCATCTGTTAAAACCAATAAATGAAAACAGTTTCACCAAGTAACACAAAACTGTTGCTCCAAGCAAAGTATGTTTAATTACGCAGATAATTCCCTCAGTCACATCTGAATAAAGACAAAAATTAAGGTCACAAGCAATTAGGGAGAGAGTTTGTGATATAAGGCAACAATATAATATTATCTCTTATTTTTCATATAATTATCAATTCTTTAATTGCTTTTCCTCTTACATTATGAACAACTAACACCAAACAAACTTTAGCATCTAAGATCAATGTTTAAAACAAAAATCAGTTTATTTTAATGGATTGAATAGACTTTTTCATATGAATTTAACAAATGTTATTTCAGTTATTTAGAAAACTTTAGCAACTACTAAAGATTGGAAAAATAGCAGGATTGTCATAAAAAGTATGTTTCTTGTCTGTAAATGATATTTGTTACATAAACACAATTATACAGTGACATGCAGAGGTTTGGTAATGTCCGGGGCCAACTCCTTGATTATACTGTATGCCCCCTAAATTGGGGGTGGGGGTGTTGGTTATAGTACCTAGTACTGAGAAATATGAGAAAAGATAACATTTAAATATGTAAAAACAGATGAAACATAAAATAAAAACTTTATTCAAATTAAAAATAAACTAAATTTTTATTTCACTGCATGCACTCTCCAATATGGATGCCTGCGGTCATCACACCCTCTGCCTTCCCCTTCTGCACACTACTGATAATACACTTGCCACTCATTTATATTCAATGTGAGTAATATTTACAATAAAAAAAGGCATTGTCCATACATTATACATGCAATAACATCAATATTTATATCAAATGGCCAGAATACCTCCCTGTTCATAAACTGCATTTTCTAAGATCAGTCAGCTATGTGCCATGCATGATACATGCTTAAGCTATCATGTATCTTTCAATACATGACTGACAAGGCAGATTTTTTCCCCACAGTAGGTTGCCATTTCTTTCTGTGGTAGACCAGTTGCCATCCAAAGCTAGAGAACCCGCTCTATCCTGCTATTTACTTATAGCTGGAGGGAGAAGAAGAGGATTCATACCTTTCCCAAGAGTATTAGCATGTAAGTGAATGTAATGGATTCGACTGGAATTCAAACTTGTCTCTCTGATTCCTCAATCTGAGTTGCTGTCCATTACTTCAAGATTGCTTTAAATAATTCATATTTAAATGCTTTAATAGAGAGGGAAAAAAAAACAGTTTATATCTTGGCTTATTTCTTTCAAATAAACTGATCTTACTTTCAAGCATAATGATAGGAATCAAAATGATTTTCTAATTAGTAAAAGATGCTTAAAACTTTTTAAAAAAAGTAAAAGTCAAAACACTTGAATTTTCACTTTTAATTTACCCACTCAATTCATATAGTGATTTTATTTTTTATAATACATCATCATCCGTTAGGTTGAGAGCCTATAAAATAGATAACTAGCTCCGGCTCTCTCCAAACCATATAATAAATGCCCTACTGCTGCTTGCTTTCGTGCTTATTAGAAATCCTCATCTGTTGTTCCAGTCTTTAAGAACTCAGGTGAACCATCCAACCCTTCCAGCTAGTCTGTCAGCCTTCTACTTCTTTTTGGTAAACTACTAGAGGCCCAAATCGATGCTGAATTGGTTAAGCATCTCACATTGCAGAGCCTTCTTTCAGACAAGAAATATGGCTTTCGTTTCTCTAGGTCAACTGCTGATGTATTAACAATCATCGCAGAAAGAGTCTATCAAGCTCTAGATAAGAATGGTGAAGTTCGAGCTGTTGCTTTGGACATCCCAAAAGCATTTGACAGGGATTGGCATACAGGTCTTCTTCACAAGTCGAAAAGTTATGGTGTTTCTGAACAAGTTTTTGACCTAATTCAGTCTTTCTTATCAAATTATGAAATGAAAGTTATTCTGAATTGCCACTCTTCTAGATCCTTTTGTATCAATGCAGCTGTCCTCCAGGGCTATATCCTCGATCAAACTTTGTTTTTAATTTTCATTAATGATCTTCCTGATGGCACCAGCTCTCAACTTGGTATCTATGCTGATGACACAACCATTTACTCCTGTCTTGATAGAAAGTCTGATCAGTTCAATAAGGTCAAATTGGCAGCTGATGCCGAAAACGACCATCAGTCTGTTAACTGGGGCAAATAATGGCTTGTTAATTTTAGTGCCTCAAAAACAAAACTGCTCTCTATTAATCATCCAAGAGACCCCTCTCTGCCTTCAATCATCATGGCAGATACTAACCTCCAGGAGAATGACTCATTGAGCATTCTCAGCTGACATGAAGTGGAAAGACTATATTGAGTCCAATGCTAGGGCAGATGCTAAGTTAGTTCACCATGTTGTGCTAAAAGATTTTTCTCTCTATAATTTATCTTGCATATCTATAAGTCTATCATTCATCCATGATTAGAATATTGCTGCCACATATGATCCAGTGCTCCCTCTAGAGATCCTCGATAAAATCCAAAGAATCAGCAATATTGGCCCAGATCTGACATCTCAGCTTCAGTCACTTTCCCACTGCCACAAATTTGCCTCCCTGTGCCTTTCTATATTTTCATGGTAATTGTTCAGATGAGCTCTGTCACTATGGTACATAGACTTTATGAATTTAAGAGCAGTACTAGACTGGTGACAAAGTCTCATCAATTTACAACTGAGTTGGCTACATGTAACCATGAATTCTATGCTAACAGTTTCTTTGCTCACTTGTGGAAGTCCCATACTTTCCCATCAACTTTAATCTACAAAAATTTAAATACAATGTCAATCGCTATCTACTTTCCTCCTGATTACTCTTGATTTGTTCTCATTCCTTAGTAATGTTTATGTTTTATAATACTTCCACAACCAGTAACCCCTTGTGTCTTTACTGTCTTTCTTGGGGTGAAGTCACTTTAAAAATATATATATATATATATAAAAACCCTATGTACAAGATACTAGATTTAAGGAAAGAACTCCAGCAGAAATACTGTAGAATACACAAACCAGCCAGTCTAGATATAAAATCCCTTTACACCAATATCCTGGTTAATACTTAAATCTTAAAAAAAAAAAAAAAAAAAAAAAAGCATCTAAGAACATTAAAAATAAACCTCTCCCTACCAATAGTTAAAAATTATAAAAATCTGCTATCTCATCACTAATCAATGGCATTTCACATTTAACAATTTTTATAAACAAAAATTTAGATCACCAATGGGATTGTCCCTAAGTGGAGTGATGGCATGTATTTTCTTAGAATATCTTAAATCTACCCATTTCAAAATATTTTACTTAACAATCAACACATACATTGATAATGCTCTATTAATATAGCCCCATTGTACTGATTTACCTACTCTTGTAAATCAACTAAAAAAAAAGTTGAACATACAATAAAATTTACAAATTAAATGGAAGTAAACCTTATTTACCTTTCCTAGATGTCATGCTACACCATGTTAACAATAGCTTAAAGAAAATCAACTAATAAAAATGAACTCATCATAAAATAAAATCCAGAATAATCTACAGATTCTATTTAAGAACACTCAGAATTTGCAGCCCTCAGTATTTACATGAAGAGAAATACATTAATACTATCAAGTTCTTCCAATATCCTTTTTCATATTCAATGCGAAACAAAAGGCTCATATAATATTTCAAAATAGAAAAGTGGTCCTTCCTGAAAAAAAAAAAAAAAAAAAAAAAAAAACAAACAAACAAAACAACAACAACTCAAAATATAATTGTTTTACCCACCAACTCTATCACTACAATTGAAAAGAATTAATACAAAATAAGTTAAAACTTAAGAGGAATTTACTCTATTACCTGTAATAATTGCCACAAGGAATACATTGGAGAAACCTCAAAGAAGACTATATGAATACAAAAAGGGTATTTTACAAAAAAAATTGTTCTCTAAAAGAGAAAACATGTTACTAAGACAAAAATGATTAGAAAGTGCTTTAATCAGATCATTCACAATAAATTTGCTTCCAGGTTCTTATGTTTCACATTTCTTGGCAGATTTTTTATTATCACAACATAGGATATTTAATAACAAAAGTGATGGCAACATAAACTAAAAGAAAAAGAATCTAAATGAATTCAGCTAGATTATATAACCAAAACACAAAAAAAATTATTTTAAATATCTGTGTCTCTCTTATTCATGCACACATGTAGTCACATCAACATAGTCTGATAAAGTCCTAAAGGATGAAATGTCATGAAAACTTTTCCACTTTTAAGTTGTCATGTGTGTAGATTAGTATAGAAAATTTTAGCATCTTTTTGCAATAAAAAAACATTCATTTGGAAACTCTTGTAAAAATCAAATTGTTGGATTTTAATTAAATTTTCAGGAATTATTCACAAATGAAAGAATTTTGTTTGTTTTTAGAAAGTCTTCGTAAAATTATTTAAAAAAAAAAAAAAAAAAAAAAAAAAAAAAAATTATGTTACTCCACCACTTAATTTTATGAAATCTCAATCAATTTAAATTAGTTTTGAAATACACCAAATTATTTTCTTTATTGGAAATATTTAATTTAATCTATTAGTTTCAAATTAAAACTAAAATAAAAGCTTTTTCATTTTCAGAAATTAATTCTATACCTTAGGTATTGTGAATCTATGTAGGTTCCTAATACATACATACATGCATGAATGAATGCATACATACACACACAATAAAATATATTCAAATAGTTTTAATAAATTTAAAAGGAGTTTACTCAGCTTTTATTTTTCAATCAAAATGAAAGCACATATTTCAGATTCAGTTTTAACTTTTCTTTTATGGCAATGCACAGGTCATTTTATATTCTACATGTGGAAAAAATTGAATGAAGGACAATTATATGATTCGACTTAACTTTGCCTGTGAGTTGCCTCCATGACCAAATTTTTAAGGAATCAACAATGTCAAACAAGCAAGCCCCCAGGGATATAGGATTCTTGTATATTGATGACTTATGAAACTTTGCACCATCCAAATATTACAAACAACTTTTCAGTTTAAAGAAATATTTATTAACAACTTAATTACAATAAGAGAAATATAGATTTCTATGTACAAAATACATTTAGATTGCAATAAAGTAAACTTCTTGAAATTAAGCTGGCATCAAAGTTTAAATAACATTGATCACAAGAATATATTAATTTCTTGATTATAAATTAACTTTTTATTAAAAAAAAAAGTTCAAAGTAACTGATTTCTGTTTTGGTTCTAAACAAGTTTTAATTAAGTAACAGTTTATTTTTAGCATTGTTAGAATATGTCAGTTTATTAAATCAAACTTTTAAATATGCATTTTTTTTATTATAACCTAATATAGCCAATATTCTTGGAGAGGTTTAAGCAAATACTAAACACTGTCTATAGAAAATACCTCTAAAAATTGTATCAAAAGTGCAGTAATAGACTATCATTTTGTCTTAAAATTTTTAAAATAAAAAAAAAAATGATATGCTGAATTAAAGTAGATAGAACAGATTCTTATATTTTACAAGACATATCTAAAACTATCAAAAAAATGAGTTGTCTTTACTGCAACAGTAGTAAAACTAACTGTATACCATACTGGAAAATAGAAAATAATTTCTCCCCACTTATGTTACCCCCCCACAACATAAAGTGATAGAATTGTCAAATGTATTGGTTTATTCAAACTTAAGGATAAACTTATAGATTCTTAAAAGCAATGGATTAAGTTCAAATGGGATTTAAACCTAAAATCAGAACTGCTACCAATTTCTGGATTATTAAGTCTATTAACATCATTCTAATAATTACAAAAGTTTTGGTTTAAGATTTACTATGCACTGCTATTTTAATTTTATGTCATTAAAAGCAATTCTTATATAATTAATGTCTCATAAAATTACAAGATGTTTCAAAATGAAATCTTATGTTTTATCAGCTCATAAAAATTAAATTTATTTAAACAAAGGATAAAACAGCAGATTTAATGAAACTGAAATCTTAAATGAAGTCCCCAAACCAGAATTGTTATCAGTGTATACATTATTGGGGAATACAATAGGGGTGTGTGTGTGTGTGTGTGTGTGTATAACATTACACACAGTATAATTTGAAAACTGGTTGTTAACTGCTATGTTTGTTTTCTTTAAAAGAATATATTTTATAATAAAAATAAGCTAAAGGCATTACACATTTTTAAAATGATGTAATATCTCAAATTTTCATTATATCTGAGTGCATTTTTTGTGCAGAGATAATCTATGTAGACATCCTATCAAACTAATTAACAAGTCTTAATATTCTTTTTTACTAAAAAAAAAAAAAAAAAAAAAAAAATGTAAAGAAAAATTTTGGTGTCTTGAAATTTCAAAGAGATCTGAAAAATCTTTTACAAATTTTCAACTACTTTCTAGAAACTTGAAATTTAAGCATTTATAATTTAAATTTATCAAATCTGAGCTTTACATCCTCAAATTGTATTAAATTGACATAACTTTTGTTTCTTATTTAAGTTTTAACTAACATCAACTTGGCCCATAGTATTGAAATTAAATCTCACTAAACAAAGCTTTCTGGTTTAAGCAGTTTAAAAAATATTTAAAGTTAGACAACTCTGTACAGTTTTTCTAAATTGAACAAAAATTCTAATTATCACGAAAAAACACCAACAATAATAATCGTTCACATTTCAATGAAAAATATCTTTCCATCTTACAAGTTTTCCAGAAAATAAAATGAAATATGAAAAAGAATAAAAATCACCTTTACCAGATAATTTTGAAAATACTTTATATTCAAGTCTTTGAATTATTAAACAGTAGGTGTAATATAAGAATACAGAACCAAACAAACTTAATTTCAAACAAATGCAGTTCTTTTGATGGCAAGATATTTCAATTACTTGTCACATGAAATTTATTAAAGCAAGTTTCATGTAATGGATCCTTGATTACACATTCTATCACCCATTAATTTCAATAAAAATATTTGTGATAAAGCTTTCAAATTGTATTCTAAATTAAGAAACAAATACACAAAGCTGCATAACAAATATATTTGCAGAAATTAAATCAAGTTTAATTGATTGTATATACAAAACATAAATAATGAAGAGACGGTCAGAACAGCCAGCTTAAGCAAATGTTAACAAATCGTGGTGTATATGATCACTTCAACTATAGTTTATTTTCTCACCAGGATTTTTTAGGAAAAAAATAATAGCTTTGTATTTTACAAAAATGTCTTTACTGTCTTATATGTTGCTTTCCACATCTGCTAATTGAGATATGTTTAGCACTCACAAAACTTTTTAGATGAAAAAAATTCTATTGAGATATTTGTGAAAAAGCTCTATAATTTATCTTTTATAAAATAGGGAAAAATATGTTAAAAAACATGTCAGCATTCATTCAATAAAATTTTTTTAATATTTTCTTAGCCAAACATGGAGTTGTGCAAGTTATCCAGTTCAAAATCTCGTTGCTTCTTACGAGCCTGGAATAAATAAAAAAAAAAAACAAAAACAAAAAAAACATAAGATTATTTGAGATTTATTGAAAAGGCAAAATATTTGTTTAATTCAAAGATATCATCATGATACAAATGATACAAGTTCATTTAATTTATAAATAAAAAAGAAGGATTATGGAACTTTCAAACAAGTGTATTTATCTGAAACACAGAATCAAAGCAGTCAACATTAACCTCAATTATTATATTTCCTAAATTAGATGCGATTTCATCATATTAATAACTTTATTTTTTTTTTATCAATTATTAAATCTTTTAATAAAATTATTTCATCTGAATAAGATCTCAATTTGTAAAATATCATTGGCATTAACAATTAAAATCAAATAAGGATAATTTGTACAAAATATTTTAGTAAATGTTCAGATGCAGCAATAAAAAAAAAAAAAAAAAAAAAAAAAACCTTGCCATGATCTTGGATTTTATGTAAACATAAGTATTAGACAAACTACATATATAAAAACTGAAGTTAGCAGATTTATGCATTAACAGTGCTACTGATCATTCTGTTAATTCTATATAACAGAACTAGTCACTAAATAATTATTTGCAAAAAATATAATTATAAGATCAGTGATATTTGTATTTTACAAATTGTATGCAATAAGTTTAAAATTGATGCATAATATACAATATCAAATACATTTTGTTCTGCATATATCAAAGAAATAGTATAATATGCTCATGAATTTATAAAAATATAAAGTCAGTTACTTTGTATTTTCTGAATTCTTCATATGCAGGGTCATCAGTAGCAAATTCTTCTCTGCAAACTGGACATGTATTTACCTGAACAAAAAGTAGGATATTAAAATGCATTAATTCAAAGACAATGACCATAGAAAGATAAGCATCTAATAGCTTTATTAAAATGCTTTGGAGATTAAAAATATTGTTAAAATACTTTTTATTGAAACTGTCTTGAGCACACAAAACCAACAAACTCTTTGACATATCCTGTTTATATCAACAAGTAGTTAATGTTTTCATTTGCCAAGAGGACATCTCAAAAAAGGTAAAAGCTTGTAAATGAATATTTCCCAAAACTTTTGAGTAACATTTTACATTAATAAATAAGTTCCCATGATTATTTATCAGGTGACATTCCAAGTGTACATAAGGATTTTCATAATTTTGTTGATTATATCTGATCCTGAAGTTAAAAAAAAAACAAAAAAAAAAAAACACTTCACTTACCTTTTCCAACCATGGCAGAATACATTTAGTGTGAAACTGGTGTTTGCATAATAATGTTTTTACTTCATTATCCTCTTCTAAATGCCCAAGACATACTGAGCATGTATTTTTTTTCTCTAATAAAAAGAAAAAAAAAAGTGAATCATTTTTCTAAAACATAGATCAGTAATTATTCATATTCCTTGTAATAAATATTCATTTATATAAATGTTCTAACATATATCAGTAAAAAAAGTATTAAAGCTACAAAAAGAATAAGCACAATATATATTATGCATTGTTTAGAAAATTACTTTACTGAATTAAGCTTTGAACAATTATTCTTGTAAGCTAGATATAGTGAGTTCTTTTTTCATGCTTAGTGTTTTATGACTGTGGCTTTGTACCATGTTTGACATATCTTTATTGAATGAAACTGGGCTATTAACACAACAAAGCTATCTTTTTAGCACACCCTTACTGTCACTCATTATTCAGTCACTTTTGCTTACATTTGGATGTAGTTACTCCATACTTATGAAATGAATATGGTAATATTACATCATTTAAAAATACATATACAAAAAATAAAGGAATCAATTATGTTGCTTGTTAAAGAGAAGAAGATTTCATGTTAATAAATACACTTTTTTTCTTTGAAATCACTGCAATATAAAAGAAACTAATCAAAAAGTGCAGGAACAAATATATATATATATATATATATACACACACACACACACAAGCAAGCAACTCATTATAAGATTTCAGGCAAAAAATACATCTGATTTTTTTTTTTATTAAAGAAATAAAATCAACTCAGCACTATGAAATCTAAATCAGATCCCCAACCACTGGGTCATGGACTGGTACCAGTCCATCATTTGCTACTGGACCACAAAGAAATAATTAACTTGTTTAAAATTACATAATAGGTAAATTGAATATTGGACTTTAAAGATTTTTTAAAATATTCACTCAATACTATCCATCATAACTAAGTACATTTTACAATTAATGTATATTTTTATTTGTAATAATTTTCAACTAATTTTCTAATCCCAACTAATTTTCAAATTCTACACTGATTCTACATTATGGTGAGTTGATATTAATGTGATAATAGTGTAATAGGTATTAATTCAGGGAAACTAAGCATACAAATGCGTTGGTCAGGCAGGAGCCAAGACACAAGTCAAAAGATTATACACTTTCTCTTCCCTTTAATAAATTGCTCTTTTATTATTACTTTCTTTATTGAAATGTACTTAAATTACACATATGTATCACTACCAGTCTGTGAAAAGATGAACCAGCTACATGTCAGACAGTGTATAAAATATAAAAAAGGATGGAAACCATAGATCAAAATTATTTGTTACTGGAAGCAATATTTAATAACCATGAAAAAATTTACCTGCTTCTTCTTTTGTTATTATCTGAGTTGGCAATTCCTCAATTACCTTTTTGGCTGTAGGGTAAGGTCCCAAACCATCACTGGAAAGAAAAGTAAGTATTAATACAATTTATGCAGAGTAAACAACAATATCTTCACTGTAATTTGCACGTGATTATTCTGTTTATTTGCGGATTAATAATTTGGATATGTAGAACTTGAAGCAAGGACATCTTGAAATTAACTGTCAAAAATTCCTCTTAAAGAGCCAAACAGGATTGGTTTGAATTTGTTTCAAACTCAGCATTTACATATTTAACTGAAGAATGTTCTTAAATGCTTTTGCTAAATGTTAGCAATTTTATCTTCATCTGACACCAGAGTTGTAAATTATAAGAGAAAAATTCCACATTCACAAGCTTAGCTATTTAATGTTTTTCTGCACAATAGTCAATGTTAATTAACATTAAGCAAGTTGAACAACAATACTTATTAAGCCTAAATGAAAACAATATTTTTGAAAATTGAGAAATTTTTTCTGGTTAAAGCTTTTCTCCAAATTTATTTAATGCCTTAAAATGTAAAGGCCTGAAACAGTACATAAGATCTAAGCTGTTAGTCTTTATAAAGAGCAGAAAATGTTCAGTACAGGTAAATGCTGATAGTAAGTTAAAGTGTTCTTTCTGATTTATCATTCCATCCATTTTTACTTGTGTAAACAATTACAAGATACATTCTTTCTCTATTACCTTTATCTATTTCATTGTTATTTGCAGTGTTAACAGTGTGAGGACATAAAACAATGTAGTGAAAGTTAATGGCTATTCAAAAAGCACCTAATTGTTCTTTTCTCTGTAATTGATGTGCATTCTGGTATTTAAGTTCTACATTAGGTCTCCACAATTAAAAAACATGAATGGTCATACTGCTTACACAAAATTATACCCATGCCACAAGAGTAAATTTGAAGAGTATATTATTGTAAAAAAAAAAAAAAAAAAAAAAAAAGCACAAATGCAATAATGCAGCCCAAAGGCATATCTTAATCAAAAACAAAGAATGTACATTGCTTTTTGGTAATAGTTAAACAGACACTATATTTTTTTTTTTTTTTTACTAAGCAAAGTTTAGATTTAGTTTTTAATACTTTGCCACATACATTCTTAACTTAAATTACTAGTTATGTGATATTTTTATATAGATATTACAACATTTAAGATTTCTGAGAGATTTATTATAACTCAATAATAATAGAGTGGTGTTGGAAAAGGGGATTGCTTTTTCAGTCTTGTATTCCTTCAACAATTAACATAAAAATATAAAGTCATATTTTTTCAACTTCCCCCAGTGAATGCACTTTCTTCAAATGGAAGAAAGGGGCAGGCCAGCTCTCTCTGTAATCTGCACACTCATTCCCATTACTTATGCAAAATCATTTTTTCTTCATATGACTACATTGTTGCAAGCCTAAATTTGATTTAACTTTAGTCTGGATGAAATCACTGAATAAATGTTCTGTGACAGATAAAAACATATCTATATAGAGAAGAGGGTGAGAAAATTTTGTTCCTATAAACATTTAAAGGGCTTAAATACAAAGACAATGAAATATTGGTTTAATAAAGATAAGCTTCAAAAAAACTGATCAGTTGCCAAATTTATTCTGATGAACACAAAAGAATTAACTATTACTGACTCCTGTGACTTTTCTGGATTCTCTTACTCATTAATAACAGTATGATAATTAAACATTAATAAGAAACAATATTGTTATATATATATATATATATATATATATGCTATAGTATTTTGCAATGATAAATAATACAAGGTATCTCCAAAATGCATGTGAACTTTCAATAATAAAAGCAAAAATGCTACCCACTTTTAAAATTGACTAAAAATTAGGAAATTATCAGATTTAAGTGAAATTATTGTGAACATTTAATTTTTTTTTAAGAGGGGGGTATTTTTTTTTTTATAGTCATATGAAGAAAAATTACTGAAGATGTTATTTCAGCAAGAAAAAAAAATTAAAAATTGCCAAATCAACTGTGAACATACTGAAAATTCGTCCCAAACTTTAAAAATAAAGAAAAGAAAATTCAATAAAACCCAAATACGGTTAAAGATAATTTATCTGTAAACATAAAGAATACCAATTTCTAGATTATAGAGAGTACTTTTTGTCCTCCGTCTTAATTAATTCACTTTTACGCGCGGTTTTTCAAAATAGGAACAACAGTAGAAGACTACTCTTGTTGAACTATAACCATGAAAACAGCTCACAGGCTACCATGTGTATAAATTTTTTGCTCTGTTTAATTTTTTTTTTAAATAAAATCCTGCTAATTTACATTGAAACAAATATTGAACTTTTAAATTTTTTTTCATTTTTGTTAATAATGTGGATTTAGTGAGTGACTAATGAAACAAATTTCTAAAATGAAAAACGATGTCACTACCACTTCCATGAATTGAATTCTTTCACATCAGTACTTAGCTAAACTTTCTCTTAGAAGGCGTGTTTCTGAAACGATCCTGTGTTTGTTATATTACCTTCCCATTGTTGTTAACCATATGTCATCAGCAAAACCAAAACGAAGTAATATTCTAAAATAGAAAGAAAAATATCAGTTCAATTTTTGTCACAGAATGGGAGAAAAGAAAAGTAAGAGAACAAAATTAGGAAAAACAAAAAACTCAATACATCAAAGATTCGTAAAGAAAGACTAAAGAGAGTAAAACAGTAAACACTTGAGAAATGTAATGTAAAAAAATAAAGAAACAAAAACAAACTTAATCACGACTCATACTCATCATAAAACATAAAATTCGTCAACATCTGTGTTGGTTTGGAAACTAATTAAGTTTATTTAGTTCTGCATGATTTCACTTTTCTTCATTCATACTGTCCTCGTCCAACAAAGGCCTAATGATGAAAAATTGCCAGTTTCCTTCCTTACCATGCAACAAGCCTATTGAAGTGAATAAATAATTTATTTATTCACTTCAATAAGCCTTTAATAAAATTTATTATAAATTTTATTTAAAGGCTTTCAGTTTAAAACTGAAAATCGAAGGAAGACTTTCGGAGAATGAGAAGATATTGCTGATATTCTGTTTCAGTTTTAACCTTCAAGATGAAAAAAATGAAATAAAAATCCCATTGGCGATCTAGATCTTTTTTTTTTTTTTTTTTTAAATATAATCATATTTTTGCGGAACTTTAGAAAAAATACGTTTTTGTTGTCACTTTTTTTGTGTACACTTTAGATTAGTTACATATTTTTTTTTTCAAAAACTTTAGTTTTCCTGGTCAAAAGTCAAAACAAACGAAGACGAGAGATTGAATTTTAAAAAGTTACTTAAAATTATTGTTACTGTTTGATTTAGGCCCTAGGGTCTCTTTTTTTTTTTAAATTTTATACCAATATCTGCTTTGCTTTAGTAGTAGTGTGTAGTAGTGTAACTAAAAAATGCAATAATTCATCTTGTAACACTAAGTTTATTTGCTATTTTTTTACCAACCATTTCTTTGGTGAGTGTTAGTTAACAGCACAAATTGAAATATCCCTTTTAAAACCTTTACTTTAACTTGAACATTAGGTATATTGCGGATTATTAAAACTGCTAACCAAAAAATCTGAATTTTTTTCTTTTTTTTTTTGACTTTTAAATTAAAAGTAAAACCAACTCGTAAACCAATATCACTAAAATTTACTGTCTAAAAATCTTTACCACAATAAATAAAAAAACGAAAGAAATCTTAATCTGTAATTAATTTTAATAGCTGATTAATCTTCTCAAGATTCACAAAAAAATTATGTTCAATCAATCTTTGTAAAAATAAATGTAAAGGAATTTCAAATGAAATTTTAAATCTAAATAAATTGCAAAATGTTATTTATTGTGGGTTTTAGTGCTTGTTTGCGAGTTTTGAATAATTGAGAAACAAAATGATTAAATCGAAAAAGAATATTAAACAAAATTATAAAGTACTTATATAATTTTACTTTTTAAAATGATAACCATGACAAGTCTTTCATTCACATGACAAGCATACACGTCCTAAAATCAAAATAATTTAGTTACTTGTACCTTGCCATCACCAAAGGAAGTTCGTCTGGTGTCAGGTTTTCTGACAGTTCATTCACACCGTGATCATCGAAATATGAAGCCATTAATGATAAAAATAAATGTTTTCGTACTATTTAATATTACAAAATATTTGTTTATACAAAACCGTGATGAGGCAGTTTTCACACTTCCGTATTGGAAATAAAAAGGGAGATAATCACTACTCGCTTCAAAACACCCTTCTTATGCCATTCATTAAAATATATTTTCGATTGTATCACGAGTTTTCGATGAACTATTTCGTTATTTTTTTTTTTAATTTCTCCTGATAGCTAAATATTTTTTTAGTTGTTTCAAATAAATTAATTTTATTTTTTTTAATGTTGTGGAGTTTCTCATGATGATTTGTACAGGATGTAAGCGGCGTGGCTGATGGCGGACCAAAACATTATGAAGACTATAAAAGACCAACAAAATCAAGCTAAAAGTCAAACAGAATCAGGTAAAATCATTACTTGAATGTTAAAATAAATTTGTTTTGATATTCAGGTTAGACGAAAGTCAGGTTGCATGCTGGATAAATTCATTTATGGGGAATTCAGCGTCTGATTTTGAATATGCTCAAGAAATCGATTATTGTAGATGTTATGAGTGTGGTGAGTCGTTTGTAGCTGTTACATGAATATAAATCTGCAAATTTAATTGTTAGTTTGTAATATATAAATTTAAAGTTTACATTAACTTTCGGCTTGAAGTAAGTAATCATTTTGAAATATTACTAAACTTTAAGACTAACTAATGCTAACTTTTGTCTAAAAATAAACCTTTCTTTGCAACACCTTTGGACTCTATCGATTTGTTTTTAAAACTGATTTGTTAAAAATTATCGTATTTATTTCTTTACTTATGTGTAGTTTTCAAGCATTTAATAACCTAATTTTTTTTTTTCGTAAAAACATTGCAAATTAACCTCTTTTTTCTTTGAAAAGAGTGAAAATATGACAATTTTTTAAGTTACAGTTTTTTAAAATCTGTATCATCCAGTTGGTAAAAGATGGAGAAAAAAAAAAGCTAAAATTAAGACAAAAATAAATGTTCATTTCAGTATCTACACTCAATACCTGGATTTTTTTTTTCTACCAATTATTACGCAAGTCCTTTTAATTAAAGAATTTTTGAGTTTTCTTACTTTTACATTTTTAAATGAAAGCCTAATTCTTCTTTGTGATTATGTTTCTAAAAATTGATTACAAGTAAAAAAAAAAAAAAAAATCAAATTTGAATGTTGTTTAAAAAAATTTTTTTTTTTTTTTTTATAACGTTCATAAATGAAAATTGAATACTCTGATAAAAAAAAAAACGGCCTGATGGCGTATGGCCTGATATGACTATCCCAAAAATGTACGTTTAAGAGACACCACCACCAAAAAATGGATTTTTTTTTTTTCCGAAATGGAAAAGGGTGAGAAATCGCTGCCCTATTTACTAAAATTCACGGAATTTTCTGTACTTATTCATTAATGAATGAATTGTGTTGTATTGAAACTAAAACTTTGTAGAGTCCGTTTCATTTACTCCCCCCACTTTTCGATATCTCATGTGTAGTGTAATTTTTTAATTTGGCAGTGGTGCAAATTCTTTTACAGTTTGAGTTATTAATGAAAAATCCCTTACGATGTTATTTCAGAAAAAAGATATTCAATCAAGTGTGAACGTCCAGAAAATAAAAATTCTTACCAAAAATAATTCAATATAAAATTCAAAACATAAATTTTTCTTGCTTGCATAATTTTTTTAACGAAGAAACGTTATTTTCTTTCAGATTTGATTAAAAAAAAAAAAAACAAAATCCGCTAAAAAAAAAAAAAAAATTTTTTGAAATTCATCCCGTTGCTATTTGTCAGAATTCTTTTGTTAAATATTAAAAAAATGTAAAGTTTAAATGCCATTTTCAAATGTAAATTTTTTTTTTTTTTTTTTTTTTCTCTTTCAAAAAGGAAATAATTCTGAATTACCACTTTTGATTACTTTTTCCTGTTAGAAGAAGAGTAATAATTCAATTTCAATAACTTAAATTCAGAATAATTAAAAAAAACAAAACAAACTACATTGGGTGCAGTTAGATAATGTCAAACAGGTATGAAAATAAAAGCAATAATTTAAACTCAAAAGTGCCATTTAAAATAAAAATACTTCTAATGTAGTATAAAAAATAAAATTCATTCTAAGTTTCATAAAATCATATACAATGAGAAAAAATTTTTCTTAAAGGTTAAAGATAATTTATTTTTTAAACATAAAAGTTGTGTGAATTTATTTAAAATTCATTAGATATTTTAACATTTAAGTTTAACAAATGAGTAAAATAATTTTTTTTTACTTATTTTTTTATTTACATTTCAATGGATATCTTTTAAATAAAAATTGTACAAACTTTCCACCCTTTTTCTGAATTAAATTTTCAAGCATGTTTTTATACATATCTCTCATAAATGTTGAAAAATGTGCAACATAGAAAAGTGAAAAGAAAAAAGATGAATATCTTTTTATGGAAACTTGCAACTCATTTAATTCAAATACATGATATCAACTTCCAGACTTGAGAATTTTTACTCTTTTAAAGTGATGTATGCTTTAGAGCTGTGTTTGTTGGCTAGACAACAATTAAGATCATAAAAATTAGTGCTTCTATAAGATTTACTGTCTTATTACAAAATATCTTAGGAAATATTTTCTTGTCCATTAGCATCAAATCCCTTGTTTCTAGATAATCACAAAATATTGAAAATTAATCTAATACTTCCCAACTACATTCATATCTGGTTAATAGAACATGCTAATTTATTTTTAAAATTAAGCATATAAAACAAATTAAAGCATTTTATTTACCCCTTGTTTTTTACTACTTAAGATAGCAACAGAGTTAATGAAGCCATGGATTCTAAAGAAACTCCCCCAGCTGATGTTGTACGTCTCTGCCAAGAAACCATGGCTAAAACAGCAGAGTATTTGAGAGGAGAATTGGAAGGTGAGTATTTTTAATTCATTAATCGACTAACTATTTTCAGATGATATATAAAGATTTAGATTATCCAAAGTAATTTTCATATTAATTCATTTTATTTTTCACCATTAACAAGCAACAGATTTACATATCCCCTTAGTTCAGAATCTAAGTATATTAGTTACAAACGAGGCTAATTATTTTGAATCTCACTGGAAATTTAATATAACCTATCTAGCCACTTTAAAGGTTATCAAAATATTTACTTAATTGTTTAATTAAATGCTTCTTACATTCTGCAGAATTTCTACCAAAAACAAGATGTGCTGAAAAGTTCTAGGCCCATCTTACTTCCCAAAATAGGACAAAAAAAAAATCAGATTTTTTTAGCACCTCTTCATCTGTAAAGACAAGGAATATTGTTTAATTTTTTAGCTAAAATTTCTTCTTTTCATATAAAAGATCATTTGTCCAGATCCAATGTATTGCCCAAATATGATATCTGGCACTTTCAATTATACTCTTGATCTTTATGGAAAATACTATTCATTTTAATTCTGCATTTGTCAATATGATGTACAAATAAAAAATGCAAGACTTCAAAGTATTTGAAAAATGAATAACATCCAGAGTTTTTATTTTTATATTTTTTTTTCCTTAATTGATTACTGTACGAGTCAGGGAACATTTGCAAATCAACTGTCACATTTTTACTTCTCTCCTTAATATTGAAAATTATTCAAGGTTGTGTGTGAAGACAATTATATGAGGACATGGATTCAGCCTGTCAGCAGGATGTTGTGTAAGCTAGTGATAACACTTCTATAATGGTTTGAACTATTGAAGATTACGAGGACTAGACTACTATTAAAACTAGAGCCTGTCTTAACTGTTCATGTTGCAGACCATTTACCTCCCTTTGTTCTTGCCATGTTTCCTGTTGATGATGCTTTGTTCTAGCAGGATAATGAAACCCCATATTAATCATGCATGGATGACGCAAAACTAGTTTCACGAACATTCTGCTGATTTCCAGGTACTTCATTGGCCTTTGTGCTAGTGAGATTTAAAATTCATTTAGTATATATGGAACATGTTGAAGATGTTACTAAATCTCCTGCAGTTACATCCAACAAATATTAGTTTTGCATTTTTATCCGTTCTTACCAACTGAGAATAGGTTGATAAATTGTGCTCTAATAGGCATATTTCATGTCAAAATCAGGAAAAAAAATTATTTAAAAGATAATTTATTTCCTGTGATGCAAAATGTACAAACAAATATAATTTAACATTTTTTTTTTCTTTATAAGGAACTGCTGAAGAGTATAAACTCCTTGAACAAATGAATCAAGTCACTATAAACAAATATTCTGAGATGAAACACATAGCCATGAATATCAGCCGTGCCATGGTTGAACTGGATGATAAATGTAAGTATATTCATGAAAACAATACTTCAAGGAAATATTAGAAATAAAGATAAACATAAAGGAAAAAGATCCTTTTGTGTAAATCTGTGATGGCAAAAAATATATCCTGAATCTAAATATATTAAAAATTTGAAATTTATTAAAAAATGTTTTGTAGGACAATTCAAAAATAAAACCAGTTAGTAGACAGTCTTTAACCTTTAAACTCTAATTTAGTAATATCTTATTGCTTGATGTTTTGAGATACTGTTAATGGTTATTATTCAGTAATATTTTGTTATTTCTGTTACTGTTTCTGCTTGCTACCTAGCGTGGCCTTGAGATCTTCCTCGGGTAAATATTTAATAATTTATGAGAAAAAATGATTTCAAAATATTTAATGGGGAAAACTTGCTTGGCTGACTTTACTGGAATAAATTTCACAATTTACCCTACTTGTCTAGTTTTTATACTTTAAACTTTGATCAGTATTATTTATAAAATAAAAAAATGACTGAGTTTGAAATTCTATGTTGCTTTTTTTTTTTTTTTTTTTTTTTTTTTTTTAACCGTAAACTTTAGCACATTTTCAATATTTAAACTTAGCTTTTACAATTTAAAAAAAGATGTTTGTTCATTGAATGTTATCTAAATATTCTAAAAGTAGCCTTTAGCCATTGTGGTGAACAGCCCCGTAGAAGCAAGCGAGCCAGAGTGGCTTGCATCTGGTGTATAGGAAAATAAGGGTCTTACCTTAGCGTGCAGCACGGGACATCAGCGAGTTTGCTTTGTGAAAATGGCATTACTCTCCTGTCCAGCCATTCTAGCAGTATGTGCAAGAATGAGGGTTTTTTTGTACAGTTTAGAATGCTTCCACCAATAGCAAGTCGTGTGCTGATTGGTCAAACTGGAGGAGGCAATTTGCCTGTGTAACCGAGAATAACAGCGAAGAACGCTGATTGGCTGGGGAACCGTGGTGTTGGCCTCATAAAAGAGTGCTGGAGCCGTGAAAAAGGGGAGAGACGTTGGCTATATGTAGTGACGTGTGAAGAAAGCGAGGATAGTGAATTGAACCAGCGATATTGTGATTTGTACAAGTGACAGTTGGGAGAGCAATAGACTTATTTAATCTACAGCCATTAATACAAAAAATCCCTTGTTGCCACTGATATAGTTGCATTTGCAATATTTTCTGAAGTTTTTTTGATATTAATGGAAGATAATTTTTACTATTCCTGATAAGACCATAATTTCTTTCTCTTTTTGAAATTTCCCTTGCATTTAACACAAAAGTGATTATACCTCAGAGCCTATTGACATTTAGTATAGCAAGTTCTTATTTTTTTTTTTACTGTTTGTATAGTACAGTATTTACATTATTCGGACTATTGTCCTCATCTTTGTCGCCATATTTATCAACGTTTCGGCTGTTGTACGCTCCCACCTTCTTCAGGTGGTTGGAATTTCAAACTGAACCCTTTATTTTGCTCACTGGGGTAGACTGTTCTAGTTCCACATGCCATGTTTGATGCATGTCAGTTATCAGTTATCTCCTAATTTTCCCTCTTCTCTTCTCCACTGCCTTAATCGGGTATTGAACTCTCACTCTTTGAGTCTGTCACTGGATCCCATGTGTCCTTGAGGAAACGGCCGAAACGTTGTGATAAATATGGCGACAAAGATGAGGACAATAGTCTGAATAATGTAAATACTGTACATAATACCTCATATCAGAAATATAGACAGTTTGTATAGTAATTTACTTGTTCTAAAAAAAAAATGCATTTAACAAAGAAAATTGGTCTTAAACCTATTTCAGCAACTATACATTAGTATTTTCCAATTTGTGTTGATTTCTTAGTAAAAAGAAATGTATCAATAGATAAAATTAAATTTTTCTTACATATGTAAAAATTTTTGTAATTTTCATTTGTAATAAATAATTATGTACAATAGTTACAACATGGAAATATAATTACTTTATGCTTAGACTGATAAGACTAATTGAGTTAATATTTATATTGGTAAGCCACATTTTCTCTCTTCTATTTCACTCCAAAAATAATTTAAACATTGCAAAAACAGGATTTGTAGTTATATATAAATATGGTATGCATTAATTTAAAAAATTTTTTTTTCTTTTTTGGTGGGAGTGGGGTATTCATTAGTATGAAAAAGATCTCTTTTCAGCTCCCAAAAGTTTCTTTGCTGTAAGAATTCAAAACATAATAGTATTTCTGGGATTAAATACTTTAAATCATTTGAATTTATTTAGTCTTTTTCTTTTGAAAAACATCAATAAGATAATACAAATAGAACTTTTTATTTAAAATTGTAGATCTGATATATAAATTTGTCTATCACATAATCTTTATACTAGAAAAAAGTTGTAAATTTAGAGTATTTTCAGATAAAATTTATGAAACCTAAATAAAACAATATCATATACAGGTTTCACCATTATCAGTTTGAATCCATAGTATTGTATATAATGCATATATAGATGTCCAGATATAAACAAATGTGAACTTGATGTGCAAAACAAATTTTGATTTACAGACCGAAGTCTCCAGCCCTACTTGGATCAAATTGATCAAATAGAAGAAAGTGTCAGTAACTTAGAACAAGCAGCATACAGGCTTGACGCTTATTCCAAAAGACTCGGTAAGTAGCTAGTTTCTAGTGGCTAATTGCTCCCCTATGAGAATATCTTAATGTACAACATTAGCACAAGGATCCATTGTGTTTTTAAAAGGCTAGAATATTTAAATTCCAACTTAGTCTGAATATTCATGTTTTAATTATATCTCCCTTAAAAATCAGGAGGTCAGTTGAATCTACTACCTTGGTTTCAGCCTTACGGTATCTTCAGGTGATTTTTATCAAATGACCTCTAAACGCTTTTTAAAGTTAAAAGCTCTACATGTTATTTTTACTTTTATTTTTTCACGTGTATTGAGCACTTTATAATACTGCTGTTTCCTGGTCTGATTCAATTTTGATTATTAACCTTTTATGTATTATGTATTATATGTGTGTGTGTGTGTGGAGAAAAAAAAAACTTTTCTTAGCCAACACGTTTCATTGGGAAGTAGAGAAAAAAAATATTAACTTTTTAAATTTGAGAATGCTCTAAAATATTCTTAAAACTTTTGCTGAGTCACGAAAAGATAAACTATGGAAGGCACTAAGTGATGTTCTATATCACTGAGTAAACAGAAGTGAGTAACAGTTGAATTTTAAGTTTTTTTTTTTTTTTTTTTTTTTTTTTTTTATGTAATTATTTTATTTGGTCAAATTATTTATGTATTTTAAAGATCTTAACCATTTTCATTTGATTTTTTTAAAAAATTTTATCATGTATTTTGACTTAAAGAAGATATTTGAAAAAACAGGGCATAAGTTAATATTTTGGGAAGAATCTCCAGAACTTTCCATTTTCTCATTTAATAAATATAGCATTCTTGAGATCTAAGAATGTTGAAATTATTTCTATATATAACTAATGCACTAAATAAATTACGTAGTATGTTTTTATTTTTAATTTCTGCAAGTTTCACCAAGCTATTGTAAGGAATAGCTATGATAATTTATTTTATATATGTCTGCTTCAGAAATCTTTGGTTCTGATCATATCCATAAGTTTTGGATGTGGTTGTAATTATTTTGATATTGTTTTGAATAGTAGATGTTAAGGAATTGGTAAATATCATGTCTATTTCTATTTAGTTTATTGTTGTGATTATTTTTATCTTTTTTGTTATTGTGGATTTTATATGCCTTTCTATATTTTATATGCATTGTGGATGAAATAGTAAGGATATTGGAGGTTTTTAAAGGTGGTTTTGATGTATATTTCTTCAGGTAAATATTGGTGGCTGCAGATTTTTAATGCTCTTAAATAAAATCCTATAATTATTCTGATACTGTGGTGAGAAAAATAGTTTGAGGTCCATTCTTGTTGGTATATTTTTTGTAAACTTTGAATGTCATTATTGGTTCTATTTAGTGTAATATCTAGGAAGGGTAATTTATTTTTAGTTACAAAAATAAAATCTATTGTGGGTTCAATGCTATAAAGTTTATTTAAAAGGTCAGATAAAGTTGTATCATCTATGTATCTAAAATAAGAATTTTGTGGTAAAATATAAGGACCACTTTCTAGAAATTCTAAAGAGAAAAGCTAAAATGCTGCAAAGAGGTGAACCCATTGATAAAACAAATTTTTGTTTATAAAAACATTGAGTAGTAATTGGTACATTTTTATGATCTTGTGTGTGGAAGAGGTAATTTAAGTTTGTTTTTGTTAAATATATTTTTAGTAAATTTAAGCATTTGTATATAAAGATTTTATATCTGAACTTCCCATATATATCTTTTTTTTTTTTTTTTTTTTTTTTTTTTTTTTAATCTAGTAATAAGATTTCCAGACTTTTTTTTATATGTGAGGAGCTAATTGTGCCTTGTAGTGGTGTCAAAATTTTGGCTAGTGTGCCAGCTAGTTTATGTGAAACGTTACCTATTCCTAATATAATGGGTCTTGTAGGTAAAAAGTTTTTCTCTAGTCTTTTTATTTATATTGTCTTTACAGATGTATTTTATTTATATTTGAACTTTTACATATGTATGTGTGATCATTTTATCTAATTCCAAATGCATAAAAAAGCAAAGATAAAAGATATGAATAGGAATATTACTCTTTCAATACACTTGCTATTTCCTTTATATTTGTGTTCCATGATCAAAGCCATGTAATTATGCATACTTAAGTTATATGACTAGTTTATACAAATTACTTACAATCAGTTACACATATCACTGACTTAGCCTTTAAATATACCATTTATAGCTTTTATCTTTGTCAAGCCACTTAACTAAATATCTTACATAATATTAATGAATTCTTTAAAACTTAATGTAATATTTCATGATTTACTATTAAATGAACTTCTAAGAACATTTGAATGCTCTTTAAAATACTTTAATAGATTTTGTTAATCTTTCAGTGAAAAGCTTTATCTTTCTTACTATTGCATCATGCACAGAAGACACCACAAAATAAAGAATTTTTTTCATCTAGATACAATTTAAAAATTTTTTTTTTTTTTTTTTTTTTTTGTTACAGAGTCCAAGTTTAAAACCTTACAGAAGCGATGATAAATGAATGCATCAGGTTCATTTTTCTTTCCACTGCATAACTGCATCAATTTTACAAGGAACAATTAGTCTGCGGCTTTTAGTGATGGATATGAGATAAAGTAATGTTGATGTCCCAAACTCCTTCCAGTATATACTAATGAAACTAGCCTACTTGAAAAAACAGTAAACACAATGGTGAACCATTGGTAAAGTCGGCATAACTTGAGTTATCTTCTCCTCATCAAAAGCTGACAGAAAATACATTATCTCAAGTCATTGTTGTTTTTATTTTCTTCAGCACAGAACTAATTTGTTTTTATTTCATTTGAATTGATATTTTTTAGTTTATCTTCAATTGGTACACTGATAATTCTATTTTATTTGCTTCATGATTATTATTGGTTATACATTTAGTTGTTTTGGGGTGGGGAAATACATTTATTAAAAGTATATCCACAAAATCTTTAGGTTTCCGTTTAAATTATTAAACTGAGACCTTTCGAAATATCAATTGTTGCACAAGAATATATCTTATTTTCAAAAACAAATGTCAAATTTTCTTGTACAATTTTTTAATCACAAATTTTGTGATTTATTTATATCCACCATAAAATGAAATGTGCTTTAGTGAGCTTGAATGTTCAAATGAAATTATTATTTGCAGTAAGAAATTTAACTGTTCATATTGCTAGAGTCAGAAATTGTATATAATTTTGTATATTTCCTTGATTCAAAAATAAAAAAGTTCAGATTTGTTTTTGCATTGGTTATTTTATATTTGTCTTCAATGATTTACTATTTTCTATTTTTTTCTTTTTATTAATTACTTGTGCAGTTGTGAAAATATGTTGGTTTTTAAGCAAGTAGTAAAGTTACTCCATAAAACTAGTCCTGTGCCACTCTTTGTTCAGTTAAATAAAAACCCATTGTACTTAAACTTCTTAAATCTGCCTTGGGGTAACTATAACTTATTGTTTTCTGGCCATAATCATCATCATGTTTAAAAAATCTTTTTCCAAAAACTGATCTTTCTGTAAATATGTTGATGTACAATAATAGCATTCTCATTTTAATTATTGATAAATATAAATAATGCTCAAAACATTTGGAGACATTTCATGTACAAAAAAAAAGCATCTCTTGAAAAAATTTAAAAATCTTAAATCTTAAATATCAACAAAAAAATACCTTCAAAAACATTCTGTAGGTAAAACAGTGTGCTGAACTTGTATGAAATTTAGCAGACTTATATAAAGATATCAAAACAACAAATCTGTAGACTACCAAATTACAGTAAAGTATTTTCAGACTTTCTATTATCTAATGAAAGAAAAGTCAAAATTTTTCTTTTCTATATCATAAATGACTAGTAAAAATTAATTTAAATAAATATTTACTCAAAATTTAAACAATTTAAAAAATAAAGAAATATTTTAATTGTTGACATCTAATCTTTATAATTCGCAATAAGTCTTCATTTAATGATCTGTCATTTCAGAGAATATTAATTTTAAATGTCTTACAGAAAAAAATAGTTGTATTAATTTTATACAGAATCATATTTGCACAATGACTGATAGATAATGTATTTAAATTTATTTTTTGTACTCATCTCCTCATATACACACACACACACACAATTATAATTTCTAATAAATTAATGGATTTAATTTTAATCTGTTATTTTTAGTGGATATATAGTTTTTGTTTTTTTTAAACTCTGTGTTATGCCTACCAGTCTGTGCACTCAAGAAAGCTTAAATAAAATGTGCTGATCCAGCAAGCTTTAGAATGCTCAGCTACGGAGAGTGTCACAGCCTGTGCATTCCTTTAAAAAAGTGGGTAAATAGAACCTTGCCTGGCTGTGAAACTCTTTGTGGCCAAGTGGCATAAAGCACACTGGAGCAGATGGCGTTTTCTTTTACAAAAGGGAATGCAGGCTCAAACCCTGCTAGAGAGCACATTCTTTTAGCTTTCTCAAGAATGCAGGCCAATAGATGCCATACACACTGTGTGTGTGTGTGTGTGTGTGTGTTTTTTTTTTTTTAAGCTTACTCAGGTATCACTAAAAATAAAATTGAAACAAAAAGTGTGCTTGTATATGAAACATCAATCAAACCCACTCTTATAAGTTGGTCTCGCTAGTTAAAAATCAATCTCAAGATAAGCTTATAAAATCTGGTCAACGAATAAATGGAGGTTTGAATTTTTTGATATATTTTCACATTTTCATAACTGATGAATATAAAATAACAGAATCCAGTATGTATTGATTAATTTAAAAAAAAAAAATACAAATCTAATGTCTAGGTTATTTAGATATACCCAAAATAAGAAAATGCCATATATTGAATATCTTGTCAGTTTGAAAATATTAAATCTATTTTAGATTTTACTTGAAATGAAATCCAACATCTGACAATACAAATTTTAAAGAGAATATCACTTATCGAGAAAAAAAAAAGCCTATAACTATATTTGATATTAAATGAAAATATTGGGTAGTCATTGCTTTCTCTGTTTAAATCAAGTGACTAAAACACTAAACCTTTTCACTATGCCATCATTGTCTTTCAGATTTAAATTTTTTTTTTCTATTTTTTCATTATTATTCTTATTTTATCTGTTGATAGAATTCAGTATAATTTTGTGTACTTCCAATATTATAAGCACAACTGTCACTATATTCCATCTGGAGTTTTATTTTCCTTTTCAGATCCCTTATTTCCTTTAATGACTACTGTAATTATACATGTATGAGTTGTAAAAATCACAATATTGATTTTGAATTGAATAGAGGTGCAAATGCTTTTCATTCCAAGTTAGTGATCACATTACTTATTAAATCATTATCAAATAACTTATCAAAATATTTAGTACTGTCAAAAATAATTTCTCCAGTGAGGTTTTTTGTTTTTGTTCTTTTTTTATACATTAGTATTTATGATGAATTTTTAAAAATAGTAACACAAAATCACTTGTCTTTCATTACAGCTGCTGTTATTTAATAACTTTTGAAATTTTAATTTCAGTAATGAATAATATGTATTTTGGACTTCAATAAAATTTACTGGAATAAAATAAAAGTATTTGAGCTTTAACCAAAGCAAATTGTAGTTAGGAGGCTTAAAAAGAACATTTCCTGATTTTTTTAAAAAGTCAGATCTTAAGCGTATGTTTTTAAGTCTTCTTACACAAGTATAAAAACTGTGTGTGTATCTTTTTTTTTTTTTTTTTTTTTTTTTAAGAATAAGCTTAATGCCAAAATTCTAAACCATCTTAACAATTTTAGAATAGTTTATAGCAATTTTTTTTTCATATGACTGTGTTCTAGTTATCACCACAGTTCTCAACATCTTGCTGTTCTAAGCTAATCAAGCATTTATATGTACTTTAGAATTGCTTTTATCCATTCACTAAATGTGTTTCAGTTCTACAACTGTAAGTTGATTACTGCATATATTTTATACATATTTAATCAATTTAAGCAAATAAAACAAAACCCGATTTGTTTTACATAAACACTTCGTTTTCTTTCTCTTCTTCCTTATAGAACTGATGTTCAATGTTAGAAATTTCCTAAAGTTAAAATGACATCAGCAACACCCTCAGAGTGTTGGGACATTTTTTTTTTTTCTATATTAAAATTCATAAAATAAATTCTCCAATATTAAGAAATAAAAGAAAATCAGATTTTAAAATTCATTTGAAAATGTTTAAAAAGATCCAACTGCAGTGGGTGAATTACTGCTTCAGTTTGATCTTTATCTCACAGTGAATTCAATATTATCTCCCTTAAGTGATAAGGAATAAAATTACAAAACTTCTAAGATATTTCTTTGAATAGTAAGAATAGAATAGTATATGATTTAGATTTAAGAGTTGATGTATATTGGTGAAGTAATTGAGAAATAAATATGTAATGGGTGGTGGTATACTTAAAATTCTCTTAGTCAAAACTAAACATAATCTGTAGTTATTATTCAGTTTCCTTAGACTAAACATTATCAATTTTTTTATTAATATTTCTTTCATTATAATTTCACTTGCTTTTTTTTCTCCCACAACACTCAATTATTCTACAATTGTTAGTAATAACTTGGATCTCTAGTGAAATTTAAACTGCCATTTTTATCCTTGTCCAAGGCAGGTATCTTACGAGTTTGGGTTCAAAGCCCAGCCAGCTATTGTAATTCAAATCTATCATTCCTTATTTTCCTTGGATGCCTAATACATTGCTATCTTTGTTCACAATGAAAAGAAATACAAATAATCTTATAATTCTTCTTGTCCCTCCCTTAGCATAACTTGCCTCATAAATAATGGACTATTTCATTTTGGTTGTATGGAAGGACAAAAAACATATTGGAGATGCTACTTGGTTTCAGTGAAAGAAAGAAGAGAAGATAGAAGTGTTTTACATCTGTCAATACCTCATAAATAATGGGCTATTCTATTTTGATTGTGCGGAAAGATGGAAAAGACATTAAATATTTCTATTTATTTTCAGTGGAAAAATGAAAGAAAAAATGAAGGGAAGATAGAAGTGTTAACAGATATTTCAGCAAAATGGAAAAAGGTTTCATTTCAAATCTTTTCATTTGTACCACCTTACTTCTTAAATTACTGACCAGCATTCATGATTGTTATGGCAATATTTTGTTAAAAGTAAGCCCAAGTATTTAATGTTGGGATAGGTGAATTTCTATGGATATTTTATTGTCATAGAGCTTGCCATGAACTTATTCAATCATTATTCATCAGAAAGTTCAAATAGGAAAACCATGAAATTTTTACAGGTACTTCTAGTAAATTAATAGACAATAATTAATCTAACAAATTAAAAACATTACTATTAATACTAATTGAGTATGTAAGCAAAAACGATGGCAGCATCTTTTATAAATTTTCATAAGTCCGAATTTTGTCTGTCTCCCAGGTTACATCAGCTTTTTATATAACTGTTTACTAAACATAGCTTAGATGTGGCACAAGGCTGAATGTATAAAGTAATCAATGAGAATCAAACTCACTATTCAGGCATAATTGAGCTTGCTAACCATTATACCATGTCAAAATACCCATCATCCTATCTATCTATATATATATATATATATATATATATATATATATATATATATATATATATATAGTTTTAAGTTATGCTATATTTATAGGTTGAAGTGCTTAACATCAGGGATAGAGCATATATAAATATAAAAGTGGACATTGAAGTCAACACCCTGAGGCAACAGTCTGTTTCATGCTAAACACAATTGTCAGACCATGTGCGCTGTGTTTTTACTTGACTTTTTATATATACAGGTCAGTGATGCATTGTGTGTAGTCTGCTATATTATTCTAATGGTTATTTTAGTTGGTGTCGTTTGTTATTTTGTATATTATTTACTTATTTATTTGTTTGGATTAATTTATTTTACTAGTTTTTTGTTTATTTATTTATTTTTGTTCTTGTTCATTTTCAGTTTTTGATTTTTAAGTAGCATAGTAAAAATTTGTTTGCATTTTGAGATGTGTTCTGAGTGTTTATTTAGTAGTTTGTTTTGATCTGGGAAAGTAATTATAGCTATTTTTTCCTCCAAGCAGTTTTTGAATTGATTGTTGTAGACTGGTGTTCTTTTTCCTTATTTTTCATGATATTTTTAATATTGTTTTTTTTTTTTTTTTTTTTTTAATCTCCCACATATGTTTAGGAAGTGTTGTGCTGTTTGCATATTTACTATTTGTAAAGGAGATTTTATGTGCATAGCTTCTTTGTTTCCATGGTCCTTACTCATATATATATATATATATATATATATTTTGCTTTGAACAAAGAAATAAATGATCAGAACTCATCTCAAAATGCAGACATTAAAACAAATTTTTACTATGCTACTTAAAATCAAAAACTGAAAATGAACAAGAATAAACAAAAACAAGTAAAATAAATTAATCAAAAAAAATAAATAAGTAAGTAATAAACAAATTAACAAACCATACCCACCAAAATAATTGTTAGAATACAATAAACTACCCACAATGCATCACTGACCTCTATATATAAAAAGTCAAGCAAAAACAACTCACATGGCCTGACAATCGTGTTTAGCACGAAACAAACTGAATAATATAAATCTTTCGTCTAAATCTGTCTGACTATAAGTCCTTAGGCAAATCTTTCATTTCAGCTGCACACAATAAAAACATCATCACTTCAGTAGAGAGTTTCTGCTGGCTTAATATATTAGGTTGGTGCAAAAATAATGACGTAATAATGTTGTTTTTTGACGTTAAAAAATACGTCAAAAAACGGCATTATTACGTCATTATTTTTGCACCAACCTTATAGCTGGAAGGCAAGCAAAAGAATTTCTGCTTTTTGTGGTGTTCTCTCTGTGCACCTCCCACTTATGAGTTTTGTAGTAATCACTAGTGATGACGACATTATGCCTCAATTCATCTTCCACTGGGCCTCAGACTCAACATGGAAGCCTACATCAAGTGCCTTGAGGGGGTAGTACTGCCCTGGGTCAAGAAGGTAGCTGCTGGAAGATCCTATTTCTGGCAACAGATCTCTGCACCATGCCACACAAGTAGGAGAACCCAGTCATGGCTGTCTTACAATTTCTACAACCACATCACTATTATATCTGGTCACCCAACTCCCCAAACTGCAACTGCCTTGATTATTATGTGTGAGACACAGTTGATCAAGGGACCAACAAAACTCCTTGTAACATCAAAGATGAACTGAAGGCAAGGATTATGGCAGCATTCATCAATTTAAACAAAGAGACCATCCAGAAGAGTTGCAGGAGATTTCAAAGTCATCTGAAGACCAATGTTGAAGCCAATTGTGATTTTATTCAATAAATTTACTCTTTTGTATTTAAAAGATATTTTTGTGTAATTTTGGTAAATATGTCTGTTAAAATGAGATGTTAGCATTATTTTCATTTTTACGTAATTTAGATGACAATTTATCTCTCGCACCTTATATGGGTATGACAATAAACTACATCTGGCAGTAAGTCTTCTGATCGGGAGATTGGAGGATTTGAGAAGTGTAGAACCACCTTTTAATTGCTGTTGTTCCCAGGTCTGCCCTGATCCAGGTGGTAGCACCTGTTAAGGTCCCAGCTATGGGCAAATACTGCCTACTAGGGCTGTTCAGGCTCCTTAGTGTTACAGAACATGACTGGTCTAGGAGATGGAAAACACTTATACGAAAAGCCTGAGGTCTGTTATTTGCTTTGTCTGTAGCATTTATTTGCACCAACTAAGTGTATCAGCAGTTTTGAAAAGTGTGAATGGTTCTATACAAGCCCTCACCACTTTAATCAAATCTCTTGTGTGAGTTTTCTGGCAGTTTACCTTGATTTGATCATTCTTATCCACACAGTTCACTTGTAAGGTCTGCTGGTGAGAGAGTGAAGGCAACAGGGTTAGATAAAGGATATTACTTGTAGGCTCTAGCTGGAGCTCTACACAGTGTGCAGACCGATGACTGATGGCTGTTCTTTCACAACCGATGAGCAGTTGTGTTGTCTGTGTCTGCCATTGGTGACAAAGCAACCCTATTTGGAATCTGCACTGCTTTCCCTATTATTGGGAGGGGGCGATAAATGGAGCCCTAAACATTTCTTGCTCACACAGAGACTTGGCTGCCTGCTGCAACTCTCTGGTTATCTAGTAATGCAGTCGAAAAAGCAAGAAAGATCAAAAGAAATGTAAGAAGAATTTTCATTTTGGATCTTAGAATGTTCACACTCTTCAGGACAATGATTCTGCACCAGAACGTAAAACAGCTCTTTTGTCTCTCAAGTTTAAGAACATAGCAGCCATTAGTGAAACACGTCTGGCTGGCCATTCTCAACTTAGGGAAGAAAAAGGTGGATATAAGTTTTTATGGGCTGGCAAAACTGAGAAAGAGCCACACCAATATGGAGTTGGCTTCACCATCAAGTCAGATATTGCTAGCTCACTGCCTTCCTCTACTAAAGGTGTATCAGATCATATAATGACACTAACCCACGATCTGAAGTGCAACACCTGTGTGATGCTGGTTAGCTGCTATGCTCTAACCTTAGGTAGTTCAGAGCAAGAAAAAGAAGATTTTTAAAATCTCCTTCAGGATGTCATCCCCAAAGTCCAATATAAGGATAAATTAATACTTACAGGTGACTTCAATGCTCATGTTGGCATTTTAGGTCATCATGGTATCAGTCATGTAAATTCAAATGGATTATGCCTTCTCACTATCTGCAAAGAAATTTGACCATAGTATCACTAATACCTTCTCCCTGCAATCCAGCTGTCGTAAGACCATAATGATGCACCCTCAGTCGAAAGACTGGCATCTGATCGACTATGTCATCACCAAAAGAAGGGACATAAAAGAGTTTAAGATCACGCATTCATTCCACAGAACTTGCTATCTGTCAGATCATATTCTACTTTGGAGTAAGTCTACACTGCATCTGCAAAAGTGAAGGATTATAAACAGTGCCCAAGCACATTAATGTACTGCCTCTTAAATCGACTGAAAGAAAAATTGACTCTCTGACAAACTGCTGCATTTGATTCTATAAACATTACCAATGATATTGAATTTTCTTGGAAGGCTCTGTGGGATGCAACAATTTTGTATCCTTGGAGCTTCTTGAACTACCACATCGAAAAAACTAAGCCTGGTTTGATGACAATAGCACAGAAGTTCAGCAGCTTATAGATCAAATGCACTCTTCTCGTGAAGCACGGATGAAGGACAAGAACTCGTTCACTAAGACGATCACTTACAAGAAGTGCAAAAGTCAGATCCAATGAGCTCTCAGAGCCATGAAAGAGCATTGGTGGTCTGAAAAGGCCACTGAAGCTTCAGATAGAAAGGATGTGAAGGCTTTCTATGCTGGCCTCAAGAGTGTTTTCATTCCTCAGAAAAGTGGTGCTGCTGCAATCTCCACAGGAGATGGTGAAACTCTCTTGACAGATATGTCAGATATTTTGTATCACTGGAAAGACCACTTCGAAACTGTGTTAAACACCACTTCAGTTACTGATGAGGAAGTCATCTCATCAATTGTGCAAAATCCAGAAATTCCAGAGTTGTTTTTTGAACCTACCTATCAAGAGGTAAGTGATTCCATCAAGCAGATCTCATTTGGAAAATCACCTACTCCTAGGGCTCCTATTCCATCTGAAGTGTATAAGCATGGTGGCCAAAAGTTGGTAGAAAAGTGGCATCACCTTTTCATGGAGATATGGAAGGCAGGCTGTGTCCCACAGGATTATAAAGACACTTCTATCAAACACCTCTACAAAAACAAGGGTATCAGGAGTGTCTGTAATAATCATCAGGGAATATAACTCCTTTCTATTGCAGGCAAAATCCTAGCTAGATTGATTCTAAACAGAATCATTATAAACCTTGTTGACGACATCTATCCTGAACTGAAGTGTGGTTTTTGGTCAGGTCGTGGCACCACTGATATATTTTCTCTTCATCTGGTTGCAGAGAAGATTTGTGAGAAAAACAAGGAGTTGTACATGGTGTTTTTGCAATTGGCTTTTGACACTGTGAATTGAGATGCTCTTTGACAAGTCTTGAGGAAACTTGGCATCCCAGAAAACATGCTAAAGGTAATCACCTCCTTTCATGGAGGAATGAAAGCTAATATTGTGTCTGATGGTATGATGTCAGAATCCTTTGATGTCACGAACAGCAGCAAACAAGGGTGCGTCATGGCCCCTGTCCTTTTTGCACTTGTCTTCCTGGTGATGCTAAAATATGCATTCGTTTTCACAGAGAGCAGTGTCAAGTTTCAGTTTTGAACAACTGGTGGACTCTTCAATCTCTAGCACTTCAAAGCCAAGACCCACTTTCATACACAAATTATCTGTGATTTGTTGTTTGCTGATGATGCTGCTCTTGTTGCAACATCCTTTGAGGAGGCCCCACATCTACTAAATCATTTCTCTGCTGCATGTAAAGCCTTTAGTTTTACACTTAGCATAAAGAAAACTGAAGTAGTGCACCAACCTTGTCCTACTCCGAAGCAATTCTGTGGGGTAAAACAAAAACCACCAATCTTCAAATTTCCAGAGAGACCATTGAAAGTAGAAGACAAAGCCTTGAACTACGGAAAGTCTTTCACCTATCTTGGTAGCAAAGTCAACTACAGTGGATCTTTAGATGATGAAATCATGCATCAAATTGTTAAGGCTACCAGTGCTTTCAGCAAACTTTGCCATCACTTGTGGGATGAACAGAGTATCTAACTGGATACGAAAATTTGAGTTTACAGAGCTGTTGTTCTTGCCATCCTTTTGTATGGTTCAGAGTCGTCGATTCCATACAGGTATCATACATGCCAGCTAGATGTTTTCCATAAGAGCTGTCTGCATGCTAACTGTGGAGTTAGCCTTCAAGACAGGACATCCAATCTAGACCTGTTTAATAGGTACAATATTGGAGAAATTGAGACTTTTCTCATACAGTCTCAGCTGCAGTGCACTGTTCATGTCTTGAGAATGTCTGATGGCAGGATACCCAAGATCCTAATGTACAGCCAGTTAGATCAGGGCCACAGGAATGTAGGACACCTATGGCTTAGATACAAAGACAAGAAGAAGAACAACTTGTCAGCTGTCAATATACCTCATAACACCCTTGAGCACTTAGCCTTGGAGCTGGCAGAGTGGAGATCAATGTGTTTTAGTGGCCTCAGCTGTTTTCAATCTGCTAGTCTGAATTATCTTCAAGAAGTGAGAGCAAGATCTAAACTGTCAACCAAATCTAACAGCGACGTCATCCCACAATCCTCACCCTTGCTCCATATGCAGCCTCCTTTGCAAATCACTTGCAGGTCTTAAGTGTCACTTAAGATTATCGCACAAAATTCATAACTGAATCAATTGTCTAAGTTGTCAGATCCTTATACATCAAAATTGACAGGAGAGTCCATTATTATATATATATATATATATATATATATATATATATATATATATATATGTATATGTAACTGTATAAAAGTATGATGCAACAGCTGAAGACATAAAATGGTTTCCTCATAAAAGAAAAATATAAAGTCATTCATTTCAGGTTGGGGTGATTTTCAGATATATATAATGTTGAATTGGGCAATAAATACTGGTTGACTGAAATGACCAGATTGATCAATCTGTTCAAATTCCCCAAAATCATGACTAGTACATCATACATTTTATAAATGTTATCATCATATATTTTACTATAATTTTATTCTGTCTATTTCATATCCCTTCTATTACACCTTTTTTAACAGGTAATTTTAACTGAGCCTGAATAAGCTTAGCAAATTTTCAGTTTTAAGCCTTATTTCATGATTATTTCATGCTTAAAATATAATGCATCCAGCTCCCTTAAGATAGTTTCATGTAGAGGTAGAATAAATCAGGAAAGAAGACATCCTTGTCCTATGCTCCTTTCTATTTTTGCATACCTAATCAATTAATTTTCTATTGGTATGTGGCTGGTTTGCTCCCTGTATAAGTTTTTGATTATTCTAACATCTTTCCCAAATAGATATGCTAATAAAAAGAATACAGTATACCATATTTCTGGTTTTCTGATAAGCTTGATATATTATCAGCAGAGGTAGTCTTGAATACTTCAAATGCTGTTCTTAAATATTGGTTGATATGTTTATTCTGCTTTTCTTTAACATCTGTATTGGTTGCTAGTTGTTGTTGTTGTCCCCTGACTCTTTCTAGTTTATAATATTGTGTATACAGCTGCAAAGGTATAGCTACCCCCATAGCTGCTTTGCTTGCCAATTAAGGAATTGTGCTTGGAGAAGCTTTTAACATTTTCTGTAGCATTCAGTTGTTGCACATTTCAAGATAGCATCTTGGTAGATCAACAAATCTGTACACAGTTATTAACTGAATTTTAACCTGAACATTTCACTGTATAATGGTAAATCTATATGATCGATACTGAAGATTTAGGTTAAGTGCATTGCAAGGAAGTACATTATGTTGAAAAATTAATATTTCAGAAATAATTTTTTTAATCATTGCGTTACCAACTTACTGATATACCTACATAGACCGAGTTTAAAAGAGCAAAGAGATGTTTAGCAAAAGGTCAGTATGGGGTAAACAGTTTAAAAATAGAAATAAAAATAAAGCAAAAAAGAATGATAATGCAGAGAGAAAAAGAGAAAAAGGCATAAAGAGAGAGAGAGAGTGCAAAGCAAGAAAGAGAAAAAGAAAATAACTGAGAACTAGAAAATAAAGTATGAAAAGCAAAAGTATAAAAAATTTATTTTTACTATTTTAAAAATGTTAGCAGTGAATAACTATTTAAGCATCTAGGTTGTTTTCTTAATAAAGGTTCTTTTGAAAGAAGTGTATTTTATGAAGGCCAGATGGTTTGTGTAAAAAATTGCTACACTTTGATACTTTTTCGTCTCAGGGGTTAAAATCCACCAAAATTTGTGAATTTTCAAAATATATAGAGCATAGGTCAGTAGATGCCAGGGAGAAGACTTTTTGTCAGCAAGGGGACAAAGCAAATCAACATTAAGGAGCAAGAAAGCTTTTGAAATCAAGAAGTGAACATCAAGAATGCACCAGTTTACCAGCCAGCTTCAGAGAGACTAAATGATTTTGAATGTAAAACTTCTCCTGCGGTTGGGCAACAAATAATGAAAAGAATTCTAAGAAATTTTCCCAAACACAATCTGTGAATTTGAAAGAGACTTTTCAAATATTATTATATGTCCCTAATTTTATTCAATAGCTCATGGAGCAAGTATAAGTAGGTGTTTTCATTTTTTCTGAAAGGTGGTTGCACCTTTGTTTTTTACTGCTTTCTTGAATTGTTTACTCTTTTTGTTTTTTGTTTTTTTTAATCCTGGTCTTTTTTCTAATTTTTTCTGTATTCATGAATCCATCTCATTTCCTTGGCTCCAGCTATGAATAAGTAGCTATGTATACTGGGCTTTCTGGCAACCAGTCTAGGCTAAGACCAGCCTGAAGTCAAAACCATGGAGAAAGCACCATGAAACCACTCTATTATCTTTCCCAAGAAATCATGGCTATTCTCATATAAGAAAGAAACAAAATCTGTGGAGAGCCATAATTACATAAGACCCAAAGAGACATTTACAAATTAAAAAAAATAAGAAAATTATATAGTGTATTTTTATCAGTCAGTTAAGTGCCATACATGATACACACTTGGACGATCATGTATCGTATGATACATGACTGACAAGGCAGATTTTTCTCGCAGTAGGTTGCCATTTCTTTCTGTGGTAGAATGGTTGTCAACCAAAGCCAAAGAACCCAGTCTGCCCTACTATTCAACCCATAGCTGGGAGGAGAAAAGACAGATTCATACCTTTCCCAAGGGTATTTGTGAATAAGGGAATCTAATGCTCAACTGAAATTTGAACTCAGCTCTCCAAGTTCCCACTGGGAGCCAATATCTATTACACCACAATGCACATTTTTATATATATATTTGTATTTACCCTAATTTGATACAAAGTTTCATTTTTTTCACAATCTAATATCAATAACAATATAACAGAAACAAATATGTGAATATAAATATTAATTTTTTCATGAAATAAAAAATGAAAGTTTTATATAAGATTTTTGTCAATGAACATTTAATTATATTCTGCATTTTGCCAAAAACTTTATTTAAAGTTGTCAGTGTTGTATGTAGCTTTAGTTGAATCTCATAACAAATTCCTAACATGTTACTGCCAATTAAATTATGTACTGAATTCTCATATTAGATAATCTTATAAATATGTATCATCATGGAAATATGGAAGTAATTGTAGTTTTTGAATCATGTAGATCAATATTTCAGGTACAATGATGAAAGACCCAGTCTTTGGGCCAATCCCTGCAGTATATTTAATTATCTTCAGCATAGGCTCAGATTAGTATATGTTTCAGGCTGTTATGCTGAAGAAGAAGGAAGATGATTGATTTTTATGGTTTTATTGTATTCTAGCATAATTTTATCAACTATTTCTAAATCAGACATACTATCCATAATCATTTTAATTTGATACAGGGGCTCAATTTTTTACACTTTTGTATAATTATTTATTAATTTTGAATATTATTTAATTCAAGTACAGTAAAAAAAAAAACATTTCAAAGTTTAAAGAGTATAAACAAACTTAAGAATTCTGAAGAAAATTAAAATCATTGCTATTCTATTTAAAATCTCCAGGTTTATATTGCAATATATTTTTGTATGTATTTGAGAGAACTAGAGTAAATTACCCATAGCACAGTATTCTTAACCTTTGGGCACCAATTTAAAGACAGAACTGAACTATGGTTTCTATTAACAAAGTACATTTGGTGGGAAAACACCTTGTACACACACACACACGCAAATTTAATTGAAAAGTGAAAGCCATCTTTTCATATTTTCCCATCTTTCTATGTTATTTTCATTTTATTTTATTTTTTGTTGAATATATTTTCCTCTTCAGGGCTGGATTTAATCCTTAAGAGGCCCCTGGGCTAGTAGAATTTGGGGACCCTTTTATTACATATGTTTGCTCCACCCCATCAAGTCTATAAAAAAATAGTTTTAGATGTTGCTTTTTTGGTGCAAAACATGAAACACTTCAACTAAATTTAAGTAAAAAATAAACAAATCTCTTCTGCTTTTACATTTTTATTTTATTTTAGTATTATCAGGGAGCCCAAGACAAGAGGTTCCCTCTAGACATGAGGCTCCTGGGCTATCCCATATATACATCCAGCACCATTCCTCTTGTGTATTTCTATACTATGCTAAAGGAATTCTAAAAAATATTTTTCTCTTTTCCATCATTTCCAACAATCTCCATTTCTATTCTCTATTTTGTTTTATGAA
This sequence comes from Acanthosepion lycidas, assembly GCA_963932145.1. Classification (NCBI taxonomy): domain Eukaryota; kingdom Metazoa; phylum Mollusca; class Cephalopoda; order Sepiida; family Sepiidae; genus Acanthosepion; species Acanthosepion lycidas. The sequence goes on from OZ010582.1 coordinate 46,513,222, forward strand.
GTGATGACTAAGATTATTACAGCAGAAGAAAATATCCTGATGAGTGTAAAATACACAATACTAACTAGATGACCCATATAAATATTCATGTACTAGGAGATCATATTTATATTGTTTTTATATTACTGTCAGTTTTAACTTTCCTATGAACTCTGAAAATGATAGCGGCAATATGCATTTTTTAATTTGTTTTAAAGAGGATGCAAACAAAGCAATAAAATTAACTATACTTTTCATACTACTTCAAACAAAATGTTAGAAAGGAAGCCTCCACCAGTATTGAAAAGAGTGAAACAATAACCGGACTTGAGATTTAATGATTTATTTTTTACGACTTATCAGCTGTTTGTGGGTTATTTAAAGCCAAAACCTATATTATATTGTGGGAATAATTATTTTTGTAAGTGTATATTGTGTTGACTATGTTGACTCTTGTGATCCTACTTAGAATTGAACTCACCAAACTTGGCTAACAAATTTCTGAAAATATTGAACTCTGTTTCTTTCTTGCAAGATTGACTAAGTTAAGTATTAACATATTGCTTTAACAATTTTTTGAGAATAACAATGATTTTCTAGATACAAGTCCTACTATTTAACTCATAGCTAGGGGAAAGAGATGGATTCATACCTATCACAAATGTATTTGCATGTAAGTGATTGTAATGAACCTGACTGGAATTCAAACTCAGCTCTCCAATTTCTCATTCCAAGCTGATATCCCTTATATCATTTACAAATCCCTGGATTTAAGAAGCCTGTTTTCTTGAAAAATTGTTTCAAGAGAAAGATTTTATAAATTTCACTTCTTGGTCAATGAATGCCAAATGTTTTCTTATAAGGAAACAGCTAATGTTACCTTTACCAATGCTTTGCATTCTTGATCATGTCTTTTTTAAATTATTTTACTTATCTAATATGATGCTTACTAATTACTGTAACAGGAAATACAGATTATAATCTAATTCTGAATAAGAATCATTTACCATCAAATATAAAAAATATAACATATATCAGTAGTGCCAAAAATGACTGGATGATTGAGATAATTACAGAAAATTAGCAGCTGGAATTTTGAAAAATATGTTTAGGTCAAAATGACATAAATATAAATATGATTTTCATTAGTATTATATCTGTTGATCTGTTTAAACAAAAAGGAAGAACTTTCTTAAATCCAATACAATTTTTTCTTTTTTGAGAGTGCAACATGTTCCACAATACATTTAGAATTGTTTATGGACAAAAATTATAATTATATGAATTATATGATAGCCAAAAATATGCAGATTCAAAAATTAATTCTCTACTTATAGAATATATTAAAGTAAGCTCATTCAAATAGCTTTTCTTTTTTTTCTTTTTTACTAATATTCACCCAACACAAGACTGAAGAGTCACTCAAGGAAGAGGTTACTGTGTGGAGTTATATTAGCATAGGAAAAGACAAGCATTAGGAGTATAAAGCTGGAGTAGACATTAGAAAGAACCAAAAACATACTCCTAAACAGGAAACAAGGGATAAACCTCTACTCCTGTTTAAAAGATTGGGGAGGAATGTGAACCCGACGATAGGCAACTGAATGTGAATAGTACAATAAAATTCTTTTATATTTTTGTCTAGAAAAAAGGCAATTATTGCTTGTAGTATTATAACTAAATCTCTAAACTTCACACTTTTTGTTTCATAGTCTTATAGCAGAAAATTTTTCATTGTATTGGATAAGGTATCTTTGTTTCTTTGAACAGAGCAAACCAAGATTTAACTCCCTCTCTGCAGAGATAGCATGTGACACATGGTCACTTTAACAAGGTAGCCCACACATTTGTGAGCAAGGACAAATATTGTCCACTGTCTGCAACCAATGCCATCAGAATTTCCAGGACTAGGCTCACCTCATCTTTTGCTTCACCCCACATGGTTTTAGAGAAATGGATACTGTACTTGAATTCAATGGCCAAGCAACTATAACCCAGAAGTGATGTGATAAATTGTTTTACATTGTATGATGATGTTGTTGTTGTGGCAGCAGCGGTGGCAGTGTTGTTGTTGTTGTTGGTGGTGGTGGTGGTGTTGTTGTTGTTGTTGGTGGTGGTGGTGGTGGCGGCGGCAGAGGAGGAGGAGGAGAATAATAATAATAATCATCATCTCCTCCTCCATGTCAGGATGTAGGTGATCATCGCTCTCCACAAATTCCTATCCTTTGAAACTCTTAGTAATCTTTATCTCTCCTAATCCCTCTTCTGTCAACCATTTATACAAGCTCATTAGCTAGGTTATATGCTGCTTTTCTCATTCTTCAAGTCATCTTTCATCATTATAATATTAACAGTCCTTTTCTGATTCAAAGTATAAACTTTCCTTTTGTTTCCTCTTTTCCCTAAAATTTTTGTCATTGCCCATATATTCAATTTTTGACTCATAGACTTTACACTTATTGAAATTAATCTTTGGACCTCATCAAAATAAGAGTTCATTCAGTACAAAGAAAAAAATTTAAATCAACTATTGTAGTTAGGTTATTGTTGTTATAATAAATAACTTGGCAAAGTTCATGTTTAAGTCTGAAGAGGTAAGACAAATATATAAATATGGATCAATAAGTACATAGCTTGATGCAGAGATTAGTTGAATTTTGACTAACACTATAATCTTAACCTTTTCAATTCTAGGGTCAGTTTTTATTAATCAATCATATACTCATAATCTTAATACTTCTTCCTTTTACATTCATATCATACACCTCATTCAGTAAGCCCCTATCTTGAGTGTCTCTTGGACCATGTATTGAGTGAAAAAATCTTAACAGGCCCCTAAAGCTAAGTTTAGTCTAGCACATAACTTCATTAGTTAGGCCTTTGCAATGATTAAACTCATGACATTAACTAATGTTTAAGGAGAGTATCTTCCTAACTCTCATAGTTTCATTCAGTTATATTATTAGTATAATTTTAACATACTAGATAGAGTGAACATTATAAAGTAACAATTTCAGTTGTTAGGCACTGGAGTTACTGATCTAGCATCAATATTGAATATATTGATGTCAATTTTTGATTTGAACCTTAAATAACCAATAAGTAATGTAAACTTCTTTTTGAAATCAGTTGGAAAAGGATGTTATTAAAAAAAATCCTTACCTAAATTTTTGCAATTATTATTCTCTGAATAAATAAATAATTAAAAATTAACTCACTGAAATATATTTATTATTATTAAAATTAAGATTATATTACATGAGAAATACCACATATTTAAAAAAAAAATGCTAAAAATTCACTCACAATATTAGTAATGCTATAAGATTCACCTAAAGAAACTTGGAAAATTAACAAGAAAAAATGTTGTAATGAAAATAACAATAAGAAGAATATAAGTACCCCCAAATCATAGAAGAGCAGAGAAATGCCTTTCAGCTACTAAAGAATTTAAATTTAAGATTTGAAAAATTGAATACTTAACATACGTTTAGCTGCAAACTGGTATAATAATATTTATTTAAAGAAAAATGTCTGCAAACTGAATAGGCTAGTAAAATTATCTTTAAAAGTGATGATTACTATCAACATTATCACTCTCTCTCTCTCTCTCTCTCTATATATATATATATATATATATATATATATATATAATATAAGAGGCTCAAACACTAATATTCCATGGTTATAATTTATTACATTGTAATCATAATCACGATTGAAATCATCAGACCTACATTTGATGATTTGGACTGCGATTACAATTCTAATGTAATAAATTATATCCATGGAATATTAGTGTTTGAGCCTCTTATATTATATTCTTACTCTGTCCTGGACATTGAGTACTACCTGGATTCTATCCTCTTGGGAATTTATGTATATAAATATATATATATATATATATATATATATATATATGTTTGATGCTTTGTAATACACAAAAGATGTCACATTAAATATTTTGCATAGAAAACCTGAAATTTAAAATTATAAACAGAAAATTTTCTCTTGCAAGGCAGGTTTTAGAGTTTTGTACATGAATTAGGGAGAAAGTCAATAAAGTGGGGGATCACTAGTTTTGAGTAAATTTTAGAACATATAAAAATAATTTAAATAAATCTTTGAAGTTTTAATTTTGGTTTTAAATGCAAGAAAATAGTGTAAAGTTAACTATTAAAGAAATTACTTTTGCTTACTTAACATCAGAAGTTGATCATAGAAGCTTCTTGTTTAAAAATATGTATGAAAATATGTATGAAATGTAAGTATTTTACACATTGATATAGACATGTTTGGATTATCCTTTATGCTTGTATAGGCTGCAGCCTATGGCTGCTCAATATTTTATAAAGCAATGATTTTAATTTTCTAGATGATCTAATGGCTAAATAGTTTCATAAACTGAATTGATATCAATATGAAAAACTCATATTTATTTTGATTGTTTTATTGTTATAATGCTGATTATAAATAATTTTTTTTTTTACTATGATTTTATTGAACTATGTGCTAATTTGGTTTGTAATAAATAGTAAAATAGTGGTAATTCTTAAAGAATATTTTTATTAACAAAATAAAGATAGCTATTTTAGTTTATTTAAAGAATTTGCAGTAAGTTTACTTCAAGTGATGTAAATGTCACTATAACGTGTAAAAAATATTCAAGATGGAGGCAGACAAGTTAGAGGGTGACTCCATCTGGTGGGGATGGCATGATTTCATTAACCTAGGATCCCCAAAGATCATAATCAACCCCTGGATGATATTTATCTAAAGAAAAATATTGATATTTCAAAAATATTAGTGAAACAGTATTTAGGCTATTGGTAACATATTTTTTGCAAATATGAAATTTGTTTAATTTTATTTTAATTTAATAAATATTTTTATATTAAAAATTGGTATTCATCTAATTATTTTGTAACAAACATGTTATGAAATTTGAATAGTATAATTATAATTGTGGTACCTATTTAACATTAGCTAAATATGACCTACAATGGCAAAAGTATATTTCTCAAATTCAAACTCCATGACGGGCAACACCCTAGTCTTAGATATAAAAGACACTCCCATTACATCAAGTCATAGACTAGGCCTTGTATTCAATTAAAAAGAAAAGAAAGAAAGAAAGAAATTAACAATTTTCTCATTTTCTTCTCTTTAAATAATACTAGCTCTGTCTCGCAATAGTTACTATCTTTGCATACACTTCTTATGCACTAAAT
>OZ010582.1:46523431-46613431 GCA_963932145.1 Acanthosepion lycidas
CCCACACATCTGTATGTGCGTGTGCGCGCACACATATGTGCGAGAAGATTAGTTAGATTTGACCTGGGTATCAAACTTCAAGACCCAATGTCTAGATTAGGAATCTAGATAAAAACATGTTTTGGACATATGGCCAAAAGGGTAGATAAGTGTTAAGTACTTGTCAAAATACGAAGATAGTTAAAAGACCGGCTCTGGTCAAAACTTAAAAGGGTCTGAATTTAATGTCCCTGAATCGGAGTCAGCTAGGCTAAGAAATATTTTTATGTCCACTTTCTTCAAAGGGAGAAATGGTCATGAAAAAGTTATGGGTTTATTCGTGGGTGTCCCTTTCCCGGAAATGATGAAAGAGGACTCTGCATATATACGGGAGTGCTTTGGGTTATGGACAGTGAGACTTTGTTTAGGTTCGAGGAAGGTTGATTTAGGCCGGAGCAAGTAACAACGAAGAGCGACACATTAGCAGCCGGACATTGTTAGTTAAGATATATTTTTTTTTGACAGCCGAGAATCAGCCCAGAGTTAATCATCCACAAAAGGTCACACGCCCTCCCTCCTCTTTTCGTCCTACCCAAGTTTGTAGTTGTGTTATTCTTTTGCCTGTGAGCCTGCCTCTCGCTTGATCAGCCGCACAGAAATTCTACGATGTGGGGTCTATATCTTTGTGCAACGAGTTGCAGAGGCGGGTAGTCTCACAAAATTATATAATCTCTTATTACTATAAACATTATTTGTTTTTAGTGGGCACACATGTTTGAGTTGACATTCTTGTTTTTTTTTAATTTTCTGAAACAGTGCAATTAATATCAATTGGATTTGAGTGAGAAGTCCCACTAAAGAAAAATATGCCTCTTGAAAAGAATCAAACCTGTGTCCCCTTTTTCAATCAGGGAAACCTGTGTCCCCTTTTTCAATCAGGGAAACCACTGCTATAGCCAAAAAGTGTCATTAGCAATTTGATCAAAGGATATTCAAGAAATAACTGACTCCATCTTTACAAGAATCTGATCCAAACAAAAATGCAGTATTGCTGCTATATCTGGACTGGATATGCACAATCCTTACTTTCCAGCCTTGACAGAGTTCAAAATCATTTACATGGTCTTGTGAGGGAGGACTTATTTTTCCACTTGGCAACCTTTTTTCTATAGACACATCATTTTGAGCAGATTGCTACTCTGTTGTTATTTCCAATAGCAAATGTATATTCTATCACTTCAAAAAGTACCTGAATTCATCTGACATAATTTATCAAGAGTTAGATTATGCAAAAAACTGAGTATTGCTGCCATATCTGGGCTAGAGCTGATCTATTCTCACATTCCACTCTTGGCGAAGTTCAAAATTGTTTACATTGTTTTATAAGGAAGACATCTTATTCTGCACGCTCTTTCCCACAGACACAATGTTGCAAACCTATCATTATTTTCATGGAAGATGAGCTCCATTTTTTTAATTTGGCAAGTTAACCCCTCCTAATTTTCGAAACTGCTACTAGGGGATGCTCCCTGGACTATAAATACACGGCAATATTTTTTCTCTTTCTCTTCTTACCCTATCCGCTTATTTGTCAACATATAACCTATTGCAGAGAATGCGTTCCCTTTGGGAAACATGAGCATACATACACACACATGTACGTATGGTATGTACATTCACTCACTACACATACTTTGGGTCAAAAAGGTTTTCACATTCATTTGTTACACACATCTTTGTATTCGTCACTTGTAACCCTTTATTATTCAATACATTATCATTTTTTTGTACATATATATATTGGTTCTTTTCATTACTTTACATTTCTTTACAGGGACTCACATCCTGAGTCTGCTATGTTTGTTGTAAGTCAGTTTATATGCTTCCCAACTTGTTTCAGGGCCTGCAACAAATATGGCAGTCTCAGGATGTGAGTCTATGTCAAAAAATGTAAAGATACAAAAAGAACCATATATATTGGTAACATTAGAGGGTTTAAGCCACTTGTCACATTAAAATCACCAAACACAAAGATGTTTACAGATGGATGAAGAGAGAGTACCTTTTCTATACTGTCAGAAATTTTGTCTAATATATTGCAGTCCTGAGAAGAGGAGGAGTAATAAAGGAAAAAGAGATAACAAACAGCATGTAATAAGGAAAGTTGAAAGCATATGAAATAGTTGTCTGGGGAGTAACAATTCCTTTGCCATTGGAAGTTTATCCCAGATGTAAACACCAAGGTCATGCATATGAATGCTAGGATCTTTTTGGCAAAGAGAAAGATAGCCTGAAACAGAGAACTGATTTGAAGCAATGGAAGAATTTAAATTGGTTTAACAAAGTGCAAAGATATCTGGTGACTGTTTCAACAGAAAAGATTCTACACTGCAGAAGTTGGAACGAATAACATGAATATTGGAGAAAGAAATGTTGGATAGTGTAGGTGATTTTTTGTTTACTGGTTTTCTCATATTTCTTTTTGTTGTATTTGTCACAAGGAGATTTGTTTTGAGAAGAAACACAATTATCACTGTCATCAATAGCAATACAAACTAGCCAGAATATGGCTGAGACTAAAGTATAATGTGGCCTCGGTGTTGCACATTGGAAATTGATTTTGTTGCTTTTGTCTAATGGCATATCAATCTCTATGGGTTATTTAATGCCAAATATTTTGCATGTAATTTTTTTTTTAGATAATGGTTTTAATGATACAAGTTTTACTAATTAACCCATAGGTAGGAGGAGAAGATGTAGATTCATACTTTCTCAAGGGTTTTTGCACATAAATGAATATAAGGAACCTAACTGTAATTGGAACTTAGCTCTCCAATTAACAATTCCAAGCCATTATCCATTGCACCACCTGCACATCCATGCAGTCGCCCATCTAGGTTCAAGCCATACTCGATGTTGCTTAACTTTGGTGATATACTGTGATATGTGATGTGGCCATAATCTACCTAGTGTATAGTGAATTAAATTAGGTTATGTGCATATAACTTCTTTACACCAAGAAAATATATCATAAAGTAATTGTGAATAATTTAATCTTAGAAGTTATTGTTACTGAGTTCAGTCCACATTGAATGTTTATGCTAAGCTTCATGAATATTAACCATTTGTAATAAAATGTACTTTTAAGTAAGTAAAGGGAAAATAGTGTTTTAAGCAATTTTTCCATTAAGAACTTGTTAGCATATCATTTTTTAAAAATGTATTCTTTTTTTCTATTACTAATATCCTCAAACATTAAATAAAAGACTGTCACTATAGGATACATGGTTGATATTTGTAATTTATAAAATAAATTTATTTCCTTTTATGTGAAGCAGAAAGTAAAGTATGTTTTGAATATTGCATGAGAAAAAGGCCATAGAAATGCATTGTTTGTTTCTGTAATTGAATGGGAAAAAAAATAAAAAGCTATTCCATTGATTTGAACTGACCTGATTCTCCTACCGAGTTTGAATAAACTATTATGCCATTTGGTATTTGAGACTTAGAATTAATCACTCAAGTAATCGTCTATAAAATTTGATGATGATTGATTTTGCATATTTCAAATCTTGGGATTATCTTGTAAGCATATATTAATAAATGCAATGACTTTCATTTGAAGAGAAAAATATGCATGCATACATAAATGAATGTACTGGCTTTTGTATGCAATAGTTAGATAGATAGATAGATAGATCAGGAACAGACTTAGATAGATAGATAGATAGATCAAGAACAGACTTAGATAGATCAAGAACAGACTTAGATAGATAGATAGATAGATAGATAGATAGATAGATGTATGTTTGTATCCTATTAAAATGAATACTCTGGCAACAGACGGTCTTTAACTTCTTTCAGTGGGAACAAAATTAAGGCCTTTCTTTCAATTTGGCAAGATGTTTAATTTATTTTGTTCATATTTAACCATTTCAGTGACTTTTGCGAGGAACACAAATGTCAGTAGTGATGTAAAACTGGTTCATATTGATTCAAGAGAAGGTTAAACTGGTTAAAAAAAACTATACTCTAATGTCTACGTACATAAGTAGGATGATATAAATGCCATTTGTTCAGCAAATCTTAATGACATGAAGAAGCCTGGGGAATAAATTCTTAAAATTCTATGTTGATAGTAATTTTAAGAAGCAAGTGAACATTAGAAAAATGATGAAAGACTGTAAAAATACACAGTATAATTGGATAGTGATGAAATAAGGAATCAGATATGTATAAGTGTGTTTACTTTATCAAAGAAAGACTTTTAGTAACAAAATTTTTGGTGCTGTAATTGTACTTGTATATATATATGTAAAAATGGGCACTGAGGTCAATACCAAGCAGCGACAGTATATTTCATGCTTGAGCAAAATCTACAGGTCTGAAGACTGTTGCCTCTTTGTGTTAAACTTAGTGCCTATTTTTTCTTTTACATACACTTTACCTCTGATATTCAGCACTTTTACCCATAAATATAACATATCTTAAAACTATATTTTTATCATTCATATATATATATATATATATATATATATATATATATATATATATATATATATATATATATCCGATGCAAAGAGAACAATATTAATATATAAATTCTAGCGTTCACAGCATTAATCCAAAAGAGGGCTTGATGCTGATAGTAGAGCATTAATTATTTATTATAATTTTTTCATATAGACAAAAACATTTGCATCTTTGTAGTGAGTAAATGTTTTTGTCTATATGAAAAAATTATAATATATATATATATATATATATATATATATATATATATATATATATATACCGGGTGTGACAGCAGAATTGTTCAAATAATTTTACAGCATAATTGTCCATCCTACAAAATGTTTAATATCTAAAAAACCACTAAATTGAGGTTAAAATCGTTTTGAATCAGCCCTATTGTCTTCCCAAATGAACAATGGTGAGAGGAAAAGAGCATTCAAACCTTCAGTAATGGTACCAACATTTATACTCTGGCTTCCATCTTCAAAGTCCATTCAAGAACCATCAAGAGAACGGTGAATTAGTTTAAAAAAGACGGGACAGTAGAGAGGAAAACTGGTGCAGGAGGGCACAACTGGAAGAGGGACCATCATTTCAACTTAGAGCTAAAGAAATCAATTAGAAAAGATCCAACTCAATCCATAAGACATTTGGCAAATGGGAGAGGAGTTTCAGCTATGATAGTCCAAAGAGCATTGAAAAAAGACTTGAAAATGAAATCCTATGTGAAACCTGTGAGGCACCATGTTATTCCAGGACAGAAAGTTAGAAGGCTAGGGAGGGTGAAGATCATCTTGAATAAGTTAGAAAATGATTCTAGAATAATATATATATACTTAAACTTAATTTCAATCCTTCATGAACTTCCTATCATTAGCTATGATTAATTAAATTTCATTTTATTTGTCTATTTCATTTTAGTCTGTTTATGATCTATCTATTTTATTCTGTTTGCAATTTATCTATCAGTCAAAGGCCAGTACATACATTTATTTATGCATGCGTATTTTTCTCTTCATATGAAAGCATTAAAAATTGTCTGTCATATTATATGTAGAATGTATTTAAATAATATATTCATAATTTTTTAATTATTTTTTCTTTTGCCAATCTTTATTGTGAGCAATTAAATTCTCAATTACCAACTAATTAATCAGTGCAATCTTAATATACAGATATTTAACAAATTGTGTTTATTCAAGCACATGACCATAGATGTAGTTACTAAATAGATATAGGAAATCAGCAATACCTTGGATGATTAACTTACTGACAGTTATTCTATAGCAAACACTTTATGAATATCTATTTCAATGGGTATATATGCATATGTACATTAATTCTTTTTATGTGGAGTCACAAAATAAGACAAAGTAAACCATGACTTAAATGAACCATCTTAATCCAATGAATAGTGTATTTATCGCTAGATGCCCCACTTCCAATATAAACAAAATCAGTTAATTTTTGTGTTTCTAAAGGTAACAGATGACAATATACATTATTAAAGTTCTATTTAACATCTGGACAGCTTGGATGGGTCAGTAGAATTAAGAAAACCAACAAACTAAACAAAAGATCGGTTCGATAAAAGCTGGCACATTTTTCAATAAGCATTAACATTCTGTAAATGTCAAGAGAAAAAATCAGGGAATTCAAAATGGCAGTATAGTGTTTGCAAAGAAAAACTTTAAAAATCAATATAGATTAAGATTTGTTAACCTGAACACATTAAATAGATTCAAATTATAGTGAACATATTATTAAATGTATTCTGTTAATTAATCAGTTTCAAACAAAATAAAAATGTCTTTATTGAAAATTGTTGATGAGATACAATATCCTAAGTTGATTCCAAATTAATTAAAATTTAATTAACTTATAAATTATAGAGAAAGATACAAATTACACAGCATTTAAGGTATATATCAAATTATTAATCTGCAAAATTTCAGTATTTAAGCACATATAGTTATTAGAAATTTTACACTCTTTAAGTAATACACTTTAAAATGAAGCCAAGCATTTTTATTAAACGTTCACATGCATTTTGTATCTACTATAATGCCTGCATGTGAGTTATAAATAAAAGAACAATAAATCAAGTAGTAAGTAAGAGTTGAAGCAGTCTGCATGGTAATCTGAGTGAGTAGTAGCTAGAATTTACAGTCTGAGTCCAAGTCATTAAAAAATCTTCTACACCCTGTTTGAAGTTATTAAGCAAATCATATAAACTTCAATAATTCAAATTTGGCTTGAAAAGAAATTGTCAAATTTTAAACAATCAATTTAGATGTCAAAACAAAGACTGAGTTCAAATTTTAGGTAGTATCGATATATTTTATTGAAGTTATTGAAGTTATTTGATGTATTCTAAAAAACTGCCATATGAACTTATTAGGCAAAACTAAATAATCCCATTTTACTTCAATAAAAAGGTAATGAAATCATCAAAAATTGATCGACATCTATAATAGAACAAATAACAAACAAATATGATAAGTCTTTGAATCCTTTACATTTTAATATAGTGACTCTTCTTCTTAATAACAGCCAGTAATCCATTATCCATTGATTTTGTTATTTTTTTTTGCTTCAGCAAGTTCAATTTCTGACATGGTAGTTTTAATTGCTTCCTGTAGGTCTGCTTTGCTATTATATTGTATGCCACCTTCATATACTTTCATCTTCACAATTGACCATATATTTTTGATTGGATTCAGATCAGGACCTGATGGTGGCCATTCTATTATCTCTCCTACAAATCTTTTATGTTCAAAGAATTCACAGGTAAGCTTAGATACATGAGAAGGAGCATTGTCATGCATAAATACACACTTCACTTTAAAACTGTGAGACTGGGACTTGTACCATGCAAAGAAAGTTTTGTTCATAAAATCGCAATAGTTAGCACAGCTCAACTCCTTGATTGGCTTTGAATGGTCCTCTAATGGTTTGGTCGTCAATACCTGCCCATATCATAATACTACTACCTCCTTGTTGCTTTCTTCTAGCCACAGGTGCATCTGAATTGGATAAGATCCATCCTTTGGCCCATCTGTCAGGTCCATCAAATGTCACTCGAGATTTGTTCATGAAAATTACTTTAGAAACATCAATTTTCATGTATTACTTGGCCTAATTTTGATGCATTAAAATATTTGCTTTAGCGAGAGGAGGTTGCCTAGGAGATTTTTTTATAGGTCCCAATTCACAAATTATTCTACGCCTTTTGTCCTTCTGAGCACTTGTCAAAAGTGGTTGTTTCGCTATAACGCACTTTAGTTTACATTCAGCTTGAGGAAGCAAGTTCTTAAAGCCTTTTCCTCTGCTTCAAGTTTTCAACTTACTTTTTTTCAACAGCCTTCCTTATCGTTCAATGATCTCTGTAAAGCTCCTTTGATAACTCAAATGTGGACATTCCCTCACTCAGTAACTTTGTATGTTTTTCAACAGTTGTTAGATCCATGTTTCAATATATATTATGGACAGAAAGAAAAAATAGTTTTTATTAGATTTCAGAGGTCTTAAGCTAATATTAGTTTAATTTGCATACTATACTTCAATGAATTCATTTTCATAAATATCTCAAAAACTAACCATTAAAATGGCAGAAAATTTAGTTAAATATTTTAATAAGGGTGGAAATGAACGAGTTTAAAATTGACAAATATTAGTTCAGAACATTTTGAGTTATTGAGGTTTATTTGATTTGCATAATAACTTCAGACAGGCTGTAGTCTATTTCCTGCTATATGAAAACTCCCTTCATAAGAAAATTGACTAAAAAAAATGAAAAATACAATTTCATAAAACATCTGAAAATTTTCCTCTCATCTTCAGTTACTAGCTTTGTTGAGTAATACTGACCTTATGGGTCATCTGGCTGCTTTTCCCTCCTTGGTTGGGGCCAGTGTGTCATCTCTGATCAACTTGATAGAGTCTTATCCTGGTGACATGGCACCAAATGTAACCCACACCACACACACTCTCACTATGTCTCTTTTCTTCTTCTTCTTCCTTACGATTCAGGCCAGTGTGTCATTCCAATAGGGTCGATTTAGGTTTCCCAAAATCATACAATATTGGCAGCAAAGTCTAGAGTGGCTCCCTTTGTGTGCCATGGCCACAGAGAGGAATTATGCAATCTTGAGAAAAGGATATATGGTGCATGATCCTGAATGTAAATCTTACATAGAGAATGCAGAAATTAGTGCACTTTTATTTTTTTATTTAATCAAAATTGCATTCTTTAAATCAACTTTATGGTACACCTGTTATGATGGAGCAACAAATGAACTAAGTGTATTGTCTTGCAAAAGATCCCTTATATGTTCATATAATCTTTTATTTAAATTCCTAGATGCCTCACCCATGTATATTTGGGGATATTTTACAATCTATTTTGTAAATTCTTACTCCAGGATTAATGTTATTATTTTGTTTTGCATTGATTAAATCTCTCTCTCTCTCTCTCTCTCTCTCTATATATATATATATATATATATATATATATATATGTATGCTAATGATCTCTCTCTCTCTAGGCAGATAGATAGATGTGTATATACCATAAGCTAATACATAAGTTGACATTTTAAGGCTAAACGTCTACTGTAATAAATAAAAATAGTCCATTTTGATTCTCTAAACTACTGGGAGTGGTGATGCTTCATTTTTAATTTATTCACTAAATATAGGCCTCAGCTTGAATCAAAACCTTAGAATTTTAGAGGTCAGTTAACATACTAGGTTAACTTATAAATAGGATTGTAGGTGAAGCTGAATTATAACCGAAAGGAATTTTAGTATTGTTTTCTGTGTAGGAGAAGAAATTAAAAAGATCTAATGTTAAATAAACAAGTTTTTCTCAGTATGTCTGAAATGCAATTAACTATGTCAAAATCTTTAGCAAGTCAGATTTATATATACAACCAAGCCTGTTTTGGACACAAGTTGGCTAAAGACTGAGGGTTAATTATATATATATATATATATATATATATATATATATATATATATATATATATATATATATATTACATGAATCATTCATACAAAAAGTAGATTAGTAAAGTTAATGATATAAATGGTGAAAAACATCTTCGTAAACAATTTTAATGTTGCATTAACTGACGAATCACTCAATAAATGTTATGATCCTTGTTTTTAATAACTTCAAGTTGTATAAGGTCTTTTTTAATCTGCCAGTACTTTCAGCTGTACATTCAGCCATCCTCAGGCATGGAAATTATTTTGTTTTTAGTAGATCCAGGTAATAGTAGACACGAAAAATTAAATGCAAATTACCATATTAGTAAAAAATGCACTCTCTTAAATTTTCAAAAATAATTCAACCTTAGCATTGTGACTGCACACTCCATAAGTTCTTATCCGTTAACAATAACACATTTCTAAAAAACATATTTCGATTTGCATTTAATTTTTCATGTAATTTAATATTATGCCAATATATCAAACAGACAATTATTCTTACCTACAGATACAAGAAAAAAACTTCATAAACAAATTTAAACCAGAACTAAATAGATCATAACCCCACATGCAAAAGCACACAACATGCACACATGATGACCAAATACAGTGATCAAACCACTCACATACATGTACGCACGCTCACATGCAGGTATCTGTGGAGCACGAAAATATATATATACACATGTTGACAAAAGCAAGGAACTACTCAAGGGCACACACACAAACCCCACACAACTTAGGAAGTACGTGTGTATGTATGTAGGTATATATGTATGTGTGGGTGTGTGTGTATGCTGGTTCCATGTAACTTGGGAAGTATGTGTGTGTACATATATGTGTATGTATGTGTGTGTATGTACTGATTCCTTGTAGTGGGACGGTGTGTGTATGTGTACAACTGTGTTTACTAATTCCTTGTAATGAGACAGTGTGCATGTATGGAGAGGGAATATACACATATATACACACATACTGACAGAAACACACGAAAATGGAAATAGATCTAAGAACACACAAAAGTCATTAAAACATTAAAAGATAAGATACCCATAACTAATTCATTTCTTGAACCAATCTTAATTGTTTTATGATCCTTCACACAGAACTTTTCACTGCCATTTCAAGAAAGACATTCAGATTACTAACACAAAAAAGAGAATGTCTCATATCATGAATATTTAACATTGAAAAACATAAAGGAGAAAAAAATTAATTATTTTTAATAATATGTGGAAATCTCCACCCTTTACTTGATGACGATCGCGAGACCAGAAACGCGTGTAGTAAAATTATGGAAAATAAAGCATAATATTTTTTTTTTAAATTCCACATTACAACCAAAAACATTTGTGGTATCTCCCTTCTTTTTAATATACACACTTTTCTTTCGTTGGAACCACTATAACCTCTTCCTTTCATATATGTATATATATAACAATGGCAATTTCAGTCTGAATCAAGTTGATGCCTAAACCTGCGAACCAATAGTGATGAAAATTTGCATGCATGTTAAACTAGCATCCAGTTTGTTACTAGGTTAATTGTTTTTTTATAAAAATCTATAATGGGAATGCTAGGGTGCCTAGATTACAGCTCTCTGCCAGGTTTTGCACAAAATGCTGTTTAAGCAAGGGAGATAATTGGTCTCGCAAACTTTTTAGAAATTAAGATGCACATGTTTCGAGATAGTAATGCTTATAAAGCTTAAAATTCCATGGATATGGATCATTTTTGATTTTAAAAATTTAAGGGACAACATCTAAATGAATCACAGGTTATATTTTAAATAAAATCTTTATTTAACACATTAATTCAGCATAATTTTTCTTTGAATATAATCTCCGTGGTGTGTTTACATTGCAAAAAAATTAATTCGTTTACATTGCAAAAAAATTAATTCATTTCAAATTTCACTATGTGCATCATTAAATTCGCCAGGTTCGAATCTATTAAATACAAAGAAACTGGCTCAATCCATTTAGTCATTTAAACATAAAATAACATTTAAATTGAGCTTATTTGTGAATAGAAACTTTACCTAAGTTCATATTTCAACCTACCCTTAAAAAGGCATATTGTGGTTGTTGTTATTTGTGGAATAACAACCTGTTTGAAGGACACTTTTATGCTATATACCATCTGTGTAAAAAAAAATCTAGCTGTGTAAATAGATATCCTTCTTAAAAAATCCAAATGTCCTTAATAGGCATGAACCATGTACCCTTCCCCATTAAGTTTTACTTTTAATTATGGTGGTTTAATTAGATGAAATGAAATCATAACCAAAAGCAAAACTGAAATAAAATATTTGAGAAAGAATTGTTTCTTAAACTATTCACTACATTCAATATTGAAATCTATATATATAATCTATCAATTGGGCTATAGTGAGGCAATGTGGTACATCCTGGGCTTCAAAATCCATGAGCGTCATCCAACAGTGGTGAATCTAGCTGTTCATCTCAAAAATGGCCAGCGTGTATATTTCACAGAAGAAACTGCTCGAAATGTAGTTGAGAATGCACCAGAAATCATGTTGATAGCTTTCTTCAAATTATGCCAAAGTGACCTGTTTGCCCAAGCACTGCTGTATGTTGAGGTTCCCATCTACTACACCTGGGCACACAATAGATGGAGCATGCACAAACAAGGAGCACAAGTTGAGGGCTGGGAAAAAAATGCTGTCTTCAGAAGTGGGACCATCAAGTGGATGTACACAGTGCCCCCCAATCAACAGGAGTGTTTCTTTTTGCATCTGCTGCTGCACACTGTCAGAGATCCTACATCATTCACAGACCTGCAAAGATATAATGGAGAAGTCTGTATGACCTACAAAGAAGCCTGCACCAAACATGGTCTACTGGAGGACAATGACCACTGGGACCAGATACTGGAGGAGGCAGCAGTCAACAGAGCACCATGTTAATTGCACCAGTTATTTCCCATCATGTTGATGACATGTGGCTTGGGTGAGCCTCTCAAGCTTTGGGTGACCCACAAAACCAGCATGGCAGAGGACATCCTACAAAGGATTCAAAGGCAAACCTCAGTGGAAATTGTCATGTTCAATGATGCCATTTACAATGAGGCATTAGTTGACATGGACATGCAAGTGCAAGCTATGGGAGGCCAAGGAATTGCCACATTTGGCCTACCTCAACCTGAGCAGGCAGCAAACAATCTTGCAATTGAGTATATACAGGAGATCAGCTATGACACTGAGGAAAGGATGACATATATAGCAGTTAATGGACACAAACTGATGGAGGATCAACTGGGTGTTTATAGAATGATTATTTCAAGCATTGAAGGTGAAAGAGGAGATTTATTCTTCCTTGATGCTCCAGGTGGAACTGGCAAATTGTAAATTTACTTTAATACTAGCCCTCCTAAGTTCTATGTTCTCTGTGGACATACAAAAGCCCTTTTCAAAGCTTCTTACTTTGAATTGTTAGTTTTGGATAACTAATTTACCTGTTATTATGTAAGTTGCTTTATGATTTTGGTATTCATAGCTTATTGGTATTTCCTCTAAAAATCCTAGGGGTGGCGGTTGGGTATTCTTTGAGAACACACAAAAGCCCTTTTCAGTGATACTTAATTTAAATTGTTACTTTGGGATAACTGAAGAAAGGATATGGGAAAAGGATCTGGGGATAGCATCTGCTTTCACGAGAATTACCAAGTACGTCAGCTAATATACACACACACACACATACACATATATATATGGGAAATTGAATGACATATGGAAAAAATCCTATGTAACACTTTTTGTCCTTCAAAAAATCTTCTTCAGTCTAAATAATGTTTTTTATTATTTCATTGTTGGAATCATATATATATGTAGGGTGATGGAACCAAAATATATACAAACATTAGTTATAATTAAACATTGAAAGAAATATTGAAGAAGCTCAGATACTTGTCTTCAGATTTAAATTTTAAATTTCTGGGATTCAATATGCATAAATAAATATACAGTCTAGCACACCTTATCCAGCTTCTTATCACTTTTATTCTTGTTTTTATTACTGTTGTTTTTAAATATCCCATATTGTATAGCATTTTGTTAAAAAAGGTGAAAGGCTGTAATAACCTGACATATATTTACCATGGAATTTTCTCACACACACACACACACATATATATATATATATATATATATATATATATATATATTACACTAATAACAACTTGTGCAATTGTAGGAATCAGAATAATTGTTTAACTAGTTCTCTAGTTTATGAGTACAATTTCTACACTAGAAAACGCCAATATTAAAAAAATTTACATTGGAAGTACTATGAATACATTTAAAGAACATTGGTGAGGACATGTGCAATCTTTCAACAGTAGTAGTCATAAGTACAAGACTTCATTATCCAAGTATTTTTGGAGTTTAAAAGAAGAAAAACAAGACACCTACTGTTAAATGGAAATTAATTAATAGAGCTTGAACATGTAATTCTCTATATACCCCTTGTTATTTATGTCAATAAAAAATTTGAATCATTAGATTTAAAGACAAGACCCATCTCTTAAATCAAAGGAATAAACTCACTGTTAATTGTAAACATAGCTATAAATTTAACTTACTATAGGGGTAGTATTATTTTGATGATAATGCAATGTTACTGTAAGTTTAGTATGTAATTACTTTTATTATCTGATAATCCTCATATATGTAGGTATACATATAATATGTTGTTTGTGTCTGCACATGTGTGTATATTTTTATAGATAGATGTATATGTGTATGTGAATTTTTATAAATATATATACATATAGATGTGTGTGTGTGTGTATATATTTGTATTTGCATGTACTTGTATGTGTGTATATGTTTGTGTGTATGTGCATGTAGGTATATATATCTATATGCATATGTGAATGTGTGTATGTTTGCATGCATGTATGTATATATGAATATATTTGTACTTGCAGTTATATGTTTGTGTATATATATATATATGTTTGTATTGATGGCTGTTATATATGTGCTTGTTTATATATTTATGCCCTTGTATATGTATGGGTGTGTGGGTATATATATATATATATATATATATGTGTGTGTGTGTGTGTATACCTTTGTATATATATCTGTATATGTGTATATCTTAGCGTTTTGGAATGTATTATCAATGCTAACTATAATCTACTTTTGTTTGGTAGTGGTTTTAAAATTGTTGTTGGACTTAATAATCAACACTTGTGTTTTGTTACATTTTAATCTTGTATGAACTTTATAGTCCTTTATTGTCACTTGGATAATATTGTTAGTATATGTGTGGGTGTATGTGTGTGTGTATGTATATATATATATATATATATATATATATATATATATATATATATATGTTTGTATGTATATATATATATATGTGTGTGTGTATGTTTGTATATATGTATTATATATGTATTTTATATATATGTATGTATATGTGTGTGTGTATATATATATATATATTATGTTACTGTGTAGGTCGATATATTTATTTCTATGTGTGTGTATATAGGTATATATATATGTGTGTATGTATGTGTGTAGGTATATTTATGTATGTTTCTGTATGTTTCTATTTGTTGTGATGAATGTATGTACACATATGCATGTATGTATTTTTTACATATTGTTATATATTTGTACTTGGGTATGTGTACTCATGCGTATATAAGTATATATTTATTTATATTTATGTGTTTATGATTTTTCTTTTTTATCTATTAGATAGTTTTATTTTATTTTATGTATTACATTTTGCCTGAACATTTGAATTTGGTGTTTTTTTATGTGTGTGTATGCATATATATTTATTTTTCTATCCATTTCTATATATTTTAGTGTTTTTTTCATTACGCTGTTCATTGACGAATATTTGTTTTTCTGCCCATATAAGTTATATTTTAATAGTATGTTTGAATTTGTTTACTAACACTTTCAAAGTTGAATATTTGTTAGTGTGTATATGTATGTGTCTTTATTAATGTATGTGTATATGATCATTTATATATGCCTTTCATTGTATGTATATGTTGTCTGTTTTTTCCTTTTCTTTTTTCATCTATTTCCTGTTTCATTTGTATTTTTGCATGTTTAGATATCCAAATATGTCTATGTGTTTGTGTATTATAATCTGATTGTGTATGTATTGTCTTTTGCAAGCCTTCACCCTCCCCTGCCCATATCATCACTCCAAATGTATCTAAGCTGTAATGAAGCTTAGCACAACATTAGATTTTAACGTTTATTCTAACTGAATTTTTGGCCTTTTTATTAAGACAAAATAAATAACAAAACATATGTATTTTTCCTTAGTTTCTTCTTTAAATAGTTTTATAATATTTTAAACTTAATACAGATTAAATTTAAAATTTAAAATTGGTAATTTTTCATTTTCAATTTTATAATAAAATTTAATATTAATTAGTTAGAATGATTTCTATTTTAGTCTAATCTTAACTTTAAAGCATTAATTATTATAACCAAGGTCCATTGTCAAGTTTTTTGAATTTTCATATACTTGTATTTTGATTGGTCATTGCAGCTTATGTAACAGCATTTCCCTGAGTGTGGGGTGTTTGATCAATTTGAACCTTTTATAACCCTTTATTCTACATTCAACACCATCACTTGATAAGATACCAGAAGTGTTGAAACAAAATGGCTATTTTTGTTGCGATTTTATAACATATTTATGTTATAATTTTTGAATAAATTATATTTGCTTTACTCTGTATTGAGCACTCTTTTAAGAATAGTATTTTTTGGTTATTGGTATTTATTCCATATACACCAATCCTATACTTGGGAATATATATATATATATATATATATATATATATATATATATATATATATATATATATTTGTGTATTTAGGCAGCAATCCTTCTTTCATGCACACACACACACACACATATATATATATATATATGTATGTATGTATGTATGTATGTATGTATGTATGTATGTATACAAATTTATATACAAGAGCTGTCCAGAAAGTATTCAGCTATTTATTATTTATCAAAAAATAGTCTACTTTCACCAATAGTACCTTAGTCCATTTAAAAGTACTCCTTGTGGGATCTTCCACCATTCCTATCTCAGTTTCTGTCACATTTTTTAAACCAATCTCTAAAACCCTTTTGCTAAATCACCATCAGCTGCTTCATTAAATTCTGCTTAACCTTGTCCCTGGCATTTTAATGGGGATTTTTTCTTTTGGCCAGAAGTTGTATGTAATTTAAACTAGGTGTAACCAGAGTGATGCAATTGTTTTTACTAAATATCCTCCATGAGATGTGAAAAAATTTTTTCTTCAGTCATTGTGAATGCAAACATTCGTACAACAATCAAGCTCACCGAATACATTTCAATGCTGACTAGTTAAACACATTGGAGAGTTCATGTTTATACAGTAAGGACATTTCTGATTGATTGTGAAGATACATCTAAACTGCTCTATGGATTCTCAAGATATTCGAACTGGCTAGATTGTTCCAGACAGAGTTTCTCTATATAAGCTAAATGCAAAGGTTTCTAACATTTTCAGACAAAATATTTTATCTATGAAAATTCATAGTATCATTATTTACTCATCAAAGTATTTTCCCTGGGAGCATATGATCTTATATTAACTTTCAGATAAATTGTGTATCCATCATTAAAGAACAATGTTTGTTTTGATTTGAAGAATTCTTTGAGGTATTTTTCAAGATTTTAAACTTGCCAGAATCATTGATTTACTAAGGAAGAGAAATAACAGCATGAAGATGAAAAGTTTAGAAAATACATATGGAAGAACTTCCTGTCCCAGATTCCTGATCTTTTACCATTTACTGCATCACTGATTGACTTTTCTACCCAGAAAATAGTCTTCTTTGTTCAAGTGCATCATTCAAACATGCCATTTGCTTGTCTTATGCATAGCAAAATTTTGCAGGCTACAACAATTTTTTTATTTTGACCAAGAAGAGAAAAACAAGAGTTTAAATAGTGGCCATATTGATTTCCCTCAGTTTATATGGAACCCATTTTCCAAGTTTCTGATTTTTTCTCATGTTTGTAAACAGCATATTACATTTGACTGATTGAGCTAAATAAAGTTCAAAGAAGATTTCCTTAATATTACACAAAAGATGGTTCTAGAAACCTTTGCATCAACCTAATATGAGTTACTTGCTGAAGAGTGAAGATATTCATCCATAACATTGATAGACACAAAATCGAAAGGAATGTAATATTAGATTGGAAAGAAAGTCCTGTTACATTTATAGATGAAATAGAATTAAATATTTCCTTGGTTATAATTGATATATTTAATGTAAATATTTCCTCTCATTATTGATAGTTCAATCCCATCTATTTGGCAAATTGTTGATACTTCTGGCATAAAATTCTTCAAATTTAAATCCAAAGAAACTCAATATCCATTTTAACCTTTTCACAATAAACAGTTTTCAACTTGCAGAAGCTCAACATTGACAGAATTTGTTCATCCAGATCAAGGGAATATTTGAAAGATAAATTTCCCACTTGGGACGGGTCAAACCATCATTAGCATATCTGGACACATAAAGCTTCATTTCCATAAACAGAATGAATATTTTTTTGCTGCTTCTATTTCTGAAGAGCCATTTTTAGATTCATACAATGTACAGTGTCTGATATAGGCCTGATCTAAACTCTTTTTTTAAAAGAGTAAAATCATTACAAAATTTACCCACTTTGAAATTAAGTAATCACTAAAGAAAAAGGAAGAAAAAACATTGGAATGTAAAATTAATGGTTGTTTTACAGTAAGTAATGAAAAAGACCCTCAAAGTGATCATGTCAAAAATACAACAAGATATTCTTTCAAGCCTAATATATATATATCTGTAGAATATTACTTATATATTTAAAAAACTGTATCTATATGAGGCACAAAAAAATTTGAAAGCAGTGATATGGTCACATGAAATTGATGTCATCCCTCCAGAGACCTGAAAACACAAAGGTCCAACTCTGTATGCAAGGCACCCTAAACTTTTTATCTTCTGCTGGGAACAGAGCAAACTACATCAGAATTTTAAAGCTACAGTCATCAGACAGCTCTACAAAAACAAAAGAATGTTAGATTAGTAAATTATGTTACCAAAGGTTCCTTCCTTAACAGACTGTGTGAATTTAAAGTTAATCATGGTACAACCAATTTGAATTATGCTTTAACACCTTCCCTGGTGTAGACATATATATACATTTTTACCAAAAGTGTATTTTTCAGACACGAACAAATAAACATGTCGAAAACATAACATTCAAAAACCAGCTACATATATGTTTATATATCGATCTTGATTCTTTTAATGCCCTTCTGGGCTTGAAATGAGTCCAGTTGTCAACTCATATGTCTGGTAGAGGTGTTAGCCACCACTTGGGTACTTCAGTTTCATTAAAAACAAATGAAAAAATTTGTCTGAAAATGAAATGCTTTTCCCAAAATAATTGGTGGGGAAGGGGTTAAGATAGATACATGAAAAATAGTAAGAAGAAAATGAAAGGGCTGCATGTCACCTGAATTGTTTTGACAAAGGTATTCAACATTGAAAGCAGATTGGATCTCTAGAGAATCTTGAGATAAATTTGGCTGCCTACCAAAGTTTCTCACTATGATTATCTAAGTTTATGAAGCACAGCTTAATTATTTTATGCATGACAATAACTCTTTTCAAAATCTTTTCCTAATTGCAGGAAATAGGAAGTGAAGCTGAGTGTTGGCTCCCATATTATTTTCAATATTCTTTTGCATGATGTTGAAATAAACAACAGTGAATATGGATGACAAAGACGTATACACATATGCAAATGGCAACTAGTTCAATCTCAAGTGACACCAAGCTTACACTAAGATTATGGTGCATCTAGTTAGAGAGCTTTTAGTTGCAGATGATATGGCTCTAGTTGATCACGTAGAAGTGGCCCTTTAGCCAGTAACATTCAACTTTGCAAAAACCACATAATCTTTCAGCTTGAGAGTCAACATGATGAAAGCAATCATGTACTTTAGTAGAAGTGTTGTCTACTTTCCATCTTCATTGATCCATCACAGCTGGAAGAAGTTCAAAACTTCATCTACTTTGGTTGTGTTATCCAGGAAGTTAAAAAGATACAGACTAAAGTAAAGAAAGCTTTTGGTAGACTTTACAAGTGTGTCTGGAACAAAATATGAGTCTACAAAGTCATTTTACTACCTCTTTTTTTTTTATTGAATCCTGGCTCATATACTAGGGATATCTACACTTCTTTCAACACTTTCAGTATTGTTGCATCATCCTCACAATTTACTGAAATTAATTCATGATCCACACTGAATTGAAAAACCATGAAATATTATGAAACAATAATGAATAATACTCACTGACAAACAGAAGAAATGAAATGAAGACAAATGCTTTTTTAATGATAGCTAATGAGAAAATATAATATGCTGGCAAAATATACTTTAATTTTGAACAAATAAATGAGCAAGTGGCAAAATGAATTAATATTTATATTAGCTTTAATTACATCAAGTAGACTTTATTATTGTAGACAATGCTACGAGTATTGAAGCTATGTTAATTAATGCTACAAGCATTGAAAACATCCAAAACAAACCTAGTAATGTCTCATCATCACAGAGGTGAGCTTGAATCTTCTCCAGTTATGATGAACAGTTGTACTCTCAGTGAGGCTCCTTGCTTAAAAAATTTGTTAGGACTCAAGTTCACACCACACCTCAAGTGGAACATATATACTGTCCATTGTTGGAGATGCTGCAAAAGTGTTTTGCTCCCTGTACTATTCCAGAAAGTATCTGATTCGTTCTGCCATACTCTATCTTTACAAGAGCCAGATCAGACTAAAAAGGGAATATTGCTGCTACATCTGGAATGGAGCTTCCTAATCTTTACTTTCAAGCCTCAACTAAGCTAAAAAGTGCTTGTGCAGCCTTGTTGGTGATGAATTGTTTTCCTCCCTCCAACTCCTTTCCCACAGAACATTATTATCTTATCACTGCTCTACTGCTATTTTCATAGCAGATGTTCAGGCAAACTATATTCCTTGTTTCCACCAGTTCAGACATTCACAGCTAGAACCCACCATGCCACATACACTTAGTCAACTTATCCTCATTACCTTCATATTCCATTGCTAAGGTGTTGTAATGGAATGTCCCACACTCCCTATCGCATATGTGGACTGACTATATCAGTAGAAATATATAGTGAGCACAGGATATACCTGGTGGAATTAATTCAGGAATTACTAGTCTGATGACTGATTCCCTGTCTTTCAGTAGTTTATTCTCTTTTACAATAAACCCCTCTTTCTTTTTATCTATACCTGTGTTGCTGTTTCTTTCACTAAAGTACCACCTTTGTCTGTTTGTAACCTTCTTTAAGGATACAACATAAGGAGTAACTTTCACTCAGACAGTGTCTTCCCCAGAACTGTTACAATGTGGAATGAACTCCCTAGGACATATTTCCTTGATGACTACATCTTAACCTCTTCAAGTCGAGGGTCAACTGTCTTCTATCTTACATATCCTCATAATATGCAATACTTGCTACATCCCTATACACCATTACAACATTGTTCAGTAATCCTTGACCTTAAGTAGCACTTGAGCCTTGTATTGGATGAACAATAGTAAAAAAATTTTTTTTATCTGTACTGGGCAGGCCATGTCCTGAAACTGGATGGACAATTATCACCTTATTAAGACAGACCTCCCTATTCCATGAACTGGTCTTTAACTGACAGAGCAGAGTAGCACTATAAAAGAAATATAGATACTCCTTTAGAAAAGACTATCATCACTTATAGAATCAACCACCATCACTGGGCAACAGACATTGTTCACAAAGAGACATGGTAATAGCATGGGAAAATGAAATAAAAGCAATAAATAAAATAATAATAAAGAATTAAAAAAAATTCATTTTCCCATGATGCAAGTTATAAAGAAACAGGAAAGAATTTCTGGTCACATGTGCAATTTTATGACCCCACTTCTGAAAAGGACAGAATCTCTCTCTCTTCCCACTTTTCAACAAAACCATTCGGATGTGTTTTCAGCAGCCTTACTCATGAAGTAGAGATTTGGCCATCCCAACTCAGTGCAAGGCTAACTTAAGCTTCACAATCTTCACTCGTTTGTATCTTTACTTCCCGTAAATCATTTCAGAACCAAAAAGAAAAACAGATATATTCAAGGGATCTTTTAACTTTGTTTCAATACAGTCAACATAAAAACAATAAATGTCTGTAGCAGAATTTTTTGTATGCTTCTTCTACACTTTCTTTGTTCACACTGAATGCACACTTTCACCTAAAAAATACACACAAAACCAACACATTTGTTAATATCTGCAATATAAAGTATTCCAAGCAACTATCCTCCTGAAGCAAACCAAAGAGACGTAGCAGAATAAAAATAAATATAACTGTAAAGCCAGAGCTTGCTCCAGGTATCAAACCATCTTCTGCAGTCACTAAAAAAATGTGCCTGTCCCATATAGGTCTTACCAACCATAGGAGGACCTACAATAGATGTGGAATCTCCTCCTACACCTTTTTCAAATCCAAGCAAGGATATGATTTATCATTTTATTATATTTTATTTTGTAGAGATGTAAGATCTAATTGCTGAGAGCATGTAAAACAAAATTGATAAGGAAGTTCACATTTCATCAGAGATAGTTTGAATTTACTTCCCACTAATGGCCTTGGGAAAGGCACAAATTTATCTCTTCTTTTTCTACTCTCAGCTATAGGTATAGCAGACAGACATGGCTTTCTTGTCTTGGATGGCAGCCAGTCTAGAAGAAAGATAGTTCTGAATTCAAAATCTCTACTACCTTGCAGTAATACTCACTTATAGGAAAAGTTTGGGAAATAAACCATATAGACAAATTTGAAGTCTCTAAAGGAGTCTAGTAATGTCTTCAACCTCATTCTAGCAACTGCAGTGACAGTGGTTCCAAGCTGTAGTAGCCCTCAATCATCCTTTGGACAAGATTGTTAGCATGGAAAGAGGATAACTGATGCATCAGCAACTATCTTCACTACACCTTTGCCCAGGCCTGTATCTTGGAGAGCAAGACTTTTCAGATGTCATTCCATGGTCTCCTGAGAATGATGCATGCCTCAAATTTTATATTACACATTTTACCATATTCATTACATCTATTTATTAAATTTACTTTAGTCTGACATAAAGCCACTACAGAAAACACTTGATTATGATCAAACTCATTGCATTAAGGAGGCACGGTGGAGTAATGGATAGCGGCTTGGATTGAGGAATCGGAGAGTCGAGTTCGAATTCCAGTCGAATCCATTACATTCACTTACATGCTAATACCCTTGGGAAAGGTGTGAATCCTCTTCTTCTCCCTCCAGCTATGGGTAAATAGCAGGACAGACTGGGTTCTATAGCCCTGGATGGCAACTGGTCTAGGAGAAGGAAAACTCTGAATTCAAAACCTGCGGAGGGCCGTTTGGGGACCTTGTGGCATGTAGTGCACCAGGTCTCTGTAATCGGCCCTTCAAAAAGTGTGGATGGTCCTGCACGAAACCTTCACCACTATAATCAAATCTCATGTGCTATACATGCGGGTTGGTGACCGCTTGTGAATTCCAAATTCCCATGAAACTCCAATATTGGAGCTGGCTCAACCCACCCTGGGTGAATGCCGTTACAGGTACAGGTATCAAGGAACTGATTGTTAACCATCGCATTACAGTAGGCATCCACCATATTTACTGTTAAAATTTTATCTCACATTTTAAAAACTCCATAGACATAATATAATCTCAATTTTAAAAAATTCCTTTTATTTTTCATAATTACCCTTCTTCTGAATGAGTGTTTGACCATATGGAAGTTTGAGGAGGTGAAAATTTGGCCTTGTAAAAATATTCAACTTTCACAAAAGAGGAAAAGAAAGCAAATGGAGTACAAATACAAAAATGTCATCATAAAGAAATTGCTGAGGTGATTTTTACAAATTTTCTTTTAGTCCAGTTTCTTCTTATGAAGAGAATTTTTGTAGAACAGGAAATAGTCTAGACATAGGGAAATTTCTTAATAACATCTCTTACTACTTTGGCTCAGACTTTTATTCAGACTGTTACTTGGACTGGTACTAAACACAAGAATGTACATAAATATTTTAACAGAAGAATGCTCAGCTCTATTTGAATGTGTATTACTTGAAAGTATTAAAAATTTCTCATAACTTAATCACTATACATGCTTAAAATCTGAAACATTACAGATTGATAACTTGATATATGTTTTAAATGCTGTGTAATTTTTAACTTTCCCCATTATAAGTTAATTTTAAGTTGGTATCCACTCTATAGGGATATTGTATCTTAATAATTTTCAATAAAAAGAGGATTTTGTTTTATCTGAAATTTATTAATTAAGAGAATATATTCTAATAATGTGCCCATTATAATTTGAATCTGTATAATTGGTTCATTTTACTAAATATTAATTTATATAGATTTTTTAAGTTTTTTGTCACTATAAATAGGTGCATATACACATCTCAGTGTCTTGTCCCTCAGACAATTTGAAAATATAAAGGATAGAGATGTAAGACTTCAAATAGCATGACTGTAGAGAATCAATATTTGATTATTGATCATCGATTGAGATTGATTTTGAAATATTTCACTATAACAACACAGAAATTTTAAAAAGATCCCTTGCTAATCAGATATTGATTATCTACATTTTTTTAATTTAATTTCATTTGTTGTGTGTATATATATATATATATATATATATATATATAATATTAAAATATGTATATTCAGGCAGCATATC
The DNA here is from genome assembly GCA_963932145.1 of Acanthosepion lycidas. NCBI lineage: Eukaryota > Metazoa > Mollusca > Cephalopoda > Sepiida > Sepiidae > Acanthosepion > Acanthosepion lycidas. Next base: position 46,547,802 of record OZ010582.1, read on the forward strand.
TTCAAACATGTTTCATTGAACAATATAGACATTTTATGTCTATTTATTCTTATAATAATACTTTCTAATACTCTAATCAGTTTCTTGATATTAAGATGAAATTCTTCAAGGAAGGTGCCATAGTTTTTTCCTACCCAAGTACTTTCAATCTCCTCCAAGATCATTCTCAGTGATGAATTGCAAAGACAAACTAATTTTATTGAGAGTTTTTAAGCTGTCACTTGTAATTATAATTCGCCTTTTCACAAGGTTATTCTTAAATTGCCAAATGTTAGTATCATGATGAGCTGCTGGATCATGTAATTTAAAAGTACTTGGGTAGGAGAAAACTACGGCTGCTTCCTTTATGAATTTTATCTTAGCATCAAGAAACTGATTAGAGAACTAGAAAGGATTATTATAAAAATAAATAGACATAATATGTCTACATTATTCAATGAAACATGTTTGAATGAAGATATGCTGCCTAAATATCAGTCAGTTATGTGCCATACATGATACATGCTTAGGCGATCATGTATCTTTTGATACATGACTGATGAGTCAGATTTTTTTCCACAGTAGGTTGCCATTTCTTTCTATGGTAGACCAGTTGCCATCCAAGGCTATAGAACCTGGTCTACCTTGCTATTTACCCATAGCTGGTGGGAGAAGAAGAGGATTCATACCTTTTCCAAGGGTATTAGCACATTAGTAAATGTAATAGATTCGACTGGAATTTGAATTCAAACTTGGCTCTCTGATTCCTCAATCCAAGTTGATATCCATTACTCCACCATATACATATTTTAAATCAGATGATTCAGCAGCTCATCATAATAACAACACTTGATAATTTAATTGTAACCTTGTGAAAAGGCAAATTATAATCACAAATGAGAACTTAATATCTCTCAATACAATAGGTTTGTCTTTACAATTTACCCCGGAGTATGATCTTGGAGGAGATTGAAAATATTTTGGTAGGAAAAAAACTACAGCACCTTCCTTGATGAATTTAATCTTAACAACAAGAAACTGATTAGAGATCAAGAAAGAATTATTATAAGAATAAATAGACATAATATGTCTATATTATTCAAAGGAACATGTTTGAATGTAATATTAAAATAGATGTATATACAGGGTGAGTCAAAAGTAGTGGCTGATTTCTGTTTTGTATTTCTGTTAGTAGTTTATTCATTTTGTCATTTCTATTACAGTGTACAAGAAGGCAGAAATCAGCAAAAAAAGAAAAAACATATTTGTCTAATCTAGAATTAACTAAGAACATTACTAATCTTCAAGACTTAATAATATGGTGCTTCTGCTATGTATTTAGATATATTCTTGATAAAATACAAAGAATTTACAATGTTAAATATCTTGACCTGGTATTTTGGCTCCAGTCACTTTCTCATCACCATAACATAGCTTCCCTGTGCCTTTCCTATAAATATTTTCATGGTAAATGTTCTAATGAGCTTTCCTCTTAACTTTACTAATTTAAGCACGATACTAGATTGGCAGCTAGGTCTCATCATTTTACAATTGAAATTTCTAGATGTAACAATAAGTTTTATGATTTCTTCTATTGCACTTTTCCCATGTGGGACACTCTTCTGATTTCTTGCTTTCTAGTCAAGTTTGATCTTCAAAAATTTAAATGCAATGTCAATTGTCATCTTTTGTCTTCTTAATTCCATTTCTTTTACTGTTCTCTCTTTTTAGTAATGTTTTTATTTTTCTCAATCTTTCACATTTAGTAACCATTTGCATTGTAGTGCCTTTACTGCCTTGCTTGGGGTGAAATGATTAAAACAACAAAAAAAAAGAGAAAAATCAATGTGACTTCCAATATTCTGGGTGCTATTTTTGATTCACCCTGTATAAAAATTTGTGATTTTACTTTATTGTGTGTGTGTTTAGATGAGTGGATGACAAAACTATGCAACAGTAAATGATAGGATTCCTGTTTGTCAATGCAAGCCTGTACATCTGCCACTATTTTTCATTATTAATAATATTTAAACATATTAAAAAGTTTTTATCGCAATGATATAGTGTGTTTGTTTGATGTAATTAATGCTAATATAAATGTTGATTAATTAATTTCACCACTTGCTCATTTATTCATTCAAAATTAACATAAAGCATATTTTGCCAGCATATTATATTATCGCATTAGCTGTCATTAAAAAAACATTGTCTTCACTTTTTTTTTTCTTATCTTTTTTTTTTTAATATTCTTTATTCTTTTATAGTATTTTATGGTTTTTCACTTCAGTATAATTATTTTAAAGGTTTGTATCCAGAGAAAGTGTATTGCAGAGAAAAAAATTAGTGCCTGGTGAGAAATTTCCTTTATAGATTCATCCCAGAATTAACGATTATGTTAGATAGATTTATTTTTGTAAAACATCACCTTTATTTGTGGCTGCCTTCTAATATAGTGGCAACAGCTGTGTAGGTGTTGTCAGGACAGGGGATTGGTTTCCTGTGCAAGTTTATGGGTGTGTCTGTCTTTATGATATAATTCTCTAAACTAAACAATCTTCAGAACATTTTAAATGGAATTTTACTTTTATAATATTTCATTGGTATGAATGTCTGTGTGCATCAGTGAATGTCCTTGTAAAATAAAGAAACTACTTCTTAATTTTTAAGAAATTAGATTTAAAACTCATGAATACCTGACACGTATTTAATAACAGAATTTTAATTTGAAATTTTTAATGTATAATGTTACAGCTATGGGATTTATATTCACCACTGAATTAAGTGCATTGACAAAACTATGCTGAAAAACAAATATTAGATCTGCAAAAAAGAAATGATATTTTTCATCATCAGACTAAGATACTTTAGTTTCTCATGGTTATTTTGATGATTAATGATACACCAACATGTGTGATATCTTTTGGTATAACACTCTTTCATGTCATGCAATGATATAATATTAATAGTATAATAGTAATAATAATCAAATAATGAAACATATTATGACAAAGAACCTTGCACTTGTGTAGATAGATAGATAGATAGATAGATAGATAGATAGATAGATAGTTTAATATTTTCTATATTTACAGAGGAAAAATGCTCATCATCAAAGGTAGTGTTTATAGATATAGACAGTGTGGTGTGGACATAGGAATCAATACTGTATGTTGATTGTTAGTTTTAAGTCTGAAGATCACATTAATGTGTGAAATATATATATACTTTTGGCCTATAGTATGTACATATATATATATATATATATATATATGTTCAAATATATAGAAAATAGGAAAGAACTCGTTAGGTAAATAATCCAAAGTTCTTTAGTATTTTTGTTATTATTTTTAAAAATAGTGCTCGATACAAAAGTAGAGCATAAATATAATTATTTATTAAAAAAATATATATATGTATGTATGTATGTATGTATGTACATACTATAAACAAAAATTGGAGGCCACTCTGGATTTAATAGTAAGTTGGGTTTCTAGGTTTAATCAACTCCTACTAAATCAGGATGCTGAAACTATTTAACCTACAAGTGCATGGTACACTCTTTTTTTAGATGGAGTGTTACCTAAAATTTTAAATTGGTCCACCCTAACATTCCCATTACCGAAATGAGCTCCTTGTTTTGAATAAGGTACATAATCTTCAATTTTTTTAGAGAGGGTGTTAGCTAAAATTTTAAATATGCCAGCCCTAAAGTTACCATTAGCCATCAAGGTAGATTAGGCCAAAAGAGCTAAAACTTTAAGGAGTCATTGGTTAATTTTGTTAGTATTATTATCATTATTATTATGGCTGCATAGCCAAGTGGTTAGAATACTTGATTTCCAACCATAAGATTCAGATTCAAATTTCATCATGCTCAATTTTTCTACTGCTTACCATGCAGCACAATTGGAAAGTGCCTGAAAAATATACATAGATCAACCAAAGCCTTGTGAGTGAAATTGGGCAGACAGAACTGTTTGGAGGCTGTTAATGGTTGTGCTAGCATGAAGTTACAAGTCATCCTGACTGAGAGTTTGAGTGTACCAGTCTTGTTCAAACTGGTGATCACTCAATTATGTGCTCTCTCCCAGAAACTGTAACTACAGTCCACTCAGAATAGTTAAAACACAGGTGGGCCTTGTCAATGTTGAACAAATACAAATGTGGCTGAGCTGGTGACAGCAACAAGGATTGACTAGATATCGTAGCAGGTGGATGTGCTCAAAAACCAGCCATTATATAAATACACACACACACACACACACACACACACACGTGTGTGTGTGTTTATATATATATATATATATATATATATATATATATATATATATATATATATATATATATATATATATATATATCCAAGTATATGATTGGTGTATATGGAATGAATTCCAATAACCAACAATTACTATTCTGAAAAGAGTGCTCAATACAAAGTAGAGCAGATATAATTATTTATGTTAAAAAAAAATTTATAACATAAATATGTTATAAAATCACTACAAAAATAGCCATTTTGTTTCAACACCCTCGGTGTCTTATCAAGTGATGACGTTGAATGTAAAATAAATGGTTTTAAAAGTTTCAAATTAATTGTTAATTAATTTGAAACTTTTAAAACCACTTATTTTACATTCAACGTCATCACTTGATAAGACACCGAGGGTGTTGAAACAAAATGGCTATTTTTGTAGTGATTTTATAACATATTTATGTTATAAATTTTTTTTAAAATAAATAATTATATATATATATATATATATATATATAAATAGATAGAGAGAAAGAGTGCAAGAGGGTTTAAAATTTGCTATATTTATAGAGGAAGAGTGCTCAATATAAAAAATAGGACATTTATAGATATATTCAGTGTGAAAATAAGAATCATCACTGCATGACAACTATCAGTTTCAAGTCTGAAGATCACACTGAGGTGTGAAATATATAAATTTGCTATATTTATGACAGAAGAATTCTCAATATCAATGATACAGCTTTTATACACAGACACACACACTTTCCAGACAATTTGATCTTCAAAAATTCAAATGCAATGTCAATCGTTATCTACTGTTTTCTTGATTACTCTTCTATTGTTCTTGCTTCTTAATAATGATTCTCTCTTTTCTTATTCTTAACCCCTTTACTGCCATGATATATATATATATATATATATATATATATATATATATATAACAAACATATACTTGAAATACTAGTTATTAAACTGTTACAGCTCTGCTCACAAAAACTAGAACTAGAAGAAAAGTATTTTAAAATACTGACCAATTATCAAATCCTTTCCTGTTTTACATTATTGATGACAAATAATTTAAAGTTATTTTAGAATTATCTGGGTTATTATCATGCCACAACAAACTCTAACCTCTGTAAAAATGTTAATAAATTTGAAATGTAAATCTAACAAATGAAAGACAATTAAAATTTATCCAAGTATCAAGAGACAGTAGCACATGTCATACTGCGTTTTCATTTAACCTAAAATTTCATATGGATTACATTTGTTTTGCTTAGACACTTCCAAGTGGCCTTCAAGTGGGAGTTTTCTTCTTTCTTTTACCACTCAACTGCTGCATGTCTGAAATAAGAAGGCAAATTCAACTCTCATTATTCTGTTTTTCTAGAGATACATATATCTTTTAACCTTCTTTCTACTGAGACTGAAACCTTGCTCCAAAGATAGTACAGTCCAATTTGAATTCAAATGAATTTTAATTACGCTAATCATTAAAAAGTAAAACTAGATTTGGTTAACTGTAAATTGTTGACTGGGATGACAATGTCTTGTTACCAATCTACTTTTAATAGAATTGCTGCATATTTCTCCTGAATAATATTATTGACTCATCAAATAACAGGAATGTTTTGATAATCTCATTGACTTTCCTCGAGTGTACCTAATCATGCAGATACATAAACACATATATATTTTTAATCTGACATTATTTTATATTACTCTAAACATTATTTATATGGATATACATGTTTGAGTAGCTGCTCAGTTTTTAATTTTTATTTTTTTTTAAAACAGTGTGAATTATGTCTATTGGCCTGTCCATTCAAGAGATCTAATAAATAAAATATTGTGTTTGAATCTGTGCCCCCCCCCCCTTTATAAGGGAAACCACTGTAGGATCTGCTGTGTGTTTTCAGTGTGGCCAAGTAGTCTAAAGCATATTACAAAGAGGGGTGCATATTCAAGTCCTGCTGGAGAGCACATTTTTCTTTATTGTCTCAAATACACAGGCCAATAAAAATAATTCACACTGTTTAAAAATAAAAAAAATAAAAAACAGGACGTCTACTTAAACACATGTTATCCATGAAAATAATATTTAAAGTAATAAGAAAACATTCATTTTGCTGCAATAGATGCCATATAAAATGTACAAATACTACAGTGATAATCTTTATGTTTACTAAAACATAGAATACTTTACTAAACATTATTAATTTATGATAGTAATTAGCACTTATTTCATCTCAATTTTAGTTGTTTTTCATTGCAACTATGCAAACAGTCTAGAGTAAACAGTACAAACAGCAAGTTCTTAACAAGACTTAAACTCACATCTCTTTTGTCTAAGAAAATCTATTTTTCTGTAATGTTTGCTTTAGGGATTGATTAACAAGAAAAAGATCAAATTTAAGCTTTTTAAATTTACCCTACACCTTTGCCCAATTGCTTGGTACAACAGAATGGTAACCCAACTTAGAACACAGTAAAAGCAACCTAGCTAAAACATACAACAAGTTGGTGACAACACATTTTGAACAAACTTGTATCAAAATCACAAATACAACTATGCACTATTTTGGTAATTTTCAAGACTGGGAACCAGTGAAGAGAAAATTTCAATGGAAACTCATATATCAATTTCTCTATCAACTGGACTATGTGGGTAGGAAAATTAATATTTTCAACAAATTTGTAATAAACTTGACATAAAGCAAAAAATCACAGATTGAAAAACACAAACCCAATGCAAATTAAAAACCTAAAACATATCTACATGACAAAGTAACTCTCTTGTAGGAAGACACCAAATCAGTGAACTTTTTCAGATTTAACATGTGCATCTATTTACAATGATGAACTGACAAGAAGAGATCCAAGCCTCATGACCAATCTCCAGAGGAAGAAAAAAAGATGAAGAAAGGAGCCTGCTTCTCCTTTTTATACACACTTGTGCTTAATTCTGATTGGCTCTGTGGGAGGCTACATAATCTCTATTTTTGACCACAAAAATAAGTGTAACATGCTGATTTTAATTTCTGCAAAACTCCACACAATATTTGCTATTTTTTTATGTACAATATCTTTAATATTTGCTATTTTATTAGATGAAGCATAAGAAGTAAATTATGGTTGACAATGCTTCACTTAATAAAAGAACTAAAAAGTAAAACTAATAGAATACTTGTCTGTCATATTTTGCAATTATTGATTTCAATTTTGTTAATTCTTTGCTTTTTTCATAACCAAAAATAATTTTTAAACATTTGAGCAGTAGAGATATAAACCAAATGTCACAAGCTATGTGGAGGAAAGTACACAACTCCAAAGTATTCTAATTTTTTAATATAAGAAATGAAAGTTTATCTAGTAATCATTGATGAAACATCTCTGTAGGAGTGTTAAAAATATATGCTAAAACACAGCAGGTGCCTCAAATAAGATAATTTGTCAGTTTAAACTTTCAATGTTTCAGTTTTAAAGTTTCAATGTGTGTTCTTTGCTAGGTTTCAGCAATAGATATTTGTCAAGCTTGACCAACTTGGGCACAAAGCTGTGTATCTAAAGCACAGTTCAATCTTTATACTATTGGAAACCAATTTACAAGCAATCATATTACCAACAGATATTCTATAGGCTTCAGTGAAAATATGCAGAGTTATTAAACTATAAGTTTCTTTCTAAAATTAAGACAATTGACAAAAACAAATCAAAATCACTACATACATACGCATGCATTTTTATATCTATAAATTGCATATATGGGTATAAATGCAGCTGCAAAAGTAGGTATACAATAAGTACTATACCAGTATTATAATAGTGGTTCTAGCATTCATTTAAATTTTTGTTTTTCATTACTGTTTTATGAATATAACACAGACTATTATGATAATGAAATTTAACTCATGAACTATGGTAAAAATTTCTGTCATTGACAGCTGAGCCAAAAAACTGTAATAATAGAAATTTCTGTCATCCATAATTACTATTATTAATAGTAGTATATTTTTACTAAGCTTAGTCTAGTCTTGTGAAAAGCTACAATAGTGGTGCTCCAAGTAAGGATTGAACTCATGAACAATATGATGATACATTTGTATCTCCCTGTATATTGGCAGTAATATTTCATTTATGCAGATTTGACCAACAAAACTTTTTTGTTTAACCTTTTTTTTACTTAAGTTTTCTATGATTATGATCCTTTTCTTGGTTTTCAGGGAGAAGTTGAACATAAATTTTACAATGTCTTCTGAGTTTTTTAGCTTTCATGAACCATTATAAAAGAGTTTTATGTTTGTATTGATAGGATTGCATATATATATATATATATATATATATATATATTCATTAGTAGTTTTCAAGTGTCCCCATAATAGGTGTTATGTTTTTGTTCTAAGTATCATATCTTCACATGTTGGTAGGAGTCATATCATTTTTTTGCATATATTGCAACTTCATGTATCAGTTTATTGTATTGTGTTGTGTTGTTTTTTTTAATTAGTTGGGAAATATATTTAATATCATTGTTAGTAAATTGAATGAAGTTTTATAGATGTTTGGTTGTTTTCTATCATGGTTAAGGCTTCTAGAATTTGTAGTCATTTTTTATGTATGTACGTATGAATAAAGGGAATTGCTGCAGCAATTCTTTTGTTAATTAATGTTTTATCATAGACAAGGAAATTATTTTTATGATTTTTAAAAATAGTATTTCTTGTTTGCATAAACAAGAATGCTTGTCTGGACTCAAAATATTGTCCAAATGTTTGGGATGTAACCCTTTCAACCATACTCCTGGCCACTATCAAGATCAGAGAACAAAAGAAGTATGGATATTAGCCATTTTTTAATTGTTCAGTCTTGTATTATAGCCTTTGTTCATTATGATGGCACATGATTTATATGTTACTTAATGCTTTACATCATAATAGTGCATAAATGCTATAATCCTGAACTGAAAAATTGGAAACATTTTTAAATCTATTCTTAAGGTTGACAAGCTGGTGAATAGCTTTCTTCTGGCTCCTCTGCCATAATAATTATGGTATTATAATACCATTCTTGGGATGTTTTGGACACATTCCATCATATCTGATACCTTGCAATGGTCATTTTGTTTCATTTTTCCATCTCATCAAATGAAAATATCTTTCTGATGGCTGACCTGATAGAAACAGGATGGAGTGTTTTCATTTCATTCATTAGTATATCATATTCGTGCAGTTCACAGTTAAAACTTGGATTCCCTGTTTTGAGTCCATTCAGACTGAATTGTTATTTCTCTTAACTTTTTTAATAGTCAATTGAATAAGTGTCAGCTTACAACCATATCATGCTGAAACATCAGTTCTCATCCAATCACTGAAGTTAAACAATGTTGAACTTGGTCAGTACCTAGATGGGTGACTGTTTAGGAATACCAGGTGCTGTAAGCTTAGACGTGCAGGAGATGTAATAGATAATGGGTTGAAATGAGAAATTGGAAAGCTGAGGACAAATTCCAGTTGGGTTTGTTATATTCACTTACATGCAAATACCCTTAGGAAAAATATGAATCCATCTGTTCTCCTCCCAGCTATGGGTTAAATAGCAAAACTTGTATCAGAAAATTATTATCTCCAAAAAATTCTTACAATCCCAAAATATGTTTCAGTTTTAAATAAACTTAAAAAGGTTGATCTTACTTATTATAAAATGCAGATTGTGTGTGTGTGTGTCTGTACGTTTATATATTGGATCAGATTTCCTTCATTTTTCAACCAATTTTAACAAAACTTCACAGGACTATGTAAAATTACCTTGTGGTGGTCCTGACTGTGCCAAAAATTGGAAAAACATAATTGTTTTTTGCACAAAATCAATTTGCAAACATGATTAAGAGGCATTAATGAAAGAGGGACAACTCATATTGAGTTATACCTATTAATATCAAGTTATCGAGTTATACTTATTATAAAACCCAGGTTGGTTGTTTGTGTTTGTGTGTTCGTTTATATATGGGATCAGATTTCCTACATTTTTCAACCAATTTCAACAAAACTTCACTTTTTTGGGGCAGGTAGGGTTTCTTATTGTCTTGCACACTTTTTTCTTTATTTTTACATTCAGAATGCTTTAAAAATTTTATTTACAAGACAATTGTTTATAATAAAATTCTATTCAATCAGTAAACGATTGAAAACAATGTTTTTGTTTGAGTTTGGGTTTGACCAATTCGTAAAAAAAAAATAAAAAAAAAAAAATAAAACTCATTAAGACATGTGTGTCCGTCAACCTTAAACAATAATCTTTGTCAATTTTATTTTTCAGTCTTCATGATGGTTGATACTTGATCTATCTTTTACTGTTACATCCCCAGGCAATGCCGGGCTCTACTGCTAGTTAGCTATAAAAATCAAATCAATCAACCAATGAATAAATGCCAATGAATTAAATATAAATCCATTAAATATAAAATCTGTGTAATCTCTCTTTTTTTTTCTCTCTCTCTCTCACTATATGTGTGTGTGTGCATATTCACAAATAAAATTATATGGACATATATAAAGAGATACAGAAATGTTCTCAGTCTAACTCACTTTCCAAAATCTGACAAAATGACCAAACATCAGATTTTTGCAGGGTGTGGATTGAATGGCTTCTTAGTTGAACTGAGAACTTTTGACACTCCATCATATATTCACATGCACATACATAGAACAGCTTTTAGAATTTTTTTTTGTACTGTTGTTCATGACAAGTCATTTTGACTCAGTAGTTGTATATCTTAAGCATTTAGTGTTAACCTCTTATCCATAATGTCATTACACTGGCAGCAGTATATTTTGATATTTTTTTTAGAGAAAGTATGTCACTGATTATATGCACTCTCAGACAGGTACAAGATGCTACTTAAAAGTTTGAGGAATTTTATCACGAAAAAAAAAAATACTTTTAATACCTGACAGCTCACAAAAGATACTACTCATAAAAAGTTGCATGAAATGTCCATATTACATTTGGTCCACACACTCATTTACTTTGTCCAGTAAATTCTTCTGCTTGCATGCTGATCATATTTTAGTATGTAGATTTTTAGAATAGGGGAGAATGTAAGTCCTACCCACTACATTTTTTTGATAGTTTTACCTATAGCTCAGGAGAGGAGTGGATTTCACTCTTGGTTTGACTATCAGAGTTTTCCTTCTCCAAGACTGGCTACCTAGTCTGCTCTGCTATTTTACTCATAACTGGGAGGACAAGAGACAGATTCCCAAGGGCATTAAGGTGAAATGAAACCAAACTGCTTAAGCTAAATTTTGGACTCATTTCATGAATTCCATTTTCTGTACTGTTAACCATCCAGCCACTTGCTCCTCCTTGTGGATGTTTATAAACAATAGAATTATTGATTTAGGTTGTAAATTGGATTATTGTGTTATGTAATAGAGTAATTTTATATAAAAAATAAGCAAAATAGTGAATAGGAAACATCTGGATAATATCTGCACCATTGATAAATGCTAACAATACTAATATTACTTACTACATTATTGATTTTATGAATACAACACTATTATGATAATGAAATTTAACTCATGAACTGTGATAGAAATTTCTGTCATTTAAAGCTGAGCCATAAAATTAATGATAGAAATTTCTCTCATTACACAATTACTATTACCAATAATAGTATAAATTTACTAAGCTTAGTCACAGCTTGTGTAAAGCTACAATAGTGGAGCTCCAAGTAAGGATTGAACTCATGAACATGGACTTTGTAACTAAGTATTGCCCTATAGCAGGTACTTACTAATAATAATAGCAGCATGGATCATTCACTATCCTTGTAAACTTTCTGCTCACTATTATTTTTCATTACTGAAATCAATTAAACAATCTACAATATTTTATAATTATTGTCTTTTTAAATGGATTGAGTTTTTTATCATTTCACCCCAAGCAAGGCAATAAGGCCTCTAAGATGCAAGGGGGTTACTGAGTGTGAAAGAATATGAGAAAAAGAAAACACGAAAATTCCAACCTCTATGAATACATATATCCACTCTCAAATATTCACAAAATTTGCAATTCAAATTCTAGATAAATCCCTAACAATGATTTTATTCCACCCACTTTATATCTTGTTCCATTGGCAGTCATCTTGAGTTAAGACGATTACTGACGCTCTCTTTATTTATGTAATCCAAATGATCCCTAAAGTAAATACATTCTAGCATTACAAGTAAGTATATATGAGGAAAGATTTTATTGAAAATCTATTCTCTTGTTATAAAAAAATTTCACTCTCAAGTAAAGTTGGTAACAGGTTTAAATACTGAGAATTTCTTAGCAAGTCTGTTCTCCATGCTTTTTTAAGAAATATTTTAACATGTAATGTTTCTAATTATCATTTTATTTTAGTTATCTTGTTAAATTCAATAAACACTATATTTTAATATGTTCAAAATTTTAGTAAATCATTTTCAGTCTTATATTTTAAGAAAAATTGTTTAATATTTCTTTTATGATTTTCATTTTTTTTTCACATTTTGGCTGGTTATATGTCCAACTATCTTTAGGGGAAATTTTGCTCAATTTTGTTTGAGCATTGTTGTTAGTAAAGTTTTTGCTTAAAATTCAGTCTGTGGGCAATGTTCCATTGTTATGTTGATTTTAGCTGACTCATTAAGTTTCAAAAGCAAAAGTTTCATTGCTTTCTGTTTTCAACTTCTACTTTCTTTCATCAATTTATCACCCAAAATGACATAGTCATTATAACAATTCCATTTTTTTCTCTACAACTACAGGACGCCATAGTAACAATACATGCCTTGTTTCCCTTCTGTAGAGACTTGATGGACAAACTGTTTTTTTGTCCCCAGCTAAACCACATGCTACATACAGAATTTTCTCTCCATTTTTCTGATCTAGGAGTAGATAGGTTCACCTATCGTCCAGTTCATACTCCACCTTGATCTTTTAAACAGGAGTAGAGGTTTATCCCTTATTTCTTGATAAGGATTCAGTTTCCAGTTCCTTCTAAAGTCTACTTCAGCTCTGTACTCCTAATGTTTGTCCTATCATATGCTAATATAACTTCACAGAGTAACCCTTTACCTTGAGTGACTCCTGGGCCTTGTATTGGATGAATATTAGTAAAAAAAAAAAAAGATAAAAGAAAAAGTAGTTAATTACTCACATCAAATTTTCAGATATCTTTAGATTCTTGCACTGACAATATACAAGTGCTATTTTTAGACATCTTGCAAATAAAGTAATCATCTGTAATAATAAACAGCGTGATTTTTTTCTGTTTTTGTTTCTTTGTCTATAATTTTTGCCATATAAATGCAAATATAAAAATAGGAAAGATTTTTTGTTTCTGTTATATTGTAAAGGAAGATTCTGAAACTACAGACTGTAAGGTCAATCTTTGTTCTTTACATGAATTGTCTTCTTGCCATAATAAAAGGAAGAGATCCTTATAATATTATGCCCTGGTTTTTGTTGTTAATCTACATTACACTAACCCTTCCTGTTGCTTGCTTAATATAAACAAACCATAACTTCATACACAGTATAACAATAGGTTAATATTTTGATAATCAAGAGTACTTGATATTCTGTAGCCGCTAGCCGAAAAGTCTAACAAGCCAATCACAGTGAGTTTATTCCTTACAGAACACCCTCTATATTTGATTATCTGTCAAAGTATACACTTCACTAATGTCAGTTTAGTTTATAAAATTAATTATGTTCATTTATGAATTAATTTCTAATAAAATCTTTTGTCAGAGATTTTAAAACTTCAAAAATCTTTATAGAGTTGTTACGAATAATCAAAAGTGGTCTCCCCTTGTTTTGTTACTCTCCTCTTTGAGAGAGCTATTTCTGTTTACTGGGACTATGAAAAGACACTATACGCAAACTTTGTATTCTCATTTGAATAAATCTTTCTTAAATCCTACACCTGCATACTTTTGCCATTACAAGAGTATTAATTTATTGACTAATGTTGCTCTAATTCTTTATTGAGCACTTTTCTGGAAAAAAATTATACCTACCTTGAAATATGTTAAATTCTAGAAATTTTTAGATATTTTGATAGGTGTTTGTTATTGATTTGTACTGTTATTATTATTAAAGTATTTTTACTAGATATTTTAAGAAATTATTTTAAAATTGGTTGTATTATTGAATAAATTGAATGGACTGAGTAAAACTAAAAGAATGTTCTCTGATAACATAGATGTCATTTTTCCCTGTAAGAATAACATACATGTCTTCTTTCATTACTTTCATCTAGACATAATAGGCCTGTTTTGAATAAATTAATACAGAAGAATTTACTAAGCATTTTCAACAGAATTACTTGCTGGTTTTCTTGGCTATTTTCCCTTTATTCTACTTCTGACTTTCCCATCTCTCCAAACAAACATTACAAAATATTCTAAAATTGTATCTATTCAGTTAAAGTATGAAAACAAATTCCATTCTAGAGAATATTCACTAGAACTAACCATAAAATAATATCATTTTGTAGTTGACTGTAAAGTAGTCTGAGATCCAACCATTGAGGGGAATTAAATAGATTAAGAAAAAAAGTAAATACTATTTATTAACTTGAAATATGACAATATCTTATTATCCCCCCAAATTTAATATAACCTCTGAATTAATAAGAAATATACAAATTTGCTTTTGCAAAGTTCAGTTTGTTAAAATATATTTGTAACTGTAGTAATGTTAAGGCTGCTTTCTTGAGTGTTGGGGTTACCAATGTAAATGGTGTTTTGTTGAAAAGATTAATGTGGCTGCATGTTGAAGAGCATTTAACATTTATACATTTTTTTGAAATCAAGGAAAAACAATGGAAAACTGATTTGTGTTTCAACGAATAAACATATATATTAAAATCAACAACAAATACAAGGTAATTTTGTAATGTGTGAATAAGGAGAAAAAAACTAGTTTCCCGTTATCTGTTAGTTGAATATGGTGATATTTAAATAAGCAAGTTTTCTGAATATAATGTTCAGAGTTCTGTGTTAAAATAGGATGTGTATTCAGAAGTACATACAGAAAGTTCATTGTATATTTGTTATAACTAACAGAGGTGTTGCAACTTGGCTTGTTCACAAAGAATTGCTGGTGAATGATATTCAAGTTCTGTGTCTGTGCATGTGCGTGCGGAGTGAGTAGAATGAATAATCTGTGTAGATGCGTGTGAGTAGTTGAGTTCTACTGTCTTCAGCTGTCTTGGTTTCAACTCTACTGGTTGATTTGGGAATGAATCCGAACTTATATTACTATCGGTGGCTCCCAGCACGAACGAGAGATAAATTTTGAAAGAACACGAAAAATATCTGATTGGATGAAAAATTAACCAATCGTTGATTTTATAACAAAAGCATGTTTGTGAGTTAATGGTAGGAAAAATTCAGCATGGTGAATGCGATCAGTAAATTGTCCTGTGATATTTAGTATATATTATTTGACGAATCACAGTTGAGAAAAATGTGGGCGTGGCAACATAGTAGTAATCACTACAATCATATGTAAATGACTTTGATTAGTATAGCTCAGGTATAGAGGCTATATAACTGCCCAAGCAATATGGAGAGGAGCAGAATATGGTACACAAGATTAATGACTACTGCTGGACTGAGAAAATATGAAGGTAATCACATTTTTTTATTATTATTATTATTATTATTACTACTACTACTACTATTACTACTACTACAACAACAACAGCTGCTGCTGCTGCAGTAGTAATAATAATAATAATAATAATAATAATAATAAGAAGAAGAAGAAGAAGAAGAAGAAGAAGAAACTAAGATAATAAGATACTTATAGTAAACAATATTTGATTATCAGATAACAGTCTTTGTTTTTCTATATACAATGAATTTCACTTGAGCAAAACACATTGAAATTACCTATTCTGGTCTGTATCAGCAGTTGATTATTTTAAAAATGTATAAAAAGAACAAAATATTACATATGGCTGATTTTATTCTTGCACAATTGGTCCCACTTAGCTGCTATTCTGAATCAACCATAATATACTTTGTGAGTGTGAAATGATTCTGTTTTTCCAAGTCACTAAAACATTAAAATTAGCAAAATCAAATACCATATTTGATGGTATATAAGACCCTCTTTCTTTCCAACAGAATAGAAAAAAAAACTATCTTCAGAGTCTTATATGCAAAGTTGAGGTATCTGGTAGGCTAATATTTACCGAGATACCTGTACCTAATCTAACTCTATAATACAGGAATAATAAAAGTAAATGGTGGGGAGGTGTATGTGCCATCAAATACAGTACAGATTTTTTCTGTGGTTCTCCAAAATTATGTAAATTGTGCGATGGGTAAATTGTCGCCATTTTATATTTTTAATTTCATGCATGCACATTGTTTGTTTTTCATTTTGTTGACTGCGTGGTATAGTAGGGTCAGTTGGGCACCATCTGTGAGAAAAGAGCACCATGACACAATTCATGTCACCAGAAATTTGGTAATGACATGCTGTACTGCTTGGCATTCACACTGGAAGCTCCAATACAAACATTTCAGAGTGTTTGGGTTTCAATCTGAGGACAGTACAGTGAATTCGGAAACAGTTGGATGAGTCTAATGGTGATTACAAAGGTGTTTGGAGTGATCACTAGTGATGGCAATATTATGCCTTCATTTATCTTCCCACAGGGCTTCAGACACAACATAGAGGCCTACATCAAGTGCCTTGAGGAGGTAGTGCTGCCCTGGGTCAAGAGGGTAGCTGCTGAAAGACACTATGTATGTCAACAGGACTCTGCACCATGCTGCACAAGCAGGAGAACCCAGTTAATTATTATGTGTGGGGCAAAATTGAATGAGAGACTAACAAAACTCCTTGTAACACCAAAGATGAACTGAAGGCAAGGATTATGATAGCATTCACCAACTTAAACAAGGAGACTGTTCAGAAGAGTTGTAGGAGATTCTGAAGTCATCTGGAGGCAGTGGTTGAAACCAATCACGATTTTATTGAATAAATTTACTCTATAGTATTTCATGATATTTTTGTGTCATTTTGGTAAATATATCTGTTATTTTTATTTTTGCATAATTTAAATGACAATTTATCCATCGCACCCTGTATTTGTCAATCAGACTTGAATACAATTTCCAATAAATTTACTTAATCGATTATTATAGCATAAGTAGTACCAAATTTAATTAATTAATTTGATTAATTATTATAGCATAAGTAGTACCAAACTTGTACTTAAAATCAGAAAGATACAGTTGAAATTTCTGGAATACATTATGAAGAAAGAGGGTTGATATTCATATATTATATTGAAGGAAAGATGGGCAGAGTGAAATAGTGAGTAGCTGACAATGAACTTGTATAAATACATGGTATAACAGGGACAAATTCTGCTTAGAGATACAAATGATAAATTGTTAAGAGCCCTGATCACCCAAATCCTGAAGGGACATAACACTTAAAAAAGAAGAAAAAAGTGTCACTTATTATTGATCTTTTCTTAAAGTATTACATTTCTTTTTTCTTGACATTTTAGTATTTCTATCTATATTATGAAAGTAACTTCAAAAAACATATGAGTAAGTAGTTGCTATTTGATGAATAAAAAAATCCTGTTGGTTTTATTTATATTTCAACTAATTTATATCACTCTCAGAACAGCAGGTAAAAAAAGTAGAATGCAAGGAAATTAAAAAACAAACAATGCAATGAAATAAAAAATGAAGGAAGTAGTAATATAAAAAAAATGAAGAATGCAATCAAAAAAGGGTGAATATAATGAAATTGAAAAATGGAAAATACAGTGAAATCAAGAAACAGATTACAGTGAAATTAAAAAATGGAGAATGCAATGAAATAAAAAATGGAGAATGTAATGAAATAGAAAATATGGAGAATACAATGAAATCAAAAAATGGAGAATACAGTGAAATCAAAAAATGGAGAATACATTGGAATTGAAAATAGAGAATGCAATGAAATAGAAAATATGAAGAATACAATGAAATCAAAACATGGAGAATGCAATATTAAAAATGAAGAAAGTAGTAAAATAAAAAAAATGTGTTTATTGATTTGAATATTGAAATGTTTATAAATTATATCTATAGATAAATTTTATTAAATAATTTAATTGGACAAGTAATTACAGAACAGTACTAAAAATAAGAACCAGATGAGATATTCCTAAATATGGGCAGTGGAAGGAGAACAATCTATCCTGATAGATTAAATAAAGAGTTCACTTCAACATTTCCTGTAGTTTACCAGGATCAACCTGTGGTAATAATAACAGAGATGAGGACAATAATCTGCATGTAAATAATGTAAATAATAACTCCTCATCTCAGAAACTGAAACAGAAATTAATAAAACTCTATTGGGATTATCACACAGAAATGTTGTTTTAAAGTTGTTACTCATGTAGTGTTACCAATTTCTGTGAATGTGAGTAACAGAAGAAACAGGAAAGTCAGATGGCATTCAGCATTCACCAAAGCTTTGTTGAGGTCATCAGGTTGTATATTAAGGTCATTTATCTGGGAGACTGAAGTAACTGACTGTTGCTTGGGTTTGGGTGATGGTTTTCTCTGAGTAGAATTAACTAAGTAGATATACTGGTTGTACTTATCCACAGTGAGATGATGAAAAATAAAAAATGAAAATACAAACCAAGTAATAATAATATTAATAATGAAAGATTTATTATTGTTGTATAGTGTGATGAAATGAAGAAAAGTACACTAGAGAAAAAAAAAATTCATAATTTAATGGATGAGTTCTTACTAAAGTTGGCTTGTTGCTGTTAATATTTGTTAAAAGTTAGCATTACTGATTTCCTATAGTAAATAGTACTGAGAGTTTTTCTGCTTAGTGAATATTGCATTGCAGTTTTGAGGTAATTGAGGAGTTAGTGTATATTTTTTTAATCCTTTCAGCCCAAGCAAAGCAATAAAGTCACTAAAACACAAGGAGTTACTACATGTGAGGGAATATGAGAAAAATAATTATTATGGTTCAAAAGATAAAAAAAAGTTTTTCTAGGATCTGATCTCTATCTTCCTTCTTTTAAATCTCTTTTTTCTTCTCTTGCAACTTTTCTCATACAAAATGAACAAAAGATACTGACTTCTATTTCTGGAGGAGCTTTATAGCTTTTCTTCCTTCCCATAATAACTTTCTATAAAAGAAATCACTGCTTTTTTCTCCCCCCACCACGAGGTAAGTGACATTCCATTTCCTTTTCTTCTTTCATTCAAACTACAGGCTCCCAAGATCCTAAAAGATCATTTCATGCAACATAGCCATGTGCCCAGGTTGTGGCTTTGGACTCTCTCTGCAGTTTTTGCATTGGTGCCATTTCATTTCTATCTCCTCCATGTTCAGCATTCACATCCTCATCATCTGCACAGACCACTCATCTTAAATCCAAAATATGCTATGGCATACCATCAATGGTCAAGTTGTTATATGATTGCACTCCAGTCACTACCCCTCTCCCCCATTGCATCATGGTGTCTTTATCCAAATGTCTTTCCCTATTTGAATTCTGGCCAGAACTTCCTCATTGGTATTCGGGGATATATCTTTCAGGTGCCTCCACTCATAGGTGAAAATTGACCTTTGCGGTACTGTCTCCTTTCTCTGTCTGACCTTTTGTACCATGATGTACCAAAATGTCGCTTTGACAGGTGATATCCCTCCTCTCTTGACTATTGCTTTCATGGCCCCATGTTGTTGCTCCACTATTCCATTTCGCCCTGGCTTGTATGCTGCTCTGTAGTACCTTCTTATTTTTCATTTTTCCAGAATTCGAAGCAGAAAATCATGCCATTATCCATTACTACTTCCATTACTGGACCTTGTTCAAGAATCACCTTCTCCAGTTTTTCTACAACCACAGCTGCCACTTCCGCATGCAATTCCCTCCATATCAGCAGTCACCCAGGTCCAAAGTCAATCATTGACAAGTACACACTCCAGGATAATGTGTTATATTGAGAGCTAACCTCATCCAATTGTTTGTCATTCCAATCTCACCAGGATCATGCACGTTTGGGGCAGGGTCAATGGATTGACATCTAATGCAGTTCCTGACCACCCTCTGGACTTCCCTTTTTACAAACAGGGAGACTTTTCACGCGAAATATAGAATCATGTCCACTCCCATGTGATGCATACCACACAACTCTTTTTATTCTCTGCTCCCTAGACAGCATAGTAGAGCCTCCTTCCACTCATTGATGACCAATCATCACCTTTTGTTTACTTGAGTTAATGCATCTGCCTTATTTCTTTTTGAAGGCACAAACACTGCTTTCAT
Source organism: Acanthosepion lycidas (assembly GCA_963932145.1). Taxonomy (NCBI): domain Eukaryota; kingdom Metazoa; phylum Mollusca; class Cephalopoda; order Sepiida; family Sepiidae; genus Acanthosepion; species Acanthosepion lycidas. The sequence continues at coordinate 46,568,396 of OZ010582.1, forward strand.
TCATAATCCAAATTTGGATATCAACACTCCCAGTATTCCTAATCTCCACTTTACTATCATTTCTCCAACACCTTTTGTCCATATTCTCCTCCTCTCTTCTACAGTAGAGTTCACCCAACTCAGTCCATATTTCCACCTCTCTTAACCCCCACTTTAAAGCCAAATTAACACCTTTTAGCACAGCAGCTAATTCAGCCACATTAATGTGGTTATAGTTGTCCTTTTTTCCCAGCCATGCTGCATCTTCTGACTACACCTGTAGCAATACTGTTAGCATCATACCACTCTATTCTTGTTTTTGTTTTAGGGATGTGCCAAGTCTTGGTCACAGGGTCCTTTTCCTTTACCTCAGCTAAGATCTCCTTCATCACAGCAACAGTTTCATCATTGACTTTACATTCCCAGTCTATCCCACTTGCTCTTCTTTTCACATAGCTGCATGACAGTTGCAGCCATCCAGCAATGGAGAAGTGCCCCAACAACAGCTTTCCACAGACTGAGAACAATTCCTGCCAATGGGACCCCATTCCCACTTATGGGACCTCATTGACCCTTCTGAACACCGCCCATTTTTCCTTTCTTCAGCTTAAGGCCCAGTGCTGCTCATCCTTCTAAGGGTTCTGGTGGCTTTGCTGTCATTCAAATTCCTAAAGATGATTCACCATTTCCTCTGTTGATACCTTTGTTACATCTATCATGATGTCATCAATGTATGAATCAGTGGCTTTTTTTGTCTTATTGCCCTTCATTGGCATAGTTTTTAGGACCGCTGCCATAATTTTCAGTGCAGCATTGAGTCCAAAACCCAACTGAGTCAGGCAGTAAGTTTTCCCCTTATAGTGCACCATCTGGTACAGCCATAGTTTCTCCATGACATGTAACTGCAGGTAGGCCAACTTAAGGTCCACAATCATAGTTCCTCCTGTCAACTATCTCCACTTTCTCATTTTTCATCACACACACTGATTATATCACTCCTAGTATGTCACCTACTTTTATCACCACCTGCTGGATTCCTTTACATTTTACCTCTCTTCCGTCAACTGCTTTCACAGTGTCACTTCCACTCCATCCACTCACAAGCTTGGGATTAAGTAAAGTGGTTGTGTAGCCGGTATCAACAAGAGCTGCCACTATCACACCACCCACTGACACTTCTATGATTGGTAGAGGTCAGTACTAAACCCTCATTCTGTTGACAGGGTAATTACTGGCACAGAAGCCCCCACCTTGCTTGTTTTCCTGACCCTGAGGACAATACCTTGCAATATGCCCCAATCTCTTGCAATTGTAGCTCATTACTTCTGTTCTCAGTAGCTCCTTACAGTCTCTAATTAGGTGTGATCCCTGATATCTATAGCACCAGCGCTCGATTCCATATGACCTTCATTTTCTTTTGGTCCCATGCTTTGTACAGTTACTACCACTGTTCTGTGTTCCCAAAGTCTTTTGCTAACCAAAAGCCTTGCAGCTGGTATCATTTCACAGAGGTCCATATTTTCTGCACCAGGCACTTGTTGCAGCACCACAGAAACATCATCCAGGAAGCCTGTCACGAAATATAGTTTCACTGTTTGATCCAGTCCTTTCCCTAGATATCCTGCCAGCCCTGCCAACCTTTTGATATTATTGGTGTAGACATCCACTGATTCCCCAGTCCATTTCACTCTCTTGAGCTTTTCATAAGCTTCAAAGGGCCCTTCACTGAACACTTTCTTCAGTCTGGTCCCTACCATGTCCTTGACCAACTGGCCCTTGTCCCTCATTTCAAAGTAGAGGAAAAGCACATCTTGCAGAAGAAGTGGAAGGAAACTAGCAAGGTCTGGCACATTTTGGAGCTTGATGACCAACTTCACTTTCTTTATTCACATGATTATATCATCTTCTCTGCTAAATGGTGGTATCACGCCTCTACCCAGTGTCATTATTCCAGACTCCATACCACCAAAATTGCTTGTGGTTCAAAAAATAAAAACAGTTCTCCTAGGATTTGATCTCTCGACTCCTTTTCTTAAATCACTTTCTTCTTCTCTCACAACCTTTCTCATACAAAATGAACAATAAAAAGATGCTGACTTCTATTTTTGGAGGAGCTTTATAGCTTTTCTTCCTTCCCATAATTCTCTCTTCCTGCAATATCTTTCTATAAAAAAAAAATGCCACCTGTTGCTGCTTCTTTCTTTCCCCCACTGCAAGGTAAACAATATTCCATTTTCTTTTCTTCCTTCATTCAAACAACAATTATTAAGGAGAGAGAGCAATAAAAGAACAAGATTTAAGAAGACAGAAGATAATGACTGACATTGCATTTCAATTTTTGAAGATCAAAGTTGACTAGAAATTTAGAAACTGGATGAGAGTTTCATAAGCAAGAAATTCAGAAGAAACTGTTAGCATAGAACTTATGGTTACATCTATTTCAACTGTGAGAACTTTCCACCCATTTAGTAATATGCTTAAATTCATAAAGTCTCGGTACCAAGGAAGGTTCATCTGAGCAATTACCATGAAAATCTTTGTAGATAAGGCTCAGGGAAGCTATGTTGTATTGTTGTGTGTAATATAGATAGTGAGTGAGTATCATATAAAGATGTGTGTTAACCTCACAAACCAGTGTGAGGAAGGTTTCACAGTCATTACAGCATTGTGCATCAATATTGACAAGCCTTGATGTACCATTATATTTATGGATGAAAAGATGCTCAAAGTGACTTCTGAAAGTGTTCCAGTAAATAGTATTCAGCAATATCATGGTTAGAAAGACATTTCTGGCATCATTTCATTAATTTTTATTACCTACTGGAATTTGCTGTTTCAGTATGGTATGTTTATAAAAACTATTCTTCTCATTTGACTGGCTACAGTCACTTAATTGTTGTGGAGTCTTCATGTGTTAAATTTATCAAACGTTTTTTTAAATTTTTAATCTATCAAATATTTTCTAATTCACTGTAATATATATTTTCATATTAAATTTATCAAAAATAATCAGATCTTAATTGTAAGAGTTAATGTCCTATAATAATTAGGTAGTTTGGACACAGGATTGGAAATTCCAATATATCATTTGACAATCTCTTCCTATTACCCAATGGCTACTTTGATTTTTTTTTCTTTGTACAAATAAACCAAGTGTGTTTTATTTGCACTATTTACATTGTTCGGACTGTTCTCCTCATTTTTATTGTCATAAACACGATATTCCAGCTGTTGTACACTCCAACCTTCTTCAGGTGATATACGTTTGAATTTTGAACTGAACACCTTATTTAGTCCACAGAAATTGTAATATGAGCTCTGTTAAAAAACTTTTACTGAAACATTAAGTTTATAAGTCCCAAAAATTCACTCACTGATGTCCCCAAGTGGACAAAAGCATTGGTTGAGTAATCCAAAAAATGACTTGACCCAAAGAGTTGTGAGTTCAATAACTTGCCACAACAGAGGGAGCAAAAACATGGACAGTTGAGTTACTAAAGGGAATTAGCTGAAACTGAGATATCCAAGAAAGACATAGCACATGGAATAAGAACAATCTATCCCAATGGACTAAATAAAAGATTTGGTTTGAAATTCCAATGTATATCACCTGAAGAAGGTCAGAGCATACAATGGCTGAAATGTTGTGAAGATGGCAATAAAGATGAGGACAACATTTTGAATAATGTAAATAGTGTAACTAGTTATAATACCTTATCTCAGAAATATAGACAGATAATCAAGTATCTTTTATTAAATATACATATAGTACAAATATATACTGAAATGATAGGAGAAAATTCAAACTCCATCATATAATGAAACAATTTTGGAATTCAGACAACATGAGAAAAAAAGAACAGATGATATTTGTTTTGGTTAAAAATAAACTTTCAGAATATAGAGATACTTTGTTCTTGCCTGTAAAAACAATCAATTCAGTATGATGAAATTTATCATATTATCTTTATCCAAAATGTGACGGGCCACCAAAAAATTAATTTAAATAAAAAAAAAGTTTCTTCAGGTTAAAAAAAGAAAATGATTAGATTGAATGAATACTTCTTTTCATAAATAAGAAAATAGTCCATTCTTTGGTTGATTCCATATTTCAAAAAGATATTTGTAATAATTTTAGTTTGATTAATAACAAAAACAGATAAACAGATCAAAAATAAAGCTAATTATAAAAACTAGATGTAGATTTTATAGAAACAAGAATTTACAGAAGTATTGAGGCTATGGAAATTACTATGAATGTAAGATACAAGAAAATACAAGAAACATGACATCTTTAGTCAGATATAGAAAATTAATAATATTGAAATTTTTAAAACCTATTTTTTCCATTTATCCTTAATGGATACTCATAGAAATATGTGGTTGGGGATGGCATTCTGTCAAAAATTTTAGAACCAATGAACTATAGTTTGTTTTGAAGTCTAGTCTCCAACACTTTTGATGTTGCTGGTGTCTTTGATTATACATTGACTGAATTTGAACTCATCGAGCATAATGACATGAAAATTGCATTTATTCATCATCTATTTGATGTGTTCCTTCATAACATGGACAATCATGACTCTCCACAATTTCCTATCCTTTGTAGCTCTTAGCAATGTTTGTCCTTTTACTACTCCTCTCATTCCCTGTTCTACCATCCATTTACACAAGCTTGTTAGGTATGTTACTCATTGTTTCCCTCTGTCTCTTTTGCCTTAAATATATTATGTGAGTGTTACATTTTCCAAGCCTTCTTTCTTCATTATATGTCCCAGAAATTTCAACTCTTTCTAATCCTAATTATAAGTATCATTTTTTGCTTCTATTTTCCTTCAAAACTTCCTTGTAGCTTACATGGAATCATTTACAGTATTCTTAGGATCCTTCTGTAGAACCATATCTCTTCTGCCTCAAGTCTTCTCTTCATCTGTGAGGAAATTGTTCAGTGTTCACTTTCAAATGAGAGGGCTAATATTAAATAGCAGTTCAGCATTCATTGCAGGTTTCAATGTCACATTTTCTGTCCTCTGTTAAAAAACATCCTAGATATTTAAATTGTATTTGTTTGATTTTCACCTCCAATTTGTATCTTGTATCTTAGACTGTTTCTCTTGCTGACAACCATACATTCTGTCTTCTTACAATTGATGGTTAGTCCTTCCTTCACGCTTTCCTTTATTAACTTATCTAGGAGTTCATGCAGTTTTCTGCTTTTAAGACTGTACCCACCAATAATAAATCCTGACTGGGCTTGTAGTTTTCTTAAGGTTGACTTGCTGTAAAGGTTGAATAAATCCAATGAGAAGACACATCATTTGCTCCAACACCCAACAGAAAATATAAATGAAAGTAATCAAAATATTCAGACACCAAAAAGAGGAGATGAACTTTAAAATAATACCTAGATGTATGCATAAATAAAATAGAGGAATGTAATAAAAAGATCACAGTAATGCAAGGCAAAATGGCTATTTTGTTCCAACTTAATTTGAAACTTGAAAAATACAAACATTTCTCCATTAATAAGAATATTAGTAAGAATATGGTTAACTTCAAGAAAGTTAGAAGGCTTTGAATTTAATTCCTAGTGTTAAATTTAACTCAATAATACTATATACATGAAGAGGTATTGTTCTGGCTAATTTTGGTATCAGTATATCTATAAACTCTTCTAAAAGGTTAAATTTGAGTTCATCAGGTTTCTGACGTTACCAGGGTGTAGACTTGGCTCAGGTTGAGGTCAGTACTGTGTTTGGTAATATATGTTAAGGATACAGAAATGAGGATATTAACTAAGTAGTAACAATAAGGAATTGTGAATTGTGCTGAAATGAAACAGAGTATAGTGGTAGTGAAGAAGTTCATAACAGTTTAGAAAAGTTCTCTTTAAAGTTGAATTTTAGTCATATTTATATTGAGTTGGATACTATTGTAACATCTCTTCCATGAAAAGTGATGTGAACATTCCCATTGACAAAGCCTGGACTGCAATAGACAAGCCGTCAAGTCTAGAAACCTACCTGACAGGATAAAATGAACTGGGACTTTATTCAAGCCATAGCTGTATGCAGTGATGGCATCCTAAATTTCCAAGAACTGGTTCTATAATGGCAGGTAATCTTTAGGAACCTATTCTGCTTATTTTCTTTTTAATCTGAGAATGGAAACAAATCACTTTATACAGTATAACCCGGATATAAGAGACCCAGATATAAGAGAGATTTTCTCTGGTCCCAAATTAGAGCCTGTGTTAATGTATATAAAATAGACCAAACCCGGATATAAGAGACTTATTCTCCGGTCCAGACAACTCTCTTATATCCGGGTTACACTGTAGTATCAAAAAGAATTAAGCCATTTTGATAATTTAATAGAAAATGTTTATTTATTAAGATATTTCCAGATTGAAATTCTATTCTCATCTTATTTCTGTCCAGAAGTATGAAGTGTTTTGACTCTAGTGTCATCAGCTGGTTTCTTAGCCACATTCAAACTGAATCATTGCAGTCCCAAAGATCCAATGGAAGACCTATCAAATCTATGACTAGATTTGCCACATTTTTAACTTCAAAACTGTAGGCGGCATGTATCTATTAAATAGAGTTTCACTAGTTTTGCACAGAAGGATAGCAAAGCTAACATTTTACTTAGCCTATTGGTTATTAATATATAAGATTATTTTCAGATAATCAAACAACTGGTTCACTAAGCTTTTATAATTTTAAGAATTGGTTCATGGGAATTAATACAAAGCAGTAGGATGCCACCACTGGTTGTATGTCTTTCTCCATGATATCACCACATGGATATTGACAAAACAATTGGAAAAGAAGCTTAATAGCACATTTACAATGTTGCATTGAATCAATTCTGGAAACAGAACCCAACAAAAAAAGCAGCTCTATGGCAATCTAACAATCATTCAGGAGAAAAGAACAAGATTTTACAGGATCCTATATTTTTGTTGTTTGAATTCCAGTCTTTGAAGTCATTTACTATATATAAGTAATATAAGCATAGCACTAATATTGAAACCCCTGTTGTTCAAAAGCCTTATAAAATAAATTAGTTGCTAGGTTAATCAAGTGGGTGATGAATTATTTTCCACCCTCCAACCTCTTCCCCAGAGGCAGGATATAGCAAGCCTCTTGCTGCTCTGTTGCTACTTCCATGAAAAGTGCTTGGATAAACTCCATTCCTTGGTTCCACCAGGTCTAACCTTCATGGTTAGTACCTGCCATGCCATTTATATTGTAGCAAACCACCCACATTCCCTCTGTATTCCTTTAGTGAGGAGTAAGTTTCACTCAAACAGCTTCTTCCCGTAAATCACTGCTCTGTGAAACAGACTCCCAAGAAGATGTTTCCTCGGTCACTACAATCTTAACCTGTTCAAGTCTAGGGTTAACTGTTATCTTCCTCACCTATATAAAATGCCTCTGTGCTTTGTGTACAGGGCGAACCTTACTATAAAAAAAAAAATAAAGTAAAATTTTATCCATTATTCCCCAATTATGGTCAATATTTTTTTAATTACTATTAGTGTGTTGCTTTTTTATGACCATTTTGGGGTGAATTCAGTATTTTATACTTTTGCTTTTTGATACTGTTCACACTTGATGAACAATTACAAATGCAATACATCTCACACAATATTATCAACATTTTGATTTTGCTTTTAGATGAATTATTGTCAAACATTACTTTTGTGATAAGAAGCACCAAAAAAATGAAGATAAAAAGCACAAATCAAAATTATTAATATGTCATTCAAAAAGACACTGTTGTTCAGATTTTTTGAATGGTTCATATTTCCATTGATTTGATATGAACTACTTTATGCTTAGCACTAGCACTGATATTTGCATCTCTTTCAGAAGCTATTCCAAGTGTTTAATATGAGCAAAATAAGCTGAATTGTTCTATAATTGGGAGATCTGCACATGTATCAGTAAATTGGTCTAGTTGTATTAGGTATTTTAAATGCTTTCTCATAATTTTGTTAGGAATAAATGAGGTGCTAAAATATCAATTGCATTTACATATGTAAATTTTGTCTGCTTGAGATGTACATTTACATGTCTGTGAACCTACAGACTGTCTATTGAAAACCATATTAATCACAATAGTCTTATCAGTGATTTTTTTCTCTTTGTCAGTTAAATAAATTGATGGAAGAAAACTATATATATATATATATATATATATATATATATATATATATATATATATATATATATATATATATAATTTCATCAAAGCTCATTGCAAAATGTTTTTTTCAGTAGGAGTGGGAAGCAGCAATGAAAAATTTGCACACTAAAATTAATTCACATCATTTTTATGCAGATGGTGCAAATGATTTTTGTAGTGAACAGACCCCTACTTGGTGACAAGCTTGAGTTTTATTTTTTACCTGTAGTTTTTTTACAATCGATATTTTGTTTAAAAATCATACATTTATATAAATTTGCATTTTGTGCATCTGTTCAGAAAAACTATATACTGACATATAAATTCATAATTATTAAAATCAATGATTAATACTAAAGATAAAATTTTGTGCTTCCCATTGTAAATATATTTCATCTTAATGTTGCTGATTACTATATTGCAAGGTTTTAAAGATAAATATAAAGATAATATTGAAGAATGGAAAATTAAAAAACAAAAAACAATTCAGAGATCTACTAAGTCAATTATAATTGATAAATAAAGTTAAAATACGTTATTAATAATAGTGAAATAAAAATATGAATTATGGAAAAGCAGAGTTAGAGATATAATTTTCTTGTTACCAACAATAATGAAAATTAAGTGCAAATGTCTTGAAGTGTTCCAAAATCATTTTTCTATTTGCATTCTTAATATGCTTTTTTTCACCAACTGCTCTATGTCATGAGATTATAAAAAAGCAAGATATTTTTGTAATATAAACCTTGGTAAAAAAAATAACACTTCATATGAAGAGTTATGTATTATAAATTGCAAATGAAAAGACAAAAAATAAACATTTCAATTTTTTCTGTTAGGTTTTTAAAAAATATTTGATAATTTTCTTTTAGAGATTATTGTTAAAAATAAACATCTCTTCACGTAGCAACAGTACAATAAAAAAATAATTTATGCCAAATGCACATTTTTTGTTACACAGCATAAGGAAACATGCTCTAAAAATACTTTTTTTTAGAAATTAAATTCCCTGATCTAATGAAGTTAATTTCAAGTGACATCTATCTGAATCATGGCATAACAGCTGAAATTAGATCCTGACAAAAATGCAAAGACTAATAGTGTTAGTGTAAAAATATAAGAATTTAAATTATATTATCTTCTGCAAGGAAGGCAGTATTTTTTTTATTCTTTATTTGTTGGATAATATTTCAGCTCTTTCTTTTATTATTTTTAAAATAAATTATGAATAAAATTTATATCAAGTTATCTGTTATCAGACTCAATACAAGTTTTGCATGTTAAAAAAAGCATCATTGCATTTCTTTAAAAATCTTTGCCAACATTATATCAAATGTCTCTTCTATTCTGTGCTAACTAATGGTTTTTCTCTTGCTTTCTGTGCATGCATAAAGTGGGATAGGTAAGCAACCAAATGACTTAGATACTATCAAAAAGAAAGAGATAAGATAATTCAGAAGGGAAATTCTTTTTCTAAAATATTGATGGTAATTGGAAAAAAAATTACAGACGGATTTTTGTAAAATAAATAAAAATTCTATTTTGATTATGATTTATTTTAAATTAATTTTCTCAAAAATTGACTTTATTCCAATACAAAGCACAATAAAATTCTAGTTTTTTATGTAACAAGAATTAATTCAAAACAGCATCTTTTAAAAAATCATTACCTGAAAAAAAGGAAGGCCTAAAAAATGAGATATTTATTATTTCATTAATTTTGCTAGCATAAAATTTAAACCAATAATTTTTCTCCAAATATGATAAAGAATTCTATAAATTACGAGAAAATCTAAAAATGGCAGTTACTTGCAATCCCAATACAATATTGATTAACAAAGAAAACAATTACTAGTTCGTGAATCACTTGAAATTTTATACGCCTTTCGTAATATTTTGGAAGCACTCTCTAAAAATACTGTAGTCATTGAGGGGTAGTAAAAAAAAATTATATATATTTAAAAAAATAGCATTTTATTAATGACGTCAATAACCAATTTATCTTTTAATGTTTTAGACCAGAAGCTGACTAACGTACGATCCCAAATAAAAAAAAAAAAAGGAAAAATATGTATGCATTCAAATTAAAAGCAAAAATGGGATATTTTTTAAAAATATGTTTATCATACGGGCAGAAAATGAAGTAAAAACATAACAGCGAAAACGGTGGAATTACCATTTTATGAGAAGCACATTTTGGGATCAGATTCTTTTTGTACTAGTAACGTAGCAGTATCCTGCTGACAAAAATTGCCATTCCAGTGTTAAACTGAACTCTAACCCCAACGATGATGAGGAAGTGAGCAGAAAAATGCAAGCTTTATTTTTAATATAGAGCATATGCTAGTTCTTGCAGAATTGAACGTACGCTTTTTTTCCCCTTGACAAGGCTACCGACACATTATTATTTATTTTAAAAAAAAATTTTTTTTTTTCTCCATTCTTCCTCAGCTCGAAACAGATGGGGGGGGGGGAAATTGAGGTCACGTGGCTACAATACAGAAAAACACTTATTCCCGTTCTTTTATGGCTTCGATAATGAGTATGCAAATCTCGCGAGATCTGAATTATGTTAATAAGATAAACTGGCCAATCAGCGACGAGCTCTTCAGTTGGAGGCTGTTGCATTAAGGCCACAGTATTAGGGAGTGAGAGACATCTTCTGCACGTTGCTATTTTTTTATTAGGGTTTAGGCTACTTTAGTGACTATATAAACGTAAGAAAAAAAAAAAAAAAAGAAAAAACAAACAAAAAAAACTAAAACACTAAAAAACAAACCTCGTGTATTTTTAATTTTTCTTCCACTTTATTCATACTTTACAATGACAGACTTCCAGACTGATCCCGTTGAAATGGACGGGGAAAACGGTGCGAACAACATTGACGGTCACGAAAATAGTGAAGACGTTGTCGAAGCATTCGATGAATCCGCGATGGAAACTATGGACGATGGCGATGACAAAGGAAATGATGACGAAGATAGTCGGTAAGAATTTTTCTCTTGCTATGCGCTTCCTTTAATGCTACTTCTAAAATAAAGCAATATTGTAATCTCGCTGCCTATTACTTTGAATTTTAGCATTTGTTTAAAAACAGAAAATACGAAATGTGCTTTTGAAAAACTAGCTTTTAAGCAGCAAGTACTGGTTTGCGCTTTGGTGCTAAAATTGTTTTCACCTCGTATGCATCTATTATTACTAAAGAAGTAATTTGATTTACGTTCTTGCACTATTAGATCGTTGTGGCGGTTTTTTCTTTTTTTCCTTTATGACAAAACGGACCCCCCCACACTTCACGGTTACACTTTCCAGGTTTTCCTGTAAAGATGGCGGTTTCTTGAATTTTGATCCGAATAAAGAAAAATCTCACATTTTCTTTGTCTTAGTGATTTCATCTACTGTTGCTGACAATATCAGATTTTAAATTATTTAAAATAGTAATTGAGCATAAAAGCATTTTTAAAAAAAATTTGACTTTTTCCTTTCTCCAATTTTCAATTTTTCAGTTAAAAATTATCTTCAAATAACAAAAATACAAGTATAATCAAATTATTGCTAAGTTTTTACTCCTTGTATGTAAAATATCTCGCTTTCTACTCTAGAAGTATTTAATCTCGTACTTTTTTTTTCTTTGCAGAAAGTTATTCGTTGGTGGATTGAGCTGGGAAACTACAGCAAGTAAGCCAAAAATCTATTTCGAGAATTTTTTTTAATATTAAAAATTAAGTCTTTTGACATCAAAAGATTGGCACATTAAAAATGATCATTTTCCGTTTATAATTGTTTCTTCTAATGAATCGTGAGTGTTTTCCCTTGTCTTAACATAATTTATGCGTTATAAATTGTCTTCCACTCTGTCGCACGTGTCCCCCTCACTTTGTCAATGATACTGGCACTTCCTCAAAATCATTCGCGTTTTTCCTAAAGCGATTTCATATTTTAACCAATTACTTTAATATTTTTCTCATTTCGTTACCACTTAGAATTTTTATTTTATTTTTATTTTCCAATGTTTTAATATTAACGACTTTATTGGCCAACCAAAGATGGCGATTGGTCACGTGATCGCATTGGTAGCGGTTGTATTGCCGGCAGCAGAGGCTTCGTTTTCGCCTATTTATCTTTCTCATTCACTTAAAAAAATAATCTGCGCGATCAGTGACTACTACACTTTTTCTTCCTATTCAATACTTTCTATATCTGACACGTTTAACTGAGAAAAATGTTTGTTTCCTTCAGTTATTAATTTACAATTACTTTCACTAACGTTTGCATCATATGACGCTATCGCCATTTTTATTGTTCATTGTTGCATATCTGACACCATGTTAAATTTAAGACGTTATTATAATTCTCCGTGCTGTTTGCTAAGATAATTTAAGCACACTAAATTTTCGCACTTCTTAAAAATTAACCAGAAACAAGGGAATTTGATCTTTTAAGTAGCTTCCCGCCTGCTCCTGTGCGGCAGTTACGAGGGGGAGCGGCAGGGAAGCAGTCTGATTACATTTTAGAATTGCACTTAGTTCGAGGAGGAGGAGGAACATTTTATCAGTTTAACCCGGGTAGGAGGGAAATTGTTAGTGCTCCAATATTTGAATTATTCAGTTTATATCGTAATTTTTTTTTTTTTTTGTTTGAAGTGAGCTGGATAATAGGAAAATTCGTACATAAACTTTCTGGCTAATCCGAAATTATTTACAATTTGTTCAGTAATTCAAAAATCCTCTTGCTGCTACCGCAAAAAAGATGGTTGCTATTGTTAATAGCAGCAGCAATGCATAAATTGTAGTGCAGCAAATCGGTTATTGCATTCTTATTCTTCTTCTTTTTCAAGATGCGTAGCGCTTCGATAGCTATCATGGCTGCGCTGATGCCTTTTTCCTACCACTCTTTTTATTCTTACGTTAAGAAGAGAATAACATTCCGATTAATGACCTTTCTGGGTATACATTTTAGTGCATTTTTCAAAATAGACCGCCATCGTAGTGCAGTTGTATAATTATTAAAGTCATTGAAGCCTCCTCCTCCTCTTTCATCTCTCCCCCTCTTCCTCCCATTCTGATGAGGAAGCCATCCTTTTATGGCCATTACCCTCCCTCCTCCCCAATCAACACTGTGCGGCGAGACGGTTGCTTGCTATTAAAGTATATTCTATTTTATTCAGTGTATGGATTGTAAAATGTCAATAAATAACAGCAGTTTTTGCTATCCACTTTCTCTCGATAACGTTCAACTTTCATTTTCCTACCTTGAATAATAATAATAGCTTTTTCGTTTTTTAAAGAATTGATAGTAATTTTTTCTTTATTAGTTTGGCTTCAAATAAATCTTCAATTTGTGAAATGTTACGTTTACTCTTTATTTGGGTAACGTATTAAACTTGAATGTCCATTTTTGCTCTATTGCAGTGTCAGTCCTTTTCAGGATAAAATTTGATTGCGTATCAAGTGATCATTACTGCTCATCTTGAAAAATATTGATTGGTATTTATTTTTCCCTCCTGCCTACTCTTTAGAGGAAGAAAGTAAATACAAGTGCTGCACTATGTTTTATAGGTTTTATAAATTAAATTACTTAAACTTTCACATTAATAGCTATTCTCTCAAGATTGTATATTAGATTTATTAATTAAAAAAAAATTGTAACATCCTTTTTTAATAATTAGAAACCTATAAAATGTTGTTTACAAAATAAGGTGACTAATAAACAAAATTTAACTTAAAAACTTTCCCTAATTTGTTTCTTGCATAAAATCCCAACAGAAATGGTTTCCTGTACGTGATAAAATGTGTTTTCTTTCTTCAGAGGATTTAAGAGAATACTTCTCTAAATTTGGAGAAGTAGAACACTGTAATCTTAAAACAGATCCAGTTACAAAACGGTCAAGGGGGTTTGGATTTGTCCTCTTCAAAGAAGAAGCTACAGTAGACAAGGTAAGATTTCTTTTAATGGTATGGTATACCGAAGTGAAATGTACCCCCCCCTCCCGCCTTTGTTTTTTTTTTTATAGACCAGCAGTGACATTTAGCATTAGTTTTACAGTTGCAGAACATCTCGATTTGGAGATTCTCTCCAACATCAAATAATTGTTGGATTTTGATGCAGTTTCTAGGACTTTTTCACAAATGAATTTATTTGGGAATTTTTACATCTGACACAACCCCAACTATCTAATTAGATAAGCTTTTAATTGTTTCTATAAATAACATATTAAGGGCATTACAGTCTGAAAAAATTTGCAATAAATTTTTCGCAGGAACTTTTTTTTTTTTTTTTTTTTTCTTTTTTTTTTTTCAAAAATGTTTTAGAATTCTTATAGACACCATAAAAGTTAGGTTATTAAATTAGCTGAAGGTTCAATTTACTGAGTAAAAATTGAAGCTTAATACAACTCATTGCACCAAAGATTTTTACATTAAAAATTTTGTTTGAATTACTATAACATTTCAGAAATTAAGTTACTTCTATCATGGTATTTCAAACATTACATTTTAAATTTAAGAATTTTATAGTATTTTGAAGATTTTTTTCATAAAAGCATCTTTGAAAGGTAAATAAATCAGTAAATTATTAGATAATTGCAGAAAATATTTTAATTTGTAAAAGTTACTAGGTAGTTAAAAACCAAAAAATGTGTTCACTTAGATTTTGTCAATTCTGGTCATCCGTACTAGCTGTCATCAGTTTGTAAATTGTCAATACATCAATCCTCAGCTCAGAAAAATGGGACTCGTTAAGAAATGCTTGTATATTAATTTTTTATGCTATAAGTAATGTTTGAATCATTTCAGATTAACTTTTAAAATTTGCTAATTTTTAATTAAATGTGCCACAGATATAGATTGCTTTCATAAGATTTCGGAAACTGATAATTTTGTCTTATTTACTAATTTCTTAAAATTAAGAAAATGGCTGCTTTTAAGAATTTTCTTAAATTGGCCAAATAGTTGAGATTCTGATCTATATAATTTTGATTTAAAATACACCAGAATATTTTACTGATTGGAAACGGTAAATTTAATCCTTTTATCCTTCAATTAAAGCTAAAATTAAATCTTCAAGAATGCTTTTTCATTTTAAAAAATTCGTTTTAAACCTTATGTATCAAAATTTTATACCAAATTAGTGGGAGTACCTAAATTTTAAGGCTGCTTCAGAAAAAACAAGTGACCAAATCTTGTTTTGAAAATTTACCAAAGTATATTTGCATTTTGGGGGAGGGGATTAATGTTGGGTCACGGCTGTTTAAAAGGCTTGTTTTTGTCATATAGGAAATATTCAGCAAAAAATCTCACTTGTCAGTAACATTTTTAACACCTCATAGAATGTAAAGTTCTTAAAGAAAACCTATGCCAAACTGTTTTCCTGAGTCCTTGATGACTTGGCTGTCCGAAAATAATATGAAGATAAAATAATGAAAAATGACAGTGACAAATACAATTATGCGCAACAGGTTTTCGATCAATCAGTAAATTTCTGAACCCTTTTAGGGCGACATTATAGGATCCAGACGGCTATTGTTTGCACATGTAATTATTCACTGGTAATTAATCTTCGATTTGGCTGTGGAAAATGTCACTCTGCAGTTATCATTAAGAAATTATGCTCAATTTTCTGAGAAAAATCACCGTGTTTTTTTTTTTTTTTTTTTTTTTTTTTTTTTTTTTTTTTTTTTTTTTTTTTTATGAAAAAATATTTTTGCCTAAAAATAGCATCATTCAAAACTCATTCCTTTCTTTCATTTGGCATGAACATCATTGAATAAAAGGAATGGCTAAATGGACCGGCGATGGGAAATACAAAAGATATGCGGCAAAAAACGTCGTCTGCTAAGTGTTGTTGTTGTCGCCCGGGTCACGGGGTGTTAAAAAGAAAACAAAGCACATCAAGCCATTGTTCAAACATAGTTTATATCAAGCCCTAGTAATGTTGGACCTTTTTTTTTTTTTTTTTTTTTCCCTCACTTTGCTTTTATCTGGGAATGGTGGGTTTTATTACAACTTGTTCTAAGGTTTATTGCTGGCTGGCTAACCTTTGACACAGATGTCAGTCAATTACGTTTAATTTCCCTTATTGCTGCTATTTTTTTTGGAAAAAAGCTTTTGGTTTCTGGTGGTTAGGAATTGCAGATAAATCTTCTGCCTTTTACTAAAGATTTCTGGTGCCTGGTGTCATTTTTCTTTTCTTTTTTTTTACCATTGGCAGTCATATAATTGAAAATTACCAATGGATTTTGTCGCATTTTGACCCCCTAGGAATGTTGGTTTCCTTCAAAACTCAATTTTATGCCCGAAATAGTTTGATTATGATTTAGGCTTTCTGGTTTTGAAAAAAAATAATTGGTTAATTTCCCATTAATGGGGAAAATATTTGTTTAGAACTAGAAAAAAATGCAAAATTTTCACTATTTTTTTCACATTTTACCCAGTGAAAAAAAAATTTACACGAGTCATTTACACTAGCCAATTTTACTTTTAAATGAAAGAATATATCCTCTGCTTTCAGAAAATACCTAGTTTCGTGGGGTTCAGATCAAGTTTTCTTTATTAGTTTAGGTGATAAGTCATTTTTCAATATTTTACCCATATAAAAGCATGAAAATCCATTTTTTGAGAAAATAAGTTGTGACAAAATGACTTTTGCCATTTTTGTGATGATTTTTACTTGGGAAAGAAAATTTTTACCATAGCAAACCTGAATTGACTTTAAGTTCAGTGGGGCTATAGGAAACCTCAAACAGCTGTTGGGTAGTCAGTATTATAATTATCAATCTCTCTTGCTTTGTTCTGCCAATTTGGATAATAATGGTAATCTAGTTGTATTGACTTTGTCCAATTTAATGTCTTTTTTTTTTTTTTTAATACTATTATTCTTTTTTTTTTTTTTCTTTTTATACTAGGCTTTGCTTGAAAAGGAACACAAACTTCATGGCAGAAATATCGATCCAAAGCGAGCAAATCCCAGGGAACCTATAAAGAAAGTATTTGTCAGAAACCTTGATCAGAACTTAACAGAGAATGAAATAAGAGAATATTTCGGAAAATTTGGTAAAGTAAGTTCTTTTTCTTTCAAAGGTGAAGTCTTGAATGCTTTGACTTACATGTGTGGGTTTTAATCAAAAATTTGTTCTTCAGATTACCAAGCTTGAGCTGCCCTTTGACAAGATGCGGAATCAACGCCGGAATTATTGTTTCATTGAATTTGAGTCTGAAGAAGCTGTGGACAAGATTTGTGAAAATGCTGGCCATCAAATAGGTTCTAGAGAGGTAAGTCTTCTTTCCTATATTTGGATGTATTCCTTTTTTAGATTATCTTTTTATATACTTTTTAAAAAATTCATAATTTTAGTTTTTGTAAATTTACAACAAACTTTCAAGTGTTTTCTTATTCCAGGTAATGCTGTAAACTCATCATTTGTAACTTGTTTAATCCATGCATCCTAATTAATGGAACATTTTAAGTGGTAACAGCAGCGTTCCATGTACTACAAGTTATTCATCAATCCTGAATTTTCTACCTGAATGATTGCCGTCTTCTACACTGAATAGAATCTACTTATTTTATATATGCATATATAAAAAAAAAAAAAAAAAATTCATATAGAGTAACGGGAGTCAAGGTTTATTACATACGTAAGTTATCCTAGCTGGTAACTCTGCCATGTTGATGTCTACTACGAAGGTTATAGCTGGTTTGTGCTGAATGCATTACCAATGATTGCTCCTTTTGTTCCACTTCCAGCTGCGGGGGCGCTAGTTCATGTGAATATGCTGGACAAAGGAGACCCTGAATACTACTACCGTGTCGTGGTGGTGGTCAAAGTTCGAGGTACCGCAGCCACATGTGACTACACCAGCCTCCTACTAGCCCCATTCAATGGTTAGAAGTTGTTAAACCAAATAATATTCTGCACTAACTGTTTAATTTTGCATTTAATAGGTGACATTAAGTATAAAAATTATAGTAACTTTTTTATAGTTAAACCATTACAATTATTTCCAGTCTTTTTTACCTTCTTAGAATCTTTTTATCAAGTTCTCAGTAACAGGATTATCAAGTAATAACTTGTAAGTGTCATTCTAAGTCTCCTGACTAAAGTTGGTGGTATTAATTCTGCTTATTTTTCTTCCCATTTTCATTTTTTCAATTGACCCCTTCCCTATTCTATTGTCACACTATCTGTTACAGTCAGTAATGTTATTGGTAAAGTGCTAACTTTACAGGTCCTGCAACTGGCAGAGGGAAGTCAGTGGCAGTCATTTTCATTGGTTAAATCTCTTCATGGCTATTTATCCATCCTTAAAAGTTAATGCAAATGACTGCCATTCGAGTTAACTTTTCCCCATTATTAAAATGTCATTTTTGTAATATTTCCTTGTCTTCTTCTAGGCTCAGGTTAAAAAAGCAACTCCAGTTGCTAGCCAGAGAGGACGTGGTCGTGGTGGCTTTGGTTGGGGATTCGGTGGACGAGGTGGTGGTCGTGGACGAGGAAGAGGTAAATTTTTTTTTTTTTTTTTTTTTTTTCTTCCTTATAACATATAGGCTGGAATTCTTTTTTGCTTCACTTTCTCTTTCCTTTTTTTTCTTCTCCCCCTTTGTTTCTATTTAAAGAACTTGAAACTTTATACACTTTTTACAGGAGGCTGGAACCAAGGTGGTTGGAATCAGGGCTATAACCAAAACTATAACAATTATTATAACCAAGGCTACTGTGGATATGGTGGCTATGGCGGTTATGGCTATGATTACAACTATAACTACAACCAAGGTGGCTATGGCAACTGGGGTGATTATGGACAGAATTATGGATATGGATATGGTAAGTTGATGCTTCAACATTTGTAACTTTGAATATGTAATTTTAACAATACTTTTAAGTCTGGAATTTGATTTATTTTAAGGTTACATTGATTGTTAACTCTGTTAATGGCATAAATCACTTGGGTCTTGCCAGTTTTACATTAGATTTATCTACTTGAAAATAAGTAGGTTAGACTTATATGGGTGCATTTTATTCACATAACTGAAGTCTGTAAGAGTGATAATTGTGTAGTTAATTATATTTAATATAAATTTCTTTAGTTTTAATCTAGATTTTAACATTGTTTTAAACTTGGTATTGTTTTTCTAGGATATGATTATGGTGGATGGGGCGGCTATGGACAAGATCAAGGTGAGTAGATATGTAGCTACTTTTGCATGTTTACTTATGGTGAGCATTTGCACCATATCTTCCCTCAGCATAATTCAAATTTCTAAAAAAAAACTTTAAAGTAACCCATGCTTCTCTTAAAGTGACTGGCTTAATCTTTCAACATTTCTCTAGCTTTATTACTAATATTGCTGCATGCCTCTTCATTAGCAAATCTCTTAGCTATTTGCTTATGGCTACAAAGCTGGTCTAGTTAATAGAACAGACTTGTAAATTACTAGCTTTTTACTCTATTGGGTAAAGTTGTCTAAATCTTTTAAAAGCTTTTTAACTTAAATGATATCTTAATTTTCTGTAGTGCAGTAGTTAAAAGTAATCTTTTGATTTTTTTAGTATTGTGCCATTTAATTTAGTTTCTTTCTTTTTCAATAGATTCATTCAGCTGAAACTTCTAATATGGTGGTTGAATCTGCATAATTGTATCAACATATACTGATGCTACCATTGATCTTCTCTTTACTATAACATGTCAATTTGGTAAACAAAAAAAAAAAAAAAAATCATTTTACTTAGAATTATGATGGGCTTTTATCATTTTGATATACTTTTACTAGGACTAGAATACATGAGTGGTCCAAAGTTTATGGCTTGCATGAAAGACCCATAATACTATTTCTGCTGCTGCAGTATGAGGGCTGTTCTAGTAATGTCCATGACTTTGGAAGGCAGCTTTGTGGTGGTAAAAATCATTTGAGCTTTCTTGGCTTTGCTATGAAGAAAAATTTTAAACTACCAGTGCATCTCTCCTCTGTTGTGTCCAGGCCTTCCAATCCATGCTATCAGTAGGAACAGCCCTTTTAGAATCTACTCCCCTGTTAATGGATTTCACCTGACTATAGTTTCAGTCTAAATTTTACTCTTGTATATGTGTGACACCAATGCTGCTGCTCTCCACTTGTGATAACAAAGTCATGCTCTCTGGCAAGTACCTACTATACAATTCTAACATACTAGTACTATTATGAGCAGACTTGTTACAAGTGTTGCCATTAACATGGCATATTGCCATGTTGGCACATTGCTGTCTGTACTGTTTACAGCATACATTGATACCTTTTGATCTACAATATTGTCACCTTTTTTGGTAGGTCAACAAGCTGGCGGCTATTCTGGCAAAGCTGCAAAGAGTAGAGGACATTCTGGCTATCACCCTTACAGTCGCTGATTCATTTCAAGTGTAGGTCTGTATCCTGTTCATTCGTTAACTTAATGCCTTTTCACTACTGCCTTAAGGGCTATTCCAGAATGATACTGGAGGAAGAAGTGGCTGGGACTTCAGAGAATGGACTAATCGCTTTTATTTTAACTTCTTGTACTTTTTTTTTTTCTTTTTTCTTTATTTTATTTTATTTATTTTATTTTTTTTTTTCTTTATATATACTCCCCTCCCCCCTTCCATTCATTAAACTTTCCTCCTCATCTTAAAATAAATTTAAAAAAAAAAAGTTATTTCTCTACTTTGCCTTTCTCCTCAACAACTCTTTCTGGAATGGCCCTTTACCATTTTTTATTTTTTGGGTCAGATTACTTTTGAAGTGAGTCATATGTATTATCTAACACTTAACAATGGGAACATTGCATGATTTTTTTTTCTCCCCCCATTATAAACTTTTTATATTAGTGTTTTTTTTTTTTTGTTTTTTTTTTTTAAATCCATATTTATAGCTTAATTTTTAGGCTAGGCTTAAAAATCTCAAAGATTTAAGCTGGCAGCTTTAACTAGCAGTTATCTAAATACTTTTTTTTTTTTTTTTTTTTTTTTTTTTAAGGCACTAAAATTAAATCTTGTGCTACTGCTGCTGGCAATTTTATTGCAATGGCAGAAAACCTCATAAGGCCTGGTACAACTGGTTACTGGGGAGGGGGTTGTGCTTTTGTTTACTGTAAATTTCTTTTATGCTTTTTAAAATGCATTTTATTTTCCTGTCTCCAAAGCTTTTCATACTACATTTACTTTCCTTGAAACTGCTTGTTTTGATGGCCTTAAACTTGCACAACTTGGTTACTGTTGGTTTGGTGCCAGCTGTGAATGTTAACCAAATCAACTATGCTAAACTACAGCAGTGTTCCATCTCTTCACCCCCCCTCTCCCACCACTCTTACTGATTTTCTTTATTCCTTAAAAACTAACCAAAAAGTGCCAGCTTATATCATTGGGCATTCTAATGCTGTTCCCATTTTATAAATAAGTAAATAAAAATATCCTCAGTCTTTGAAAAAAAAATCTTTCTCCTGCTATAACAATTTGTCTATAATATTTATAAAATCTAACTTTTTTGACAAACTATCCCAGAATGTTCATGTACAAAATCTTTAACCAGATTGCTTTCTTTTTATCAAATCTAGGATGGGATCGTACCAACCTGTCGAAAACTTGAGTCTGTGTACAGTCATCAAACATTTGATCATGCTATCATGAAGTAGAAATCACTCCCATCTCAGGGTGAAATTATTGTGCAGCAGCAGTACTGGTTGTCATAATAAAATGTTTTACATAAAAAAAAAAAAAAAAATTGTCTTTCTATTTCACTTCAACGTTTTTTTTTTGTTTTTTTTTTCTTTCTTTCTCTCTAAAGGTATGTAAAAACTCTTCCATGTTTTCAGTCATCTAAGTGGTTTTGTCCTAAACTCTGCATTACTGTGGTGATTGCATATTTCTCATTTAAACCAATGAAATTTTAGCAAGTATTTTTTATTAATTTTAATTAGAAACAATAAAATGTACTTATTAATGTTAACACAATTTTGGAAGGGTTTAAATCATTTTTATTCTATGAAACTATTAGTCTAGTGCTAAATTGATTTTGACCAAGTTACAAAAAGAACTTGTGTGTATGTATATGCATGCTGAGAGTAAAATCTAGCTCAAATGTCATATTTTGAGCATTGTTGGATCAGCACTTAATTCAAATATCTTTATTTTTCAATTCTCTTGTACTTGCTATTTATTCTTTGTATCCTCCTGACAAACAATTCCAAATACTGGTATAAGTGACTTGAATAATATTAAAGTTCATTGGTGTGCCTTAAATCACATTGCCCAAATTAACTCATTAATCTCATAAGAAAACCATTTCAAAATTACTTTGGAAGGGTGCAGCCCAAAAGATCAAATATATTACAACTTGTTTTAATATTGCTCCTTCCTGTAAAACCTCACAATGAGGTTTTTCAGAATCTTATGGTTTGTGCTGATATCTGGTACAAACTTGAATCTATAGAACATTTCTATTTGAAGAGATTTTTATGTTTAGCTGTCAATTTCACCCATTTACTCATGTTAAATAAGGCTAACAGGAAGCAATTTTATATATAAAAGCAATTAGCACTCCTTGATGTGCAGTGATGCAAACTAGCAAGTGTTCTATTGTAATTAGGCTTAAATTCATGTTATAGTTTTTTGTGCAAGTGAAAATTTAGTTTGTATCCAAATTTTGCATAAACTGGCAAATGAATTTAATTTTAATAAGCTTTGGAATAATTTTTTTAAGTTTAATTTAAAGCATATTCTTGAAATAAAATTAACATTTGAAAATTTTGCAGAACAAATTAATTTTATGTGAGTACTAGCTGAACTTAAGCCGTCCAGTGATGGCTATACAAGATGTTCAAGTCTGATATTCAATTGTGTAGTTATAAGCTACTAAATGTCTGTTAGGCTGAAAAATTTAGATGTGATGTTAATCCTAAATATCTTTATACAAAATAGGTGATTTATATTTACTGTAAACTAAAACCTGATTGCTACTTTAAAAATTGTATGGAAATTTTATTTTAAAAGGAATTGGCACTGAAAGTTTTTTTAAATTTGATATTTAAATATCCTTTATACTATTAAACTGAAATAAATCTAGGATAAACACTTGATTTCTGTTGTTGACTATTTGGTTTTATATATCTTTTTTGCAAGTTTGATATATGCTAACTTGCTGTTGCACTCATTGCTTTTCCTTATTTAAATTATTTTTTTTAGCTGCACTGATTGGCTAAGTACTCTTAAGTGTTATACTTATTTTTCTTTTGCCACCCACACCTCAAATTCATTCTTGACTTTTAAGTAATCTGCCTTAATGTCACAAAAGGTGTGATTTTTAAGTGCCAATTAATTTCCACTCAATAGTGAGATAGATGCCTCCTGGGTTTAATAAAAACTTACTATGCTGGTATAGCTAAATTTCTTAAATGCAATTTTCTTTATTTTCCAAAATTTACAGTATTAAGAATGTCACTACAAAAAAAAGGTGCTTTCAGTGGTTTTTAATGCTATTGTAAATACAGTTTTTTTTTTTTTTTTAAACAAATTAAATTTAAATAAATTATAGATTTCATTAGGATGTATAGTGGTATCGGTTTCTAGAATGGTTTCTCCTGGCAAACCTCCATAACTGATTCTACTATGAAAGCTGAGGTACTTCAGGAAGTCCTCGTGCCTTCCACTCAACCTGCATTATTTCTGCCACCAGGTATGGGTTAAAGAGCAAACTACACTCTTGCTGTTGTAAAGTAATCGGCTTCAACCAATTATTTGGTGTGGGGGTCTCATTTTCTGATTTTTTTTTTTTTTTTTTTTAATATAAAAACTGAAACACCCAGTGGCTAACAATTTGACTTAGGAAGGTATAAAAAAAAGATTAAAGTACAACGTATAAGCGGTTTTTCGTTTATTTGCCAGTGTCTAAAGGCACTTGCAGTAACTTGAAATCAAAATCACTATCTTCCCCTAATAATAGCCATAGCAATTCACAAATATTAAGTGTTCAATTTTCTAAGCCTTATATTCTAAAAGGTTAAGTTTAATAAAAACACTTGTGTATATATTTAAGAAATATTTTTCCATTCAAATTGGAAAAAATATTTAGATTCAAAACTTTAACTCAAATTTAAATCAAGAACTGAAATATTTACATTGCATTGGCTATCTCCCCTCAAAATCAAACTAGAAAAGTGACTGATAGTTTCATCTCTAAGCAAGTGTGGAAATATTTCACAATTTACAAAAACTGTTTCAACAGTTGAAAAAAAAAAAAAAAAATTTCAATGAAATTCACAAAACCGGTTTAATTTTTTTTTTTCATTCTTTTAACATTTTCTAGATACTATCAAATCTTATCCATTAACCTTCATATAAGATAATCTACCTATATCAAAATTTCAAAACTTGAGTTTTGTCAAATTCAAGGATTGAACATTGAATTTTATTTTGACACCATAGTCTATTGAATAAGATAGCTAAAAATGGCACTAGTTGGAATGAGCATGATAATCTCATTTTTTGTGCTTTGTAAGATAAAGAATGGAAGCAATAGTTTTTGATGACAAATGGCTTTAAAATGACATCCTTATTGAATTCAAAGATGACCTCTCTCTCTCATATATATATATATATATATATATAGAATGTTCTATAAATAACTTTGCATTATTATTAACATGGTTTTAAAATGTTTATAATTGAGAAATAAAATCAAATTGTTAATTTGCTTGTTTTTGAAAACATTTAATACAATAAAGTAGCCAGCAGGGGAATTCAAAGATACTGCTTAATCAGATAATCAATTCTTAACCACTTGCTTCAAATCTATCAAGTGTATTTAAAAATGCATTATAGTAGTCCTAATATAAAACTTATCTTTTTGGTACACTAAGGTATATTTTGTGAAAAAAATCAAAATAAATCGGGAAATTTTTAAAATGTCCAAGAATTTTGATAACTATTCCAAAAGTATTCACATTTGTAAGTGATTTAAATTTTATAATATAAATAATAGGAAATTATGAATCCTGACACACACACACACACACTCTCTCTTAAATTTTGTTTGACCCCCATATAATCCGGTAGGATTTTATTTTTGCATATAGTAAAGATAAGTGCAGAAAATTCCAGTGACATTAGGAAATAAATTCTTAGAAATAAACCAAAAAATCTTTTTGTGCGTGTCCGTTTAACCTTTTTGATCATAATTAGCATCCGAAACATTTAACATGTCACATACTGAATAACTTCCCTTGGATTTCTTTATCGAACTTCATTCTGATAATACACATTTTTTCTTTAGGTATTCAAAATAATTATCTCTATTTCGGCATAAGTTTTTGATACCTAAAGTTTAAAATGAAAAAAAAAAAAACATTCTTGATTTCATTTTAGCTTTAATTGAAAGCTAAATGATTAAATTTACATTAAAATATTCCGGTGTTTCAGATAGAAATTATAATTATAGATTGCAATGTCAACTCAACTCAAATTTAATTTCGATTTCTTACAATTTTCTTAAAAGCTGTCATTTTCTTAATTTTAAGAAATTTCTTAACTAAACATATCTATCGATTTTAAAATTCTTATATTTCTGACAAGTTATTAGAGTAAAATTAGAAAATTTAAAGTTAATCTGACTTGAATTGAAATAAATATTACTTATAGCATAAAAGATGCAACCATTTGTTACTGTAGTTTACTGTACTGAGTCAATATAACTGATACACGATTGAATGACAATGATGACGGCTAGTTATGGATGACCCAAATTGATATAAATTTCCGAAAACTAATTTCAAATACGAATGAAATAGTTTTAAAATAATTTAAATTTATTGAACATTAGTTTTAAAATTAAATTAAACGTCTTTATCAAAATAACTCACTAAAAAGAATTAAAAAGAAATCACGAACAAAAAATATTTTTGTTTCTCCTTAAAGTTAAAAAAAAATTACTCTATTGAAGTATGAACCACACTAATATAAATACATAAAATAAAAGTATTTAATGAAATAGTAATTGAAAAAGTAAAACTTAACTTTAAATTTTAAACTTTTAACACTGAAGGGAAAATCTCTTGAACAGTAATGAGCAAATTTCTCTGTAAAGGGACAAAACTATTAGATCACGTGACCTTTTCATAATAATGTCAATTCGAGTCTACCATAGCCGAAAAAAAATAAATAAAAGGAACGTATTAAGTAAAAAATTATTTCAAAAATAGAACAGTGCAACTATGTTTATTAATCTTTTCAGTTTTGGATTCATAAATTTCGTTTCCACTTAATTACTATGTCACATCCAGGAAATAGCCCAATACAGAATTTTATACGATTTTAAAACTATTATAAATTATTATTAAAATTTTTAAAAAATGAAAAAATTCTTGTAAAAATTCATTATTCATCTGAAAAAATTTATTTCTTCAGACAATAGTGTCCTTAATATAACTTATTTACAAAAGCAATTAGAAGCTTTTCTAATTAATGTCATCGTTTTATTGCATTTATTTTTCAAGTCAGAGCAGATTTTCAGTTAGAATAGTGTGAATTTGAAAAAAAATTAGGTGATTTGCATTCTCTAAGGTGTCCTACTTTTAGAGAATAAAAAAAAAAAAAAAAAATCAGGAAATAAAAAGGTATTTTGCGAAATTTCATGAAATTAATTAAGTGGGGAGTAACATATATGTAAAAAAAAAAAAAAAAAAAAAAAAAAATAAAAGAAAAAAATTTCATTCATTTGTGAATAAGTCTAGAAAATTTCATTAAAATCGGACATTTATTTGATTTTTACAAGAATTTCCAAATCTGTGTTTTCAATGGAAAAAAAAAACAAAAAAGTCAATGTTAGTATTATGCTGCTGCAATGACGTAAACAAAATGAGATTTTAATCAAAATTTTGGATGTGTTAGGATTAAAAAAATTTTTTAAAATAATCGAAAAATACTTTGGTCTTTCATCTTAATAATAACAAACATTTTGATGATAAAACTTCATTTTTATTTTGTGGCCTTTTTCATTACACTATGCTGTTTTCCTATGAAAAACTAGAGGTACCTAGTTCTAAACAAAACAATCAAAATGAGATATGCCCCAGTTTATTTTAATTATTTTGATTTAACAAAGTCAAAATAAAATGTGATTTGTGCTTCAATTTCTTTTCAATAACTAATCATTAAGTACTAGTTTTCACCTTCACATGGGATTTGTTTTTTTCATTTAACTTTTGCATTGTTCTATCTCTGAAAAACAAAGAAAATCACTTGTGATTTTGATGCAATAAAATTAATACTTAGATTTCTCTTAAGAAATCTTCATTTCAGAGAATATAATGTAGTTGTTTAATATCTTTGGGTCATAAATTAAACCAGTTTGAGACAAGATAGACTGGAATGACAGGTTTATAATCCAGTCTATATTTCTTTAAGAAAGAATTTTTTCCCAGGGATATTTTGTGGGCAAGCCAAATCTAGTGTAAAACTAGTAGGAATACTACCCTAGTGTTCTATCATCCAGCTACAAAGGTTGATGCAATTTAATAGAAGGTCTGGGTGAGCCCAATCAAGAGTTACAACAATAGAATAGAATCAAATTAGAAAATTGTTGATCTCCGAAAAGAGTTCAATTTGTTTAAAACACAGATTGAAATGTAATTTAGTTTATAAACAGACTCATTATTAAACCAAATATATATATTAAAAAAAAAAATTAATAGTGGTTTGAAACTGGATTAATAAATGATAAATTCTACGAAAACTTTGTTTACTTTAGTCTAAAATTAAACATGTAATAATTTTTTTTTTTTTTCTTATAAATTATTTTTAATACAACTAATTAAAAGACATAAGCAAAGACAAATAGTTTTTATTTATTTTAATTTCAAGTTTGAATTCCAGTCGAATCCAACACATTCACTTACGTGCTAATACCCTTAGGAAAGGTATGAATCCTCCTCTTCTCCCTTCAGCTATGGGTAACTAGCAGGACAGACCAGGTTTTATAGCCTTGGATGGCAACTGGTCTACTGCAGAAAGAACTGGCAACCTACCGTGAAGGAAAAAAATCTGCCTCGTCAGTCATGTATCGAAAGTTACATGATCACCTAAGTGTGTATAACACATGGCCCATAACTGACTGATAATGAACAAGTCCCAAGGTTGCCTGTTTGAAGAGATACAACTTTACTACCATTTTTTTTAGTTTTAATTCTGTACTAAAGTCAATTTGTATACCTTCCTGTTGAACTTTAAAAACTAACTCTTGGTGATTTGTTTTTGTTATACTTTATAATGAATTATATACATATATCACTTCAACCAGATTGAACTTTTGCTGAGCAGGGAATCTAAATGAATAAAGAAGCAATTTACACATTGGACAAGAAAAAACAATATGGCAATGTCTAACCTTTGTGCTCAAAAAAAAAAAAGTCTATGAACAAGAAAATTTAAGTAAACACACAATGAATAACTAATTATAAATTTTGAAAAAAAATTCACTTTCCAGGCATTTCTTTCATTTACTCTTGTCACATAAATTCACTAAAATAAATTGAGAATGTTTTCATAATTTTGTAATTTTTTTTATAAGTTTTTGAATAAAAAGATTTTGTTTCAAATTTACTTCTTTATAAAATGGTAAATAATAAATCTTTATAAAAGGAAAATAATAAATATTGTATTGTACTTGGTTCACATATTCTTATAATGTAAATAAACATTGTCGTGGGAGTTAAAAGTGTATACATAATGGCAGTGTCAAGGGAATAACCGTTGTTTTGACACCTTGTTTTTTTTTTACATACACAAAGGTTAAACATTGTCAAAAATAATTAGTAAAAATCCTTTGTTTCCCTGAATTGAAAAATTTTACGTAATTATATATTTTTAAAAATAAATACAGATTTTAGTTAAAATGAAAAATTTATTAAAACTAATTTTTCAAAAAAGTAAAAAAAAGTTTGTCCTTATGTTCAGAAGTATTCTAGATCTATTATTACATGTTTCTCAAATCTCACTAGCTTTGCAGTAGTAATCAAAAATGAAAATTAATTTCAGCAAAATTACTTTGTCTCCATAAAAATGAAAAATCAAGACAAAATATATTGATTCATAACATGCATACTAAGAGAAATCATTTCAATGAGAATATTATAATTTTTCTAAGTTTCAAAAAATTTACTCAGTATACTGTAATCTTTTCAGCAAAGTGTGAAATGGCTACTGCAGTGGTTCTCAACCTTTTTTTGCCCAATGCACCCTTTTCACCAGAATCCAGAATGTCATTCCTCCCTTTCCAAGATTGGTGAAAAGGTGCATTCCAAATAACATGCATATATTATTAAAAATCTTCATTCTGTGCTCCAAATTCTGTAAATAAAAACAAGAAAAAATAAAAGATTCTCCCTTCCCTGAAATCCCACCTCATTTAGTGATCTTCATTGTATTATTAGGAGTTTTAAAAAATATTGTTCTTAGTTAAGAGTTCTCAATTTATTTGTACATTGAATGTTGAGAGAGAGGTTGAACAAAGGACAACCTTTGACTCTATAAAAAGACAGAAGTGAAGTTGATCATGAATACTCAGTGTAAAAATACTCTCCTTGAAAATACTACTAGCCCCTTACATGTGTTCCACGATCAAAACCACATCAACCACATTTTCTTCATTAATCCTGTTATGAGAAACATAGCCTTTAGTAAAACTGCTGCTGAATATACTGTAGCAGAGGGGGATATCACCCCTGAAATAATAATAATGATAATAAAGGAGAATATGCTATAAAACAGAAAACACCATGTGAAGAGAGGTGTTTACAAATAACCAAGATGTCAAAAATGCTGTAAAAACTTTGAAATGTAAATGTTACAGAAAGTTAATTTAGAACACAAAATACAATCTTTTTGTAAGAGTACAAAGGATATCAGATTACTAATAGAAAATTACTGGAACAATGATAATTTGGAACTTTTAGAAAAAGAAATGGATTTTGACACTATAAGAATCAAAATTAAAATAAAGGATGTATTGATTTAGAATTTATTTTTGAAACAAGACTCTGTAGTTTACAAACAGCGACAGAGTGGTTGATAGTGAAGTGATAACAATAGAGTCTTGTTGTGAACCTTGGAAACTAATCACTGAAAAGGTAAATTGTTTACTTTCAGAGGAGTGAAATTGTTCTTTGAAAGTATGTCAGTATGTTTGCACTAGAAAAAGAGATATATCACCAGTTCTCTATATAAAGAGGCAAGCCAACCAGAAGACAGGAGAGTTTCAGGTTCGTCTGTCTTTGAATGCAGTCGAACTGAATGGACTGACATCAGAGATTGAAAAGGAAACGTCTGCTGTGTGTTGCTGAGCTGAGGGTGAGGAAGTGAAATACCGCTGTTAACATCTAAGTATCACTAATACTGCTACTAATATTACGACTACTGAGAACGGGAACATTGAAGATTGTAGTAGTTGTGGTAAGAACAGACCAAAAAGGGTTAAAACGAAGGCCACATGTCTCCTTAACAAAATTATTCAAAGTACTTGTGTTTGGTTATTGTTCACATACAAGAAACCTTCAATCTAGTGCAACAAGAATTATTTTTTTTTGTGTGTGTGTTTGCTTTTATATATATAAAAAACTTTTGTCCTTTGTAAATCGAATTGACTTGGTTATTTATTTTTCTGTTAACCCGATTCTCACCTGACGCACTTGCAGGTGGACCAACGAGGAGCTTCCGGATTTCTATGATCAGATGACCACTCTCCAGGATCAAAAAAATCACAAAGTGGCTGGAGGGTGGCTTCAAACTGACATTGGGAACCGGAGACTTGTGTCTAACCTATAATACTCTACCATATCAGACCAATGGCTGGTCTGGTGGAGTGTGTGGGTCCAGTGGGGTGAGGATACGGTGTTACAATACTGCAATATTATATTTACTAATGTATAATTATTTATTTTTATATCTAGCTTTTGTACTTCTTAATTTTATGAAAAAAACATACATATTCATTATTTAAGAAAATGAGATATCTAAAATTATCAATGGTTTTCCTTTTAGAATTTTTTGATGAATCACAATTATTAAGTTAATGATTGATAAAGTTCCATGGCTATAAAGATACTGATAGAAATTCTCCTATTACACTGTTAGATATTTGAGCTTAATAACTTTAACAAAATATTGAAATAACAATCAAGTATGCCTCCAACTACTTCACTCTTACTCAAGTCTATTATTTTTTATACTGCAACAATTGATAACAAAATGTTTCTATTATATTTGAATGTATTCAAAAGTGTAAGAAGCAAAGTAGAAACTGGAAATATTAAATACAAATATTTTTAGTTCTGGTATGATTTAAACAAATTGAAGTAGCAACCATTTTTATGTAGTTCATCAAACTCTTATTAAATATTAATGTACAATACAAATTTAAGAATAGTAGTTTAATTTTTACATTACAAAATATACATGTTAATAATCAGAAAAATTCAGCTTCAATATGTTTAAAAAATAATTATACAAGTTTTGCAACTAAATGAATACAATATGACATGACTGAATGTTTTGTAGACATTTTGTGCATTCTTTTCCATTAAAAATAACATTTTTTTTTAATTACTACATTAAAAGACACAATCCACAATCAAAAAATTATATTAAAAGTTTATTTTAAAAAAACTAAAACTATGCAACATTAGAGCCTCTAGATGGATTTGTACTTTTGATTAAAACCAGGTATAACTTGCAAGAAGCCTGATGAGTAGAAAATGGAATTTGTAAAACATTTCAACACTCAATCTACTTATGAAATTAGTAAGCCATAAGCCTATTTTTACCGACAAAATATAAATTTCAGTTTCATTTAAATACTGTATAGTAAAATAAAAAAAAATTAAATTAAATGTTTTTAGATAAAGAAAAGTGTAAATTTTCTTTATATACACATGGAGACAAGTTATAGATTTTATGCAAATTGGATGTGTGATTCAAAAAGACTTCTGTACAGCCACTATGCACTGTAGAACTGATATTTTCTTTGCTTGATGTTTTACTGTGTACATAAAAATAGTAGTAACAATGTTCCAAGATAGAGTTACAAAAAATATCTTATACAAAGTGTGTAAAATAAAAATGCAAGAATCAACTGACAATAGTGAGTCTGAAGAAAAGAAAAAAAAAAACTATCTGTACATGTTAGTTTGTTGGTTTGGAATTTAGTCAACTAAGAATATGATAACAAGCAGTTAAAAAGATAAATAAAAACGTCTTTAACATACCAGAACAACCACCTACTGTGAGTATCAAGATGATTATATAAGTAGTTAAAATACTAATGCTATTTTCATATGATATATATATATATATATATATATATATATATATATATAAATTTGTGTATTTAGGCAGCAATTCTTCATTTATACATGTTTCATTAAAGGCGACATATAAGGTACTGCGATTAAGCTTTTTAGTTAATTTTTCTTGTGTTCAAACAAGTGTTTTCTTTTCTGGGCACAGAGTATGTTCAAATGTTCTGTAATTCTGAGCACTTTTGGTTATACTTTTAGCCATTATCAAGGATGATTTTATTTTTGCTTTTTAATTGGGTGTATGGGTGGTGTGTATGTTTCTAGAGTTATAGAAATGTTTCATTTTCTGAATGCAGCACATTGTGGCTGTGTTCGTTGTTAATATTATTGAGTATTGGCTTTTTCTTTTTTATTATTATGTTTTCCATTATTTTTAATCTTTTTTTTACATGTAGATGACATTATTATGTTTGTATTTTCTACTAGTATATTTTGGATGGAGTCTAGTAAGGTAAGTTTCTGTGTGTGTTTAAATATGTTCTAATAGAGCTGTAGTTGGATAGGCTTGTTGTAGTGTGACCAATGTAATTATTCATGAATTCTGTTAGCTGTTTTAAATTTTTTCTAGTAGATAATTTTTTTTTTTTTTTTTTAAGCATTTCACCCCAAGCAAAGCAGGAAGCCACTAGGACGCAAGGGGTTACAGAAAATTTAGAGCAAGATCAGATAGGAGTGATAGAAGAAAGGATGAGGAGAAGGCTAGTGGATAGATCAAGGCAATTGAGATGTCGATTGACATTACACTTGAATAGCTGGAGATTATAGCTCTCAGGGAAACTGGAATAGGGAAGGGAGTTCCACAGGCGAGAGGTGCGAGACATGAAGCTATTGGAGTAGAAGAGATGGCTACATTTAGGAGTTTCGACAGTGAAGGAGTGAGAACAGGATGCCAGCCTCGTAGGGCACTTGAACTCATGAAGTCTGTGAACCAGCGAATGCAGCTCCTCGGAGCAATATCCATGAAAGTATTTGTAGAACAGACAGAGGCAACGGCGCGTCTGTGAGAAAGTGACTGTAGACGATATGCCAGAGCAGGGCCAATTATATTGCATATCCGCCTCTGGAGCCTATCAAGAACCCCGAGGCAAACAGAAGGGGCACCAGACCATATATAGCAGCAATACTCCATGCAAGGGCGAATTGTTGATTTGTAGATCTGGAGGATCGATTCCGGGGAGAAAAATTTCCTGGCGCAGCACAGGGAGCCAACTTTGCTTGCGGTGGACGAAGCAATTGACTCAATGTATTTGTTCCATCTCAGGTCAGCAGTCAACGTGAGACCGAGCAGCCGCAGAGAGTTGCTCTCGAGAAGTTGACCGTCAGACATTCTAATGGAGGGCAGGGAAGGATCTCTGTGGTGATTAATAGAGAGCAGTTTTGTTTTTGAAGCGTTAAAGTTGACCAGCCAATTCCTGCCCCAGTTCACAACCGATTGGAGGTCCTTTTCAAGATGCACGGACAGGTTAGTTTTGTCAGTGACACTAGATTTGTTTTTGAGGCAGGAATAAATTGTGGTGTCATCCGCGTAGATGCCAACTTGGGAATTTATGGCGCCAGGAAGGTCGTTTATGTAGATAAGGAATAGAGTGGGGCCTAGGGTGGAGCCTTGAGGAACACCTGCGTTCATGGGATAGGAACTGGAGGAGAATCCGTTGAGAACGACCTTCAATTCACAGTTTGACAGGAATGATTGTATTAGGTCAAACAGTCGACCCGTAATGCCATAACCCTGGAGCTTGCGAAGAAGACCGGCATGCCAAACCCTATCAAATGCTTTGGAGATGTCTAGTGCCACGGCACGAGCTTCCCCGTTATTTTGAAGCGCTCGGTAGACAGTTTCAGTGATGGCTGTAAGCACATCAGCTGTAGATCGGGCAAAGCGGAAGCCATATTGCTTGTCTGAGAGCAGATCATGGGATGTGAGGTGGTTAACCACCTCGGTATTGATTAGGGCTTCGAAGACTTTGCCGAAGAGGGGTAGGAGACTGATAGGACGGTAGTTAGAAGGGTCTTCCTTGAGGCAGTAGTTGTATAGTTTAGAAAGGGCGGGCGCTAGTTCAGGCGCGCATTTCTTCAAGACAATGACTGGTATCCCATCTCCACCGCTACCCTTGTTGGGGTCTAAATTGGAGATAACACCCAATACCAGAGACGGGGTTATATGTAGCCCACTCAATAGAGCCTCAGTTCTAAGAGGGAAGTCGGATATGGGTACACCGGAAGAGTCGAGCGTCGAGTTGAATGAAAATTTCCGAGCAAAGCATTCAGCCTTGTCGGCAGAGGAGGTCAGGACTTCGAACTGGTTGAATAAAGGAGGTATAGAGGGTTTGCAATTGTTCAATACGCTCTTGCAGAGACGACAGTAATCTTTGGAGCCAAATTTACGAGATGCAATACGCTCCTTCATCCGAGCCGCAAATAGTGACTTAGCATTGTTGAGGACACGCTTACACTCGTTACGGGTGGAGGTAAAGAGACGTCTATTGCAGTCAGACATGTCGCTACGGAATAGGTGAAAGTAGTGGTTCCTATGAACGATGGCGGCTGAGCAAGCAGCGGAGAACCAGGGGGAGGAGCGGGACTTGACCCTATATTTCCTTGATGAGATGAAAGCGTCGATTCCAGCTTTAACCCAGGATGAGACCTCAGAAGCACATTTTTGGAGGGGGGGGGGGGGCGTAAAGACTCCATCCCAGGGGACATCGCGGAGGAAATCACGGAACGCGTCCCAGTCAGCTCGTTGATAGTAGAACGAAGTTCTAGTGGTAGGAGGTTCTTTATAGGGGGTGGAGTTGAAGGAGATGTTAACAGATACTACCGCATGATCAGAGTTACCAAGAGGGCAGAGTTGCAAGGTGCTGCAAGACTCGAGGATGGCGGTAAAACACAGATCGAGAAGAGAGGCTTTACCTTCCCGGTTGAAGACAAAACGAGTGGGGGAGTTAACTATCTGCGTGAGGGATTGAGAGACTGAAAAATTGAGCATTTGAATGCCTGCGTGGTCAGTAGTAGCATTCTTAAGCCACAAGGTATGATGGGCGTTAAAGTCGCCAAACATAAATATGTGAGCAAATGGGTGGAGGGAGAGAGCCTTGTCTATGCTTTCAGAAATGCTATCGAGTATCGCACAGTCTTGAGAGGATGGAAAGCGGTGAAGGAAGAAGAGATAGCTTACCGCATTGAGGAGAGATAGTCGGAGACACATGTACGACTGGTCTGGCGATTCGAGAGAGAACTCTCTGGCCAGAGAGAGATGTTCCTTGACATAGACACCAAGACCGTGCATGTGGGTTAGAGAGTCTTTTTTGAGGAGAGGAAGGTAGCCTTGGATCGAGAGATCAGAGGAGGGGATAGACGAGACAAGGTTTGTCTCACAGAGAGCCAGTATAACCGGGCCGTTTGCAGTGAGGAAAGATTCCATACTGCAGAAGTTTGTTCTAATGCCACGGATATTGGAGAACGAAATGTTGAGGGGTTTAGGTGATTTTTGAGTGGCTGGTTTAGGATTAATTTTTCGGTTTTTGTAAGTCATGTTGAATTTTGGTTGGAAGTTGAGAAGGCCCGAAGTAAAAGAAGCAGACAGTTTCGACCGTGACGTGGGCAGAGAGCAGTTGCATCATAATGTGGCCTCAGGGTTGCCCACCGGAGGTGACTGCAGGGACACCTTTCCATGTGCGACATGGCTCTACAAACACCCCGGTATTATACAACTGTTGATCAGAGCGGCCGCTCAAGACGCTACGTAAGAGTTAGGGCTTCTAACTACCAGTCGGAAACAGCAACCAGAGAACTGTCAACCGTGTACCCTCAGAATGAAAAGGTGATGCCACAGACTGCACACATCACGGGAGAAACAGTGCTGCACTAATACAGAGGCCAGAGAGAGAAAGAGTACCGGAAACCCCTTCCTAAACAAGAAACAAGGCGTAAGCCTCTACTCATGTCCAAGAGAAGGGGGAGGAGTGTTGATCGGGCTGTAGGAAAGACTACCTACTTCTATTACATATAACACATACAAGGACGACAAAAACAGAGGGAAGGATAAGGGGGGGTAATTGGCAAAGAGTCCTGGCTGACACTTGGATTTTACCCTTTCACAACATTAAGTTTTAACTTAGTATAAGTCCCATTGTCAATTCTAAAAAGAGATTGAAGAAAATAAGGTTATCCGGATTTATTGTATCTAGCCAAAGACATTCAATTTTCCATTTTTTTCTGATTTGTCTTTCGAACCGGATTTCTAACTAAACCATCAAATAAGTTTGATTGGGACAAAATTTGTTTTTTTGTTCAAGTCAATTGGGGTAGTGTATTTCATTATGATATTTCTAAGTGAAGATTCATCTTGTTTGTAGTTGATGTGCATTTGGTTTTTGTAGAAAATATTTATGCTATTTTTGACTATGTATTCACTGCCATTCTTATTTATTTTGGGAAGAAATAGTCTAATTTGGCAGTTTATAAGATGGTTAGGGAGATCATTCTTAACTAGTGTCCGTTTTACATTATTGAGTTCTTTAAGGAAGAGTAGTCAAGGGGATGATTTCTGATATGCTCTTTTTAGAAAGTTTTTATCATTGCTATTTTGTTCTGAGTGGGTATTGACTCTTAAAGTCAAGGTAGCAACAGTCTCTTCTAGCAGGTTTTTTATACAATGAGATGGTAAAAGTGTTGTTACTATATTCTATGAGAACGTCTAAGAATGGGAGTTTATTTTTTTGACTAAGTTTGTAAGTAAAGTTAAGGACAGAGATTTTTTCAAATGTGGTCTTGGGAGTATCTATTTCTTTTTTGCTACTCGCCAAAATAAAAATATTGTCTACATAGTAAACATATATTTTAGGTTTTCAGACCTGTTTAAATATTGTGTTTTCTACATGGGACATGTATTAATTGGTGAAGCACAGGCCGAGTGTATTTCCCATACTAACACCATTAGTTTGGGTATAAATGTTGCCATTATGGTCATAGAATGGGACTTCGGTTGTGCATGCATGCAGTAATTTTTTTAGTATAAATGGTTTGATGGACGGCGGAAGGATAGAATTATTAGTGTACACAGAATTGAGGATAATGTCACTGGTTTGATTGAGGGGGATGTTTGCGAATAAATTTTCGGTATCAAGTGACACTATGATACCTTTGTTTAGTTTTTCACTTTTTAAAATTTGGAGGAATTCGTGGGTGGATGTGATGCTGTAATTGGTGGATGTGATGCTGTAATTGGTGGGTAGAGTAATTAAGGAATTTTGATAGCTCATAGATAGGGGTTGGAATCTGGGAAATAACTGGTCATAGCAGGTATCTGAGTTTATGGGTTTTTATACTTCCATATAAGTATGCAGGTTGGGGGTCTCCAATGATTTTTCTGATTTTCAGGGAACCGACTTCAGCATTATGAATTTGATGACGGACATTTTTAGGGTCTCTGTTTAGTTTGGTGAATTTAGTTCGGTCATTGATGATGTTTTGTAATTTTTAATGGTAATCAGCTTTATCCATAATTACATATGTATTAGCTTTGTTGGATCATCTGATGGCAATGTTAGGATTGTTCATTAGTTTTTTGTGACGAATTTTAGTTTAGTTGTTAAGATATTATTGTAGTTGTTGCGAGGGGAGTGTTTTTTCAAACCTTTGGCTTTGAGGAGGTCTCTCAGGTCTGTGTGAACTATGTCCCCACACACCTTGATTGGTGTAGAATTTCAATTTCGTTCTTCTTTATAAAGAGGTCAAAATTAGGTTGGAGATGGCAATTTGGCCCTAAATTTAGGAATTCTTTTTGGTCATCTGTTAATTTATGACTAGACAGGTTTATATATTTATCACTGCTGTTGGGTAATAGAATGTTTCCTTGGTATATTTTACACAGCTTTTTTGTGATTATTTGTCTGTTTATAAGTTAGTTGACAACTAAAATGAGCTGTGTTCAGAAAATAAAACATCCCTATAACACTAGAAACATACACACAACCAATACACCCAATTAAAAAGCAAAAACAAAATCATTCTTGATAATGGCTAAAAATATAACCAAAAGCTCTCACGATTACAGGGCATTTGGACAGTTTCTACACACTCTGTATCCAGAAAAGAAAACACTTGTTTGGACACAAGAAAAATTAACTAAAAAGCTTAACTGCAGAACCTTGTCTGTCGTCTTTAATGAAACATGTATAAATGAAGGATTACTGCCTATATATATATATATATATATATATATATATATATATATATATATATATATACACACACACACACACTTATACATGTTGCATTAAAGACGTCTTTAATGAAACATGTATAAATTAAGGATTACTGCCTAAATACATTATATATATATATATATATATATATATATATATATATATATATATATATATATAGACACACACTCATTTATACATGTTGCATTAAAGACGACAGGTTCTCTGGTCATCATCCATCAGGCATGGAAACTATTTTCTTTTGGTAAAATTCAGGTAGCCTTTTCTTTTTGGTAAAATTCAGATAACATTGCGACTGCACGCTCCAGAAGTTTGTATCTTATCAATAACACACTTCAAAAAACATATTTCGATTTGCATTATATTTTTTTCGTCTCGGATGCTACCTCAATTTTAACTAATTTACTTTTTTGTATGAATCTTTCATTGTAATATATATATATATATATATATATATATATATATATATATATATATATATATATATACAAAAAGTACAGAATTTCTGCAAATCCAATTTTGCCGGTTTTGGGCCATCACACTTCTGGCCCTCTTCAAGCCCAGATTTCAACCTTCTAGATTATGCTGTTTGGAGCGTTTTAGAACATGCTACTAATAGAATCTCTCATCCAAACGTTAACTCTCTTATGGATACCATCAGAGAAAAATGGAACAAGATGTCCTCTGTTTTTTGGGAGAAGATTTGTAGAAGTTTCAGGGGGCGGGTGGAGGCAGTAATTGAGAAACAAGGAGGGCATTATCAAATGAAATGTTTCTTTCGTTTTGTATTTGTATGTTGTAACCATTCGTATTTCTTTAAATAAACTAATTAATCAGCAATAGGGCTTTTTATTTCAATACCAAAATTATGCAAGTTTTGCCTCCTCATGATATATATAGGGACTGGTGTGGACGAGTGTTAAAAGCGCACAGATGTCCCAGCGAAATATACAGCTTCT
Source organism: Acanthosepion lycidas (assembly GCA_963932145.1). Classification (NCBI taxonomy): domain Eukaryota; kingdom Metazoa; phylum Mollusca; class Cephalopoda; order Sepiida; family Sepiidae; genus Acanthosepion; species Acanthosepion lycidas. The sequence goes on from OZ010582.1 coordinate 46,608,106, forward strand.
ACCAATCAGACCAACCCCACATACACGTCGTGAGTACTGCTACGCTAACGGGGCTCTGATGAACGGCGAATGTTCAGCGCCGAAAAAATTGGACCCGACTGCCTTGTGGGCTAAGGTTTTTGAACCAAAGGCTAAGGATGAGGTAACCCATATAGAAATTTCTAGTTGAGCTTAGACTCTGTTAACTGTGACACGCATGACCCACCGGTGTGTGGACTACGCTATGTTACCCAGTAACCTAAGTACCCGTCATAGTAAATTACATATGGTGGTAGAAGGAACTCCGGTAACTCGTGGTAAAGGCAACCCATCTAGGAGAAGGAAATTTCTGATACAAAAAACCATCTGGCGGTTCACTATTTTCCGCATCTTGTTGTTCTGCAGTTTGATTTGTTGTCTGCTATCCTTCCTCTGCTTGTTACTGGATCTCAACTTTTTGAACTGAGAGAGTGACTTAGCTGTCGTACAAAGCGATGTCTCTATAGTAACCATCTATCTACAGATACTCCTTCAGACAGTGACATCTGTCTTTTCCCAGAAGTCCTGCGGCGATGGAAAAGTGGCGATGCGTGTAGGTTTGAGAGGCTGGACTGCACGTAGGCGACATAAGGCTTATCGTAACATCGTTTCTCATAACAATACATTGGCACTTTTGTATTCGGTGGAGCCTTTTGTGACTGAGCAGTCCTTTTAGGATAACACCGCTCACCCAATAAATTTGAGACAAGAAAATGCATCCTAAACAAAGTTGCCTTGATCTGCTGGTTAGCCTCCTGCGTCTGACAGCTGTCCATATCAGCAGGAACAAGAGATATTATGCAAAATGACACTCACTTCAGCTCTTTCTGGAATGTGAGAACACTTATAGACAATGCGAAAAGACTTAAACGCAAGACTGCAATTCTAGCCAAGGAATTGAAGAGGTACAATGTAGACATTGCTGCCCTTTCTGAAACTCGTTTTGCTGGTGAAGATCAACTTGTTGAGAATGATGCAGGTTACACTATCTTCTGGTCTGGTAAATCTCAAAAAGAGAGGCGTAAGGCTGGTGTGGGCTTTGCCATTAAAAATTCCTCAGTTAATAAGATCGAACACCCAGTTAGCGTTAATGACTGTATCATGACACTGAGAATTCATTTTACAGTTGGCCAATATATAACAGTTCTGTCTATGCTCCCAGTCTTGTTTCACCTGAAGATGACATTACATCCTTCTATCATACACTCAGATCCATTGTCACCAGTATACCAAGTGTTGAGAGTTTAGTAATCCTTGTTGATTTGAATGCAAGTGTCGGCTCAGACGCTGAAACCTGGTTGCCTCTAGGTCTTTACGGTGTTGGTAGAATCAATTCGAACGATCTATTACTCTTCCAGCTCTGTACTGAATTAAATCTAGTTATCACCAACATATTCTCCCACCAAAAGAACAAGGCAACTTGGTTCTATCCTCAGTTTAAACATGGTCATGTACATGATTACATAATCTGTAGACGTGGCGATCTAAGAAACTTCTGCAAAGTTATTGTGTTGCGTGGTGCCGACTGTGACACTGATCACTTGACGATCAGGGCTAAGCTCAAAATTTCTATTCGCCGGGAAAGTCGTTTCAATCAAAGTTTCTAAGCGAATTGATGTCTCCAAGTTGAAAGATCCAGACGTCGGAACCTCCTTCAAATCTGCCTATGACCAGGATTGTGATTGGGAGAGAGTAAGAGATATCATCTATGAAAAAGGTGTTGAGTTCCCAGGCGTCGAGATTGGTTTGCTGACAACTCCAGTGAAATCAACCTTCTCATTGACAAAATGAGGAAGGGCCATTTGAAACTCCTCAACCCTTTGTCTGCCAACAGGTCAGCTTTTGTTGCTCACTTCTTCGTGAAAAGTAAGGTTCAGGGCTGCGTGCTCCAAATAAAAATAAATGGTGGTCTGATCTATCGAAGGAGATACAGACAACTTCTGACAAGAAAGATATCAAGGCGTTTTATGGTCTACTTCGTCAGGCAAATGGTCCAAAATCGTCCTCAACTACACCAAAGTTTATAGTAAGTAAACATATATGTAAATGTACATACATATATATACATATATATATATATGCACACATATATTCATATATATATATATATATATATAAATTTTGAATAATTTTTAACCATTTCTCAGAATCTAATGCCCGTATAATCTCAGTTTTTAAGAAGCACAATAAAAGGAATATAAAACTCAACTTTGAGAACATGTTAAATACAACAAATTTGGTAGACGAATTATGCAAATTAGGAAAAGACAAAATTATTCGTACAGTATTAAAAATAGAAAAAAGTTGAACAATTTTCACAATATTAATAGTCAATAGAGTAGCTTCTCATATTTATAAGTTGCTGCAATTGTTTTCTAAAGTTTTTTATGAGAGTTGAACACTTTACTGGGATTTTCTTCCATTCTTCAATGGCTACGCGTTCTAACTCCCGAAGGTTTTTTTTTGGTGGTTGACGATTTATTCGAACTTTCAATTTTTGCTATAGACTTTCAATAGGATTCAAGTTAGAACTCACTGAAGGCCATAGCAGAACTGTAATCTTCTTTTTCTGAAGTCCCGCAGACACTGATTTAGACGTATGTTTGGGATCATTATCTTGCTGGAAAGTAAATCGACGACCTAGATAAAGATTTTACGTTGATAGTTGTAGATTTTATAATCCAGAGTTTCGATATACTCTGCATATATTATTATCCAGCTTATTGCAATTGTCCAGTCCCCCTTGAGTTAAAACAGCCCAAAACATAGAATCCTAATTCTACATCATTACGAATTACTAAAAATAGCTTGTTCAATTTCTGTGTAAAAAAGTAGATCAGTTTTCGTGCAGTTTATAGTGATCATCATCATCGCACACATACACCTTTACAAATTCAAATATTTAACAGCATTCATTCATTGGACAGAAAGCAACGTTGCTATCTGAAGCGACAATTTTAAAATCGCTATATTTTCATATAGTAAATTTTGTGCACTTTTTGGAGAATTGGCTCCCAGAAGTTTCCCCAAAACTCAAGCACTGATTAGTCAGTATCAGCCAATCAGATTCTCTGCATGTAGAGAATGATTTTTCCCGCGCAGATTCCTAATTCGATGACTACCTATATAAAAAGAACAAAACAGGAAAACAGGACCAACACCAGTGAGACTTCGACTGCTACTGGAATCCACGTCAGTCGTCCGTTCTCACACACTCTCAAATTATATATTCTATCACATTTACATAATTTTCCTCTTGCACGGCAGAAGTGACTAAAACGTTTATAACAGACTTAATAACACTTTAATTTCCTTTTCAGAGAACATTGATAAACATTTATAGTCAAAGAGAGACTACTCTCGTCTGACTCATTGCATGCTTCTTTTTCGTATATATTCTTTATTGTACACGTTGTTGAATGCAATTTATATGTGATACTTTTGCCTTGTCCCTTGTTCTTATATCAGTTTGGGTTCCTGAACAAAAATTAAATAAATGTGATGATATGCCTAGACACGCTACATCTCATTGATAACTCCGATGTTCGTTTGGAATCCCGACACAAGTTGTCGGTGACAATTTGGGTTTTTTCTACGCCCAAGCAATTACACTGTCGTAACAAATTGTTTAAACTTCTTTCTAAAGGACCGTACTGTATTCCTTTATTGTGGTCATCAGCTTATAAAAAGCCTGCATTAATGAATGGACGAATGATTCCGTTATTGAGTATATATATATATATATATATATATATATATATATATATATATATATATATATATATATGTACACACAATTATATATACATATGTACATATATACACACGCACACATATACATATATAGAGACGTACATATATGCATATACATACATATATATATATATACACATATACAAACATATATATGTACACATATATACATACACATATATATATACACATATATATATACACATATATACATACACATATACATATATATAGACATATACATACACATATATATATATATACACATATACATGCAGATATACATATACACATATACACACACATAAACACATATATATACATACATATATATATATACAGATATACATGCAGATATACATATACACATATACACACACATAAACATATACATACACATATATATACATACATATATATATATACACATATACATACATATATATATATACACATATACATACATATATATACACACATACACATACATATATATACGCATATACATATATATATCCACATATACATACATATAAATATATAAATATACACATATACATATATATATCCATATATACATATATATATATCCACATATACATACATATATATATATATATATAAATATAGACATATACATATATATATCCATATATACATATATATATCCACATATACATACATATATATAAATATAAATATACACATATATATATCCACATATACATACAAATATATATATATAAATATACACATATACATACATATATATATATATATATATATAAATATACACATATACATATATATATCCACATATACATATATATATATATATAAATATACGCATATACATATATATATCCACATATACATACATATATATATATATAAATATCCACATATACATATATATATCCACATATACATACATATATAAATATACATATATATATGCACATATATTAGGTTGGTGCAAAAATAATGATGTAATAATGTCGTTTTTTGACGTTAAAAATACGGAAAAAAAAGACATCATTACGTCATTATTTTTGCACCAACCTAATACATACACATATACATACATATATATACACATAAATACACATATACATATATATGCATATACATATATATATACAAATATACATATATACACATGTACATATATATACATATACATATACATATATATACACATATACATATACATATATATACACATATACATATATATATATATACACATATACATATATATATACACATATACATATATACACATATACATATATATATATATACACATATACATATATATACACATATACATATATACACATATACATATATATACACTTATACATATATACACTTATACATATATACACATATACATATATACACATATACATATATACACATATACATATATACACATATACATATATATACACATATACATATATATATACATATACATATATACACATATACATATATATATACATATATATACACATATACATATATATATACATATACATATATACAC